>OY725322.1:40508509-41108509 GCA_963242795.1 Inga leiocalycina | reverse complement strand
TCAGCAGACATTCAGATCAACTGGAAGCATAGTAGGTAGTTGTACTATCACTTTTAAATATATTACCAGGAAAATGGTGTCTTATTGAAGGACTTAAATGCATTATCAAGGTATGGCAATCCCTCAATTCTCGGTATAGTATATTATTCTTTGTACTTTCTCTGAAGTAAACTTAAATGTATGTCAATCAAGGTGTCATAATCAAGTTTTCTACTCTGGTCTGTTCTAAATGCATTACACTGTGACTGCTCTGTCCAGAAGGGAAAGTATGTGGCTAGGATGAGTTGTGAAGTAGTTGTGAAGTAGGTAGCCCACAGTTCCACATTGTAGTTGGTATGAATAGTTACCTCCCCTTCAACTATTTCAACCATATCCTGATCTGTTGTAAATGCTTGATGTCTTATCCCTAATGGTCATGATAGCTGGTATGACCATGTCAAAATGGTACAAAATTAAATAAGGTAATGTAATAGCTGTTATGGTCATCATATCTGAGTTCAATTTAATTGCCTATTGTCTAATGCCTACTTCTGTAATAACATAATGCACATGTGATCAAGTGGATGTTAGTGTTGGGTCTGCCTTTCTATATAGTCTAGCTTTGGTTTTACGTTTTTACCACATTGAGCATTTTGGTGTATGTTGGTATAGTGATCTTATTCCTTGAGTTCAATGGCAGTGAGGAAGTGTTCAATGATAAGAGAGATTGATGATAGCACTGATATGTTTAAAGGGATCTCATTTAGAACTTCACCATATTTTAATATTGGTTCTGTTTTGTGTGGATCTCATTTCTACATCAGATGAGCCGGAGGCCATTTTCTGCTTAGATGTGATGTGGTCGATGCACCCACGCAAAGCGCGGGGGGATTTTATGCGCATTATTTTAACAATAAAGTAGGATTCACATACATGGCTAAAGTTATTGTTATGTAGGATCATTTAACTTTCAGATGGTCTATTCGTTATGACCTCTATGAAGGATTCACATATATGGCTAAAGTTATTGTTGTTGTTATGTTCGATAGTTTGTCTGCATGATAAATGTATGTTGATGCTTTAGTTTATTTCTCTATGCAACATTCTCATTTATCTTTTTATCACTTTTCCTCTGATCAACACTAATTTTTATTTTAGAGTGGTAGGTAGATATGTAGAAGCATACAATGGTATGTAGCTCAGTTTATTTCCGCAGCTCAACCTCCTCATAAAGCTGGTGGTGATTTAGTACTCAGCAAATTATTTCTTGATGCCTGTAGCTTAGTTTATGCTGTATTCCCTGATGGTCAAGAAAATAAGGGGCAACCCTTTGTTTCCAAGCATTTCAATGTTATTGATCCATTTCGTGTCAACAACCTTGGGCAGAGTGCCAGTAAATGTGTTTTGAACTCTAAAATTTACTATTTGTTTTATTTTATGCATGTTAAGCTACTGTTTATCAGGTTTTTATGTGGCCTTTTGAGTTGGTGTATGTGTGGATTTGGTCATATTGTTAATTATCTATATGAGAAGTGTAGTTGTTGAGCAGAACTTTACAAGGTTGCAAGAACTGTTAGATTACAGATGCATAATAGCTATATTTATCATATTCAGATTGGCATGGATGGTTGCTCTCTCTTTTCTCTTCGCTGAGAAATGCATATAATAGATAAATTGTGAAGAATGGATTTATCATAAACTGTATTTTTGGTTTCATATTACCAAGAATGTTTCCATATATAATTATGTCTAGGAGGTACTTTATTTTCTGAAGTGATAGCTATATTGGAATCCAATTGATTAGGTTTGGTGAAATCAATCATGGGCCTCTGTTTAATAGGTTAGACTTTTGGGTTGAAGTGGTTCTTGACATGGAATCTTCCCTTTTCTGATTAAAATGCTATTTGTGTAAAGTTTTGGGCATGCTTTGGAATCTTCCTTTTTCAAATTTTAGTTAAAAATATGATATGATTCAAATGAAAAACCTAATATACTTTTTTCTTTTTTTTGTGCATACAGTGGTAGTTAGATATGTAGAAGAGAAGATATGAAAAACCTAATAATCTTCCCGTCTCTTTTTTATAAGGTCTTGCATGACCTTTTTTTTAATAGCTTTGTGTGCTCCATAATCAAAGTTAGAACAATGGTTGTATCAGAAAAAACCTTTACAATGATGTTAAAATATAGTACTAACCAAGGTATTTTAATCACAATGTATATTGCAGAATGAAGCTTACAACAATGCTTATTGGTATTTGCTTTTGGTTAGTATTTAGCACACTCACAAAGAAAGGTGTAAAGGTATTTTTCTTAATGGTCATGAAAAAAAAATCATTTCTGATACAGGAAAAGGCATTTGAGTTTAAAATCTGTTACTAACCAAAATGCCATTTGATGCATTTGAACAATAAATTAATGCAGTTTTTCTGCTATTTATCTTGGATTCAATGGGTTTCCATCTAAGGGTTTTAAAACTCATGTATTGTTTCTATTTTCTCATAATGAGCTAAGGAAAAAGTTCTCAAGTTCAATGAAGGCTGTCATTTTTCTTCCATCACCCATCTACAAGGTATTGGAACATTGTATACGATCTGTCCAATATTAGTTGAAATTAAACATATCTGCATATTCCTCTATGTTTAATTTTAAAAGGGATTATTCACACCCTTTGCCTATTGGTTGAGGAATCTTTACTAACTCTCTTCTCTTCTTCTTCTTCCCTTTTTTTTTTTGCATGAGTGATAATTAAAGTTGTTGAACTTAATAACTCTACAAGGGATTTTGCTGGCAATTTCTGAACTTCATCTTCACCTCTATATATGTGTATATATAGCCAGGCTTATTCACTGTACATTTCAGGTAGAGATTATTTTCCTGTTGTGTTTTGCGTTTTGCTTCTTTGACTGAGAAATCAGTTGAGCATATAGATGTTCATGACTATGAAGCTTTAATACAGTTATGCAGAGGTTGAAGATATGTAAATATGATTTTTTCCCCCCTAATCAAAGATCAGTAAATTTGGTGAAGTTTGATTCATTCGGAAAGAGAGAGAAGATTTAGGAGAAAACCCCATATCAAATAAGCTTGAAGAAAATTCAAGGCGGTCAATTACAAAAGAATGGATTATGGATATATGAGACCTTCTGCAGCATGAAGGCTAATTTAAATTAAAACTGATTATCTTCCATCTTCTTTTCCTTTTTTTTTGTTGGGTTACATGACTTAAAAGTTGTGAAAGATCAATCCGAAGATGACAGTGCATCTTGCAAATATTGATGACTATGCTTAATTATGGGGTGATGCTTGCGTATGGGTTAGCTGTCATCAATCAAGTTGGATATGTAACAATTCTAAATCCCAAACCTGTCATTACTTTGTCTTCTTCATACCACTTCTATACAATTAACTTTTTCTTACAAAAAAAATCTCGGTGGTATGTATTTTGATTTGATGTAAGGAGATAGATTTAAGTTTGATAGTGAAAAAGTTTGAGAATGTTCATTTTCAAAGTTGGATTTAAATCTCGGTGGAGTAGGTAGTTGTTTAATGCTTGTCATTTTGAAAATTTTTAGTTGCAAGGAGATGGATTTAATGTAACTGAGTACAACTTAAATGCATGTCAGTTCAGGTATCGTCATCAAGATTTTTTCGCATATCTGTTTTAAATCTAGAACAAGTTCCATGATATGACAAGTAGGTGTAGCTTTTGACTATGATGGCTAAGGAAGTAGGTGATACAGATGCTCCATACTTGATACTGTATGAACAGTGACTGTATATAGTATAGTTCCACCCTACTTCTGATCTTTTTTTAAATGCCTAATGATTAATGACTAATGCTTAATGCCTTGCAGACTAATAAACTAATAATAAGCTGAAGTGCATGTCACAAGTGAATGCCTATGTTGGATTGAGTTCTTCTATATAAGTCAGATTAGTTGTTAAGTTTTATAAATGTTGATCAATTTGGTGTTTGTTTAAATCGTGAATAGCCTTACCTAAGCAACCAGTAGCTTCTCGGCTATTTTGATGGTTTTTTTTATTATTGTCAAGCACATTTAATATAAACTTTTTGCTCTATATAATATCAGGTTGGAATTGTTCTTCTTAGTTGTGCCTTCCTAGATGACATCTTATGGGTGTTTGTTTCTAAATGGTGGTTCCATGAGAGTGTGATGATAGTGGGGACTGGTGAGTGTGTTGAATAAAGCTCTCACTTCTCTATCAGCCTTTTCAAAGCTTGAATCTGGCCTCATAAACATTGCGTATGAAAAACAAGAAATTAATGCTTTGAATCTGTGTAGGTAGCTCAGGGTGATAAGAGTAGAGAAGATGGCATCCCCATGCTTCTCAAGATACTGTGGTTACAGCTTTGGCTTTCGGTTTCCTTTTTGAGCAGATTGGTGTATGTTGGAGAAGTGAGCTGATTTCTTGAGGTCGATGGCTGAATTACCCATGACATGACCTTTTTTTTAATAGCTTTGTGTAGTCCATGATCAAAGTTAGAGCAATGCTATTTTTTTCTATTTCATTCCTCCATTACTTTTGTTTAATGTTACTACTTAGTACTAACAAATTAATTAGTGTTAAGGATGTCATGTCACCTATTGGTATTTGCCTCAATCTCTATTTGATGGATGGGCACGGACAACTAGCTTTGCTCTATACAGTCCCATTCACACTTGGTAAGTATTATCAGTATGTCAAGCTACTATGTAATTTTTCCCATTTTAGTAATAATGCATCTGTAATTAAGAAAATGACTGAGGTTTTTAGGTGCTTAGCATATGGATTTTGTATGTATTTTGTGACTGTAGATGTTGATGGGCAGTGAATAATGTATGGTTAAGGAATATTTAAGACAGTTGTATTAAATTGTTTTGTATTAATTTGGAGCATGGACATGATTTATGAATGCATATAAGGTTAATTTTGTGAATTAATTTTTATAGATGTTGCTCCGGCGCAACGCGCGGGGGGAATTGTTGCTTGTTATAAGTAATTGTTTGTTGCAAGATGAAGTACAAAAAAAAAAAAAAAATCATTTGCCAAATAATAATGATGTGGATAGAAGAGTGTGGTTGTGAAATAAAAATAGTGATTATACAGTTAAATCTAGCTATTTTGGGGCAAGAGAAGAGAAGGCAGTTGTAGTTATGAAAGATCTCAATTCTTCATATCAAGTCCTTAAAGAGCTCTGAAAACATGTATGGAAATTGGTAGTCCCACCCAAAGTGCAACATTTTGTATGGGGAGTCCTTAGTGGGGCATTTAAAACTAAAGAGATTTTATATAAAACACATTGCTCAAGAGATGTGATTTGTTCCATTTATGCTGTTGAAAATGAATCTATTAGGCATATGCTCTTTTTTCCCTTAGACTAAGAAGTAAGAAGTATTGGTTTGGCTGTAATTTGGGTCTGCATATAGAGAGGATGCATATCTCAAGGGCGGAGAAAGAGTTTGGGGATGTTTTGATAGAGAATAAATGCTTGAATGATTATCATAAATCCATTGCTACAACCTTGTGTTGTTGGATATGGAAGGTGAGATGCAAATATTGTTTAAGAGATGAAGAAGTGAATCCTGCAAGGATTATTAATATGACTCATAAACTAGTTGAGGATTTCTAGAAGAATAAAGTAAGTTTGGCAAATGCAAAGCGGAAGGGGTGAATAGGCGTCTGGTAATGCTCATAGATAGGTGAAACCTATTGTTGGTTCTATCAAAATTAATATGGATAGAGCCTTTAAACAGAACATCAAGGAGGCAGGAATAGAGGTGGTGTACATAGATGAAAATGCATTATTCAGAGGAGGTGAAGGTAAGAAAGTGGAAGCCAGCTCTACAATAAAGGCAGAGTGTTTAGCACTTAAGGAAGCTTTGCATTTAAGGTGGAGGTTAGCATCCTCTCATGTAGGTTTTGAAACTCATTGTAAGAGTCTTTTTTATTGAATGATGGGAGTTGAGGTAAAAAGATATAAGTAGCACTAGAAATATTTAGTAAGGGAGCTTTTGGATCTTAAGGAATCTTTAGCTGATATTTCTTTCTCTATGGTGAACCACCTAGGGAATAAAGCTGCTGCTTTTATAGCAGCTAAGGCATATAAGTGTACCATGAAAATTGGATTATGGTTGTAGCATTCCCTATATGTGCCATTCTTCATGAAGATTCCTTAGATCATTGCATGAGTAGCTTCAAGAAGAAAGGAATCGGCTAAATGGCCCCCGATGCTGGTAGTTGTATAGTAGTAATGTTATTGTGTCATGTTGTTTGTGTTTAGTTTTATGTTTGTTTTGTTTGTTTGGTGAGTTGTGTGTTACGTTGTATATATGCTAGGATTTTGAGTGTTTTTTTGCTTCAACAGTTAGTAATGATAACCAACTTTTTTTGTGATTAATAAAATTGAATTTTTTTGGGGGAAAAAAAGCTTATAACATAGATCAATCTAGCAAAAAAAAACTTGTAGCAGATATAGAAGTCGTATATAGCTAAAAAAAATTAAAATATAAAAATGAATAATAAATGAACACAAAATATAGTTAGGATTGTTAATTTTAAAAAGTCAAACAAAACCATTGGGAATGGATTAGGTTTCATAAAGACATGTAGATATCAAGCACTAGGTAAAAGCTAGCAAAAGGGATAGAAATGAGAAAATATCAATGGCTTCCCCCCATAAATCGAACACGAGGAAGAGATGAGATGAACTAACTAAATCCAACACAAGTTTGTTGAAGTATAATTTTATGCACGAGTTAACAAGATTGAGGCAACTAGACTCTTAAAACCGTAGGATTATACAACTTAAATCACATTTTTTACATTAACTAACGAGTTCCCTCTCCCGCATGGGAGCATTTTCTCTATCTTTGTTGGGAGAATTGGTTACGAAAATTATTGTCGAGAGTGAGTGATATTCATCGCCTACTACATCAAAGTAAAAGAGTGTTTTACATAATCGTTCATTGTAATAGTATAGAGTAGTGAGGTAATGGTATTTATAGAGGAATGGTGGAATCATCAAAGAAAGAAGTAAATCATCAGAGTCGCAATGTTTTGAAAGTAATTCTGGTATGGCGTAGGAGTGATCAGAGGAAGGTGTACGGTGGAGCTCTAGTTGGTAAACTCATAACGGAGAAGGTTGTCAATAGAGCGACTATATTCCAGATGATTTGAAAAGGCTGGAATCTTGATAGAAAGGAGGACTTAGAGATTACTAACGTGGATAGCAATGCGTTCATCTTTGAATTTTGTCGTAAGGAAGATTATCAGAGAATCTTACAAGGAAGGCCATGGTCAATCCAAGGTACATTAGGTTCTATAATTAGTGAGGTAGTAATGTTAGAGGATCCTCAAAGAAATTGTTTGTTGATTATAAGTTTTTTACAAGCTTGAGTATTGGTGAATGTTTGAAAGCCATTAATAATTGGAATGTGGATTTATAAGCCTCATAAGGATCTAGTTTGGATTAAAGCTAAATACGAAAGATTGCAGAATTGTTTATATATATGTAGAAGGTTTGGACATGATAAGAGAGTTTGCCCAAATAAGGATAAGGAAGATTGTGAGGAAGAAGATGAGTAGTTTGGAGGATGGCTAAGTATTCAGGCTACAAGACCAATTCCAGAGGCAGTAAAGTGTTTAAGAGAAGATAGGGAGGAATTTGTAGGTGAAGCAGATAAGGATGGTATGGATGGTGGAAGGCTGGAGAAGTTAGGTGTCTATGATATAAACATAAGTAACTTTGAAGGTAGGAGGGAGGGAAAAGGGAAAGCACAAAGGGGAAGTATGAAAAATCCTGATATTAGGGATTTAAATTCTGAAAATACAAGGGTTAAAAGCATAAAGGTTAATAAAGAAAAGCCTAAAGATGCTGAAGAAGATAAGGTGAATGTTGAAATACAAGTGGATAATAAAGGATCTTCAGAAAGGGAGGACTATTCAAAAGCCACTAAGGCACCATGAAGAAAAGGAGGTTTAGTCTTTGGCTTTAGTGTTGGCTGGGGGTTTAGGTTGCTGGCCTTCAACAGCTACTAAGGCGCCATGAGGTTGATAAGTTGGAATTGTCAGGGTCTGGGAAGAGACCTGACAATGAATAAACTGAGGGATGAATGCCTGAAATATAAACCCTTAGTAATCTTCCTAATGGAAACAAAGATGATAAGTAGGAAAATGCAGAAATTAAAAAGGTGTAGGATGGATGAAGAATTTTATGTTGAGCCATGAGGAAGAAGTGGAGGCTTGGTGTAACACCATAACTTCAAAGCGTTTAAAGTAGTTCAAAATGTGTAATGAAGTCAAACCAGAGACCAGAAATAGTTTTCAACCTATTTAGGATCCTAACTTCAATACAGCGTTCAATCCTATAATTGAGTTTTTGAAAAAAAAATTCAAAACATTTTCGTTGTGGTATCATTTTTGTTTTTCAAATATGTTTGACTCATTCGGTTCTATTTCCAGTTGTTAATATCAGAGTGATTATCAAAGTTCTTAGCGGATATTCTAGTTAAGTTCGTTAACTAAAGAATCCACATTGCATGGTTACCCTATTCAAGTTCAGTTACTGTGTTTACGTGCTAGTGTTTGAGTTTACAGCTAGCGGATGCATTACACTACAAGTACTAGTTTTACTGTTACAATATACTTATATATATCATATATAGATCCTTAAAAAGTAGATAACCAACAGAAAATAAACTTTAAGTCTTCAACTCTATTCGTCCGTAGTTACCTTCTTCTCGTGTAAGCTACTTGCCCGCGTTGCAGATTAGTTATTGGAACGGGGTGGGATTCAAAGAATCCCAGTAGTAGCAGTTGCCAAACCATTAATATTCATTCAACATTTAGAGATGTACTTATGCAGTAAACAATTCTATTTAAGAACTCACCATCCCTTCCCACAGTACTAGGTGTTCTATTGGGCCAAAGCCCTTCTCATCTGAATGCTTAACGGGCAATTCTGCCCAATTCATGTCCATGGTTCAAGTATTCATAATGGATGTAATATGCATGAAACATGACATATAGAATATGAGGGAAAAGTTACTACCTTAGCCTTTCTAGTCTTGTACTAGTCTTGGTTCTAGCGTTCAGGGCAGATATCAAATCCTATAAATTAGAATTTACTGACAGCGAGTTATTACGTATTCCAATTCTTTCATAATTCAAACACTTAAGTTGGTTATCATTAGGGTTAATACACTAAGTCAAAGGAAAAGTTAATGCGGTCAAACTATCCCAAAGTGATTAATTTTACCCTTGGAGTTCAAAATAATTACATTATGCCATTACCTTTTTATTTTCGCATATTTACTAAAAGCTGGCAGAATTTTCAGTCAACTTTGAAAATTCATATCCTTTTGTACAAATGTCCAATTGCAGTGATTCTAAAGGCTATGTGACCCTTATTAAGTCTAGTTTTAAGGAAAAATATTTCCCTTAGAAAATGGATGCACAACATCTCAGAATTACCATTTATTGGACCCTATCACAGAAGAATGCTAATTTTACATGACCAACTTAAAAAATGCATATCTCATAGTGTATAGATCCAATTATCCTATATGACCTATCAAATTAAAACTTGATTAGCCTAATTTTATTCTAGAAAAGATCATAATCATTGGACATTGTTCATTTACTCAAAAACATAATGCAAACAAACTGCTATACAGGAAACCTTAATTGACAGCAAATGTGCAATTTTAAAAATTATGTTCCAATATTCCAGAATTTGTAACTGAGGCTATTCCCACATACTTTTTCTTTTAGAACACAATGGTAACATTAAATTGATCAAATTCTCATTCCTTCTTGATGTCCTATTCAAACTAGAAATTAGGGTT
Organism: Inga leiocalycina; assembly: GCA_963242795.1. Lineage (NCBI taxonomy): Eukaryota > Viridiplantae > Streptophyta > Magnoliopsida > Fabales > Fabaceae > Inga > Inga leiocalycina. Next base: position 41,098,682 of record OY725322.1, on the reverse strand, counting down.
CAATATAACAATCCAGCAATTCATATTTTAACCACTAAACTTAGCTCATATGCTTTTAAAACATCATATAATTACATGTATATTATCAAAGCTTCATGAACCCTATAAAACCCTAAATGGCCAAAATGAGGGAAGCAAGAACAAGTCCTAAAAATTCCACAAAGCAATACAATATATATGTCAAAAGGAAGCTCTTGCTCACCTCTTACTCTTTCTTAGGCTCTTTTCTTGATTCTCTAACTTTGGCTCTTGCAAGATAACTCAAAACACCTCCTCTTCAAAAACAAGAACCATTGAAATGAAGCTCTTAATGAGAGGAACAACATTCATCAAGACCTCAGAGATCTTGAAGGTGAAAATCTAAGTAGAAGTGCACACATTGTTCTTGTCTTTCTTTTCTCTTTCCTCAAGCTCCTTGGCCAACTTGTGTAAGTGATAGGGAGAGTATAATGTTTTGATTTTTTTTTCCTTTTCCATTACACTTGAAGGCTTGGCTGAAATTGGCCCAAAAGAAATAAGAGAAAAAGAAAATAATATGTGGCCACAATTCATTCTTCTTGCACAAGCCTAAAGTCAATTAACCATGTGTAGTTTACTTAATTGAATTGGGATCTTCTCTTTCCTCTTCTCTTCTTACTTGGCCAAAATTCACTCTCAAAAAGGGAGAGGAAATGTTGACCAATTTGGTTCCTTTGTCTTGTTTTTTGGTCAAACTTTCCAAATTGGAAAAATTTGAAGAAGCATTGACTATTTGACCAAGCTTTTCTCTTCCTTCTTTGCCCTTAAGTTGGATGGTTTCTATGGCCTTAAGAGAGATAGGATTTGTTTTTCATTCTCATAATTACTTCTTACTTTTGATGATCAAATTTTAGCCCTTCATTTTGTCTTCGAATTTTAACCTCAAGATCAAGTTGCAATTGTCTCTTTTGCCCTTGATTATGGCAATATTATTTCTTGTGCCATTAGTTCTTTTAGTTCTCTATATTACATCTTCCTAGACACCATTTACCTTGTCCTTTGGATTCAAGTTAGGTTTTATGTCATTCTGACACATCCTAAAGGAATCGGGTATTTTCTTTCAACTAATTCGCAACGAATTTCATATTCTATTCCAAGTGCAGTTTCTAAAATGCATTCTATTTCTTATGTATTCCTATGATTCTTACTAAACTAGACTTAATTTCCTACTTTATTCAGGCTTATTCCCTCGTCTTTAAAACCAAAATTTGGGGTTTTACACTTGACGGTATGGTAGTCTCATGAAGTAAGGATGAATATTTGGCATCACTCTAAAAACATTATTCATGTTAGTGTTACAGCTGATTCAATGGCTGTCCCAAACTACATGACTTTTGTTTATGGCGCCTTGAGAATAGAGGATAAGATGGCTATATGGGATACAATAAGCAGTACCACAATAGGGATAAATGATACATGGATATGTTCATGTGATTTTAATGATATAGCTTTGATGGAAGAAAAGCTCGGTAAGTTGCTTGTGGATGTTAATGTCAATCGAATGTTGAATTTTTAGTGCATGCTAGCTTATTACAATTTACTGGACTTGGGATTCCAAGGCTTCAATTTACCTGGAATAATATAAGGTTATGGAATGAACACGTCAAGGAGAAATAGACCCTGCGGTGACAAATGTTGAATTTCGTATGGTTTTTCCTAATCCTATTTTAATACACTTGGAACCAGTAGGATTGGGTCATCACATATTAATGGTTGATTGTGATCATTAGTTTATAATAACTCCCAAGTTATTCAGGTTTGAAGCTGCGTGGACAAAACATGTAGATTTTTTGGCAATAGTTAGAAGAAGATGGAGGTGGGAAGAAGAAGTCAATTGATGATAGTGTGGAAGATGTGGTATGCAATTGAAAAATTGTTAAAAAGTTTTAATGGAGTGGGGGGAAGGATGTATTCCCTAACGCGAGAAGGGTTATTGAATGATTAACATTGAGGTTGGCTGAGTGTAATGAAGGGGTTTTGGACGAAGCTAAGAGATCAGAGATTGAAATTTATTGAAAGAAATTGAAGTTGTATGGCATAGAGAAGAGAAATTTTGGTGGCAAAGATCTAGAGTTGAGTGGCTAAGGGATGGAGATAGAAATACTAGATCTCTCCACTCAAGCACTATCCAAAGATGTATGAGAAATAAAGAGGATGGTGGGAAAAAGAACGAGATATTAACAATGCTTTCACAAAGTTCTGATCTTTTTGCTTCTACTGGTAGTAGAAATTTGGAGGAAGTGTTGATTGTTTGGTTATAATGGAGGATAATTTGATGCTGGAAAAAGGAGTCTCGGAGTACGAAACAAAGATAGTTGCTTTTACTTAAATGGTGTTAAATCACTAAGGTTGGATGGCTTCTCTAGATGCTTCTATCAGGCTACCTGGGGAGAAATAAACAATGAGATTATGATGATGGTGATGGATTTTTTTGAGCATAACATCATTTTGCAAGCCATAAAAAGTATCAATGTTGTACTTATACCCAAAGTTGAGCATGTTGAAAGGGTAGGACAATTTAGACATATTGGCTTATGCAATTTTGTTTACAAAATTTAAAGAGCCTCTTGAAAAGGATAATCTTAGAGAATCAAAGGGCTTTCATGGAAGAGAGACTGATCCAAGTGTAACATCCCGATTTTCGGTCAATAAAATTCCTTATATTTAAGGGAATAAAATGGTGAATATTCATGATCTTGAAATTTTTGAAGTTAGTAAATTTTCATTTTCATGAGATTTGGCTAGAACAAATTATGGAATTAATCTTGGGTTTTCTAAAATGCCTAATATTGAGGCCTAAAGTAGAGGAACACAAGAAAATAATATTTGGCCCAATATTAATGTTAATTTTGGTCATAGGAATTAAATATTTGATATTGAAAGATGAACAATGTTTCCAGTGAAATTTCCTGTGACGCAGTGAGATCGTCTCAAGCTTTTTGGATAATCAAATGATGTTCAAAAATTATGAAATTTTACAGGATAAAAGTAGACATCCTAAGCTTTAATTTCATAGGTATGTGAATCATTTGAAGCTATATGTAAAAAGTTATGAATTTTTGAAGTTAGCCCAGAAAAACTGTGAATTTTCTGGAACAACATTTAAATAAATTAATTCTAGGAATTTTATACTTCCATTTGGCTAAAGGCTATATTTTTCCTTGAAATTAGACTTAATAAGGGTTCTATAGCTTTTGGAATCACTCTGATATGATGTCTAGCAAATTAGTTATAATATTTCAAAGATTGGGAAAAACATATACCAAAAAATCTGAAAATGTCAAATTTTGGAATTATGACATCATCGTAAGGCAAGATGACATAAGCATGGGATTAAAACATTTCCCATCTTCATCCTCTTCTCATTTCTGACGTGAAATAGCTGAAAATAGAGAGAGAATAGTTTAGAGAGAAAAGGAGAAGAGAACTCGCAAGGTAAGCTGATTTCTCTGACGATTTAGCACTTAACGTGTATAACTCTGCTCCTAAGCTTATCTTTCATGTAGTTTAAGGTTGTTGAAGCTCAAAACCTCTTGTTGAGAAGACCTAGGGTTTGGTTGCACTAGGGAAAAGTCAGAAAGAGTTTAAGGTAACTTCCAAACCATTGTATATTGACTGTTTTGGCTGCTGTGGACAATTTAATCAGTAAAATTTCACCGAATTGTCCTTAGTTGTAAAAATGGAAAATAAGTTGTTGGAAGTGTTATGCTGCCAAAATTGGTACTAAATTGTAGTTGTAACTAATTAAATAGTTAATAAAGTGGTTAGGAGTATAAAGGAACACGTCTACGGAGTCGGAATCGAAAAACCTTAATTTTTCCTGAAGATTTTTAGATTTCGGCCAATACTAGAAAATGGGGCTAGAGTTGGATTTTTGATGATCTGATGATTCCATTGAGTTTAGGAGGGAAAATTAGGTGGGGTTACAGTTGGTCACTTTTCCGAAAAAGCCCGCAAAAGTATAATTACAAAAACGCCCCTGAAACCCTAAAATAAGGGTTGCCAAGGGTATTCTTATCATTTTGCAGTGAATTTGGTAATTCCGAGTCTAGAAATGGATTCCTTGGACAAAAATATGTTAGAATAGCTCAGGAAAGAATTTCAGAAAACGTATAACCGGACAGGGTACAACAGGGCCAGGTGGGGTGTTTGAGGGCATTTTGGTAAATTTTCACAATAATCACTATAAACACTATGGAAGTGCCTAAAATGATACATGAATGGGTTTTAACCTAATTCTTATACATTTGACATTTTAGGACCCAATTGATAGCCAAGCGGCGACATGAAGTTCGAGGAGCTTATTTAAGGATCGGGGAAGTACGATTAAGGTAGGGAACTTACCTCTCCTATGTGTATTTGATATTTTTGCTAGTATATTGATGCATGTTGTTGCTTTGCTTGGTTATATGAAACATATATAAATGATTGAATCTCTGTTTCTGTTTATGCTATGGCCATAAGTATGTTGTTTGAAACATTGAGCACGCAGATATGTCATTGTGTGAGCATGAGTTATGTAATGCAAGCATGTCATTCATTAAGCACTTATCTTGCATGCATATTGATACTATTTTCCTACTGAGATTCTCCCGAATCTCACTCTACGCTATCCACAAATTAGATAGGTGAAAACAAGAGATATACTAAAAGCAGAGAAGATAACTACACGGGAGGAATGTAGTGATGGAACTAAGACGGGAAGATGTCTCCATTTCACTGGGATAAGTTTAGATACCCTAGAGCCCTATGCAGCTACAAGGTTTGTAGTTATTATGTACGAACCCCTTGGGGAATTTCTGTCATCATGCATGTATTATCAGTATATTTAAGCTATTCTTGTGTTGCCCACCGAACTGCAAATCATTTTCTACAAATAATCTGAAAAAGGTTAAAATAAGATAAGGGCATAACACCAAGACAATATAGTAATTGCTCACGAGGCCTTTCACTACTTAAAGAATAAGAAGAAGGGTAAGAAGTTGGAGATGGCGGTTAAATTGACATGAATAAGGCTTACAACAAATTAAAGTGGGCTTTTGTGGAGGTTGTAATGAGGAAAATGGGGTTTGGAGTAGTCGATAGGATGGGTGATGGAGTGTATAAGTTCTGGGAGTTTGAACTTGATGGATGTAGGGAGAAAAATATCATATATAAGGATGGAGAGACGCATTAGACAAGGGACCCATTGTCCTTTTATATCTTTATAATTGCCCCTTATGTGTTGTCTAGGATCATATAATGGAATGTGATCAATGGGAAGATGAAGGGGATTAAACTAGAAACACTACTACAGAAGGGACTTTTAACGACCATTTTTTTGCCCATTAGATGGCTGTTTTTAGGGGGACGTCTATTTTAGTGTCATTGAAAATTCGGGAAAAGATGATCGTTAAAAAACAGTCGTAGTATGGGAAATACAACGACTGTTTTAGGTAAAACAATCGTTGTATCTTTAGATACAACGATTGCTTTCCAGTCGTTGTATCTAACAGATACAACGATTGTTTTCCCCAAAATAGTCGTTGTATCCTTTTTTTTTTATTTTAACATTTTACTCCCTACACCATCCCCCTCTGCTCTTCCACTATATGTCTACAAGTCCCCACCTCCTCCATCCCCTTCACCACAGCATCCATACTACTACAAGTTCCCATTTGCTCCATCAATTTCACCATTGCCTCTATACTACTACAAGTCTCCCCTCCCACCGGCTCTATCTTCGCTGCCTCCATACTAGTATATGAACCTATCCTAATGAGTTCTCTAACCTGTACATTGCTATCTTTGAAAGAAAAAACCAAATCCATGAACCATTCTCTCATGATTAACTCTCTAGCTTCCCCTATTACTCATGGAAGTGAAAATCACATGTTAATTTTTCTATCATGACATATAGCGCATATATCATCATAACATCATTTCAATATGCAAACTTCAACTTTCAATGTAAATGATGACATGCATATGGCCAAAGAGATGATGACATGCTTCCATGAATAAGAAACTAGGAAAAGTATTCGAATATGCAAACTTATATAGCACTGTACAAAACCACTGCACTATGTAAAAAAACCTCTACATATCATCACCCCTCTATGTGTTGTAGAAGATGTCCTGACAACAGGTCTCGGATCAAATTAATGTCTTCGATTGTGTAGGGGTCCTGATTACCAAAAATCTGTGCGCAAAATGGAGAATATGTTAACATAAATAAATAAATTGAATGAAATAACTAACAATTCAATCACATGAAAAGAATTGAAATTCAATTGAGAATCAAGAAATGATCACCTGTTCAAAATTTGTAGTAAGGCCAGAGAAAATGATGTTATACATATATAGTATAACATAGAAGCCGCACTCAGTTTTCCCTGCTTGCCGAGGACACTATACATCAAAAGAAAACGGTAAAAAAGAATAAAAGCCTATGTAAAGCAATAGTCAATTGAAGAACTTGAATGTAAAAAACTTACGTTTGGCTGAAACCACTTTGTATGACCAGCTTTACCTTCATGCTTCCCACCCATTATATAATATGTCTTCAGTGCACTGTAATAATTAAAATGATAAACATAAGACATTAAAACAATTGAGTAAAATCAAAAATCAATTACGGACAAATAAATTTACTTACGTGTTAAAAATGATTTTGATATCTGCGTTTGGCTTGCGACCCAATGAGTCAAACCAAAAGATGACGTTAATCGAGGGACAAGGAACACAGAGACTCCAATGATAACTATAATCACATGCATATATAGATTAAAATGAGGTTAGATAACATGATAGTGTTTAGCAAAGTAAACGTGTATAAATATATCAAATAAAGTTACTTGCCCTTCAATAATTAGTGCCAGATAACAAGGCAGCTGAGTTTTGCCTATTGTATAACCTACATAGCTCATCCGATCTTCCAACCTTTGACTATTACGCCGTGACAAAGTGCCAGGACATAAGAAGCCATATGTAGTGCTGAGCCCTCGTTCGGCACACAGTTGGTGGAAGCAACTATCATATAAATGAAATGAGAAATGACACAGTAAATGTAGAAACCTAAAACCCCTAAATATCAGTGCATTAATTACAATTAAAAATTATAACTAAACTCATATGATTGCAAATGTGACCCATCCTATGTCAATCTCCTCCAAAGATAGGAACTCTCTAATATCTTTGTTATCAAGTCCATAATTATACGAGATTCTACGACCCACAATCTCACAAGGCATCTGCAAGTCGACCTTGTTTATGTCTTGATGAATATGTTGCAGTTGTGCTAAAAGGGGAGATTTTGTCGCATCATCTTGTTCCAAGTAACACACAAAATAAAGATTATAAGTAGAATGTCAAGGATCAAGTAACAGTAAGGTGTTTCCTACCATTGGAGGGACTAGCACAGTCTGAACAAGATGTCTAGGCCACAAGATGAAAGATCATGTTGCCTGACCTAGATTGGCAACCTCACCATCGGGGAATGGGACATCTACACCTTCCTCCCCCAGTCGAACACTTGTCATATTGACCTTGCGTTGATCATCTCGGATTTGGTTATTATGATGGGTGGTGGCATGGCTATATACTGCAGCATCAGCAACAGCATGTAGGTACGGGACTTCTAAATACAGAGTGTAGGGTTCTCCAGGCTCTAGTGAAGGACCAGGGTCGCCATGTCCAACCTCTGGCAGATTGTAACGGCCTTTGGTGCTGGGAAAGGCTGGGGATTCCTGACTAAGAGAAATAAAAGAATTAATTAAAATAATGTAAGGAAAAACTCAATATAATGTTAAATGAAATAAGTTACAAACCTCAGATCTAGACGCCATATTACACATCCCGCCTTGCATGTAAGACAACACCATCGTACTCATCTCACTATGTAGCTCACTCAACAACTCTTCTTTAAGCTCGTCTCGAAGTGAGTGACATAGCTCTGCTCGGATTTCCTCTCAAACCCTGGCCACAAACTCCTGACTCATTTCACCTCATCCATAAGCTTGTGAACCTCGTCCAAAATATTTAGAGAGACCAACTCCCCTTGACTCCCCTCTAACTTGACCAAGGTGATCTAGATTATCAAGCATCGTGGCTAAGATGTCCATCCTTCCAGTTCGAGTGAAGGAACCCTGGTTGCTCTGCTCTTCAAGTCATCCTGTGGCATACAATAGATAAATAGAAAGTAATTACATGCCACCAACATTTGAAAAATGAAATACATTTAAATATACTTGTTATTAAATACTCACAATTCTTTTAGCGACATCAACAACGACTAGATTTATATATTTCTCTCCCTTTATCCTCCCTTCTTTCCATTTTTTGTGACGCGGGGGAGGAGGTGGTGCCTGCACGACTATACTAGGATCTACTCGGGCTGCTTCCTCCAATTTTTGCAATTTAGCCTGCATCATCTTCTTTTCGAGCTTCCGATAACCCCCACACAACATGTAATGAGGATAATTGTTTTTCGCTCGCCTCTCTTGATTTTCTTGACTCAATTTCTATATAAACAAAGAATAATGATAACTGAGTTAGCGATGTCAAGTAAGTTCAACTAAATGTTTAACACTAAGATGAACACAATGTACCAAGAAATTGGGATCCTGCCGTGATGCGACAAACAACCTCCAGTCATTTGGATAAAGAAATGAATACTCTTTGCAAGGATCCAAATTACTCCTTGGCCCTCGGACGTACTTGATTGTAAGCATGGACTTGAAATCTTTCCATCGCTCACAAACTTCCCCCATCCAATGCTTGTACATCTCCTTCGTATTGGGAACATCGTAGGTTTGCTACAAAATAAAATATATAGTAGTCGTTATATATGAAAAAATAGAAATACAAATATAGATACAAATACAACTTTACATACCAAAAGTTGTTCCCAAATCATAGCCTTCGTGTCCTTTGAAACTTCCCTCCAGGTAGGAATTAGAACGCTAACTTTGCTTCAACCCAAAAAGCCAAGGTAGCTAATGAACTTGTCTTCGTCTGGGCCGAGTGGCTTCAAATCATCATCAAATTCCACGTGAACCCTGCTCGCCTGTTGTTCCTCATGACATGCCACCAACAACCGTAGCTTCATGCTTCCTCTAACCTTTTTCTTAACCGGTGAGCCAATAGAGTCACCCGAATTTGAACTTGCTATGATCCTACTAAGAAATAAATGTGACATGATAAGTAAAGTGAAATTACATGCATACTTTAAACAATTCAAAATCTTAATAAGAAATAAATGTGACATATGATAAGTAAATTGAAATTACATGCACTCTTTAAACAACTCAAAATCTTACTTTAAGTGTTTTCACAAATTCCTTCACAATGATCAACTCTAGCTGCATATTCATCATCATCTACCAATTCCACTTCAGATGGCATAGGCGGATTTGTAGTGAAAGGCGGCGTGTCATCAAGATTCAAAATCGGATCACCATCCTTCTATTTTTTACTTTGGAATACAATAGACAATTTTTCATTTGTTGGATCAATGACATAAAACACTTGTTTTGCCTGACTTGCTAGAATGAACGGCTCATCTTTATAACTAACTCTGTCAAGATCAACTGAGGTGAATCCGAATTGATCTATTTCAACAACATTATTGTTAACCCACTTGCATTTGAATAAAGGAACTCTCAACTTAGTGTAGCTTATCTCCCATATGTATTCAATAACTCCATAATAGACCATGGATGCCAAAATGGGGTTTTTGTCTTTTGAACTAGAAAAGTGCATTGATTTGGCTACCACCATCACCCCACTATTTTGTATAGTACTTCTATTATCCTGGGCATTTGTATAGAAAGAATACCCGTTTATATCGAAGCCACTCCAAGTTATGACCTCAAAAGAAGGCCCCCAAGCTAACTATTTGATTGTCTCAGACACATTGGTTTCGTGCGCTATCTTATCCTTGAACCACTCTATGAAAGTTTTGTTTTGCTCATTAGCTATCTATATGTCATTTTTCCTTGGATAGATCTCCTTTAAACTCTTTCTGTGTTCGGCTAAGTACGGCTAAACTTCTTCTGTATTATTCAAGATATACAGGTGTGCTTACAACACCTCTTCACGATGCATACTCTTCACTTTGAGCCCTCGTGTTCCCTTACTTGTACCCTTTTCATGATGAGATTGGGCCTTTGACCTTGATCGATATTCTTTGCAAAAGTCCATAGCCTCTTCAACGACATATCTTTCCACAATTAAGGCTTTAGGTCGATAAGGATTTTTAGAATACCTTTTTAAGTTCTTCATGTATCGCTCGAAAGGGTACATCCACCTTAGATAAACTGGGCCTCATAGTCTTATCTCCCTTACCATATGAACTATTAAATGCACAATTATATCAAAGAATGCAGGAGCAAAATGCATCTCTAGTTGGGATAGAATAGTATAACCCTCATTTTCTAAGTCGTCTAACCTTCCAATGTCAACAACTTTACTACAAATAGCATTGAAGAAACTACACAACCCTGTTATCGTGCTTTGCACATCATCTTTCATAATGCCTCTAACAGCTACTGGTAATAGTTGTTGCATCAAGACATGACAATCATGAAACTTCATTCCAACTAACTTCAAATCTTCCATTGACACAAGCCGACTCACATTAGAAGAATACCCTTATGGCACCTTAATGCTGCGCAAACACCCACACAAACTTCTTCTCTCAGCTTTTGACAATGTATGCGCTGCTGGCTCCATACACGCTCTCTTACTATCATCTCTTAGTTGTAGATGCAGTCGTTTTCTTATTCCCATTTCAACCAGGTTTAGTCTTGCACTAATTCCTTCTTTAGTTTTCCCTAGTATGTGCAAAAGCGTACCAACAAGCTATCACATACATTTTTTTCCACATGTATCACATCAATACTATGTCTCATATCAAGACTACGCCAATATGGAAGATCAAAGAAAATTGACCTCTTCTTCCATATGTTCTTCTCACATGTAGTCTTTTGATTTTTACTAAAAGTGACATTGATTCTTTCCACCCAACTATAAACCTCGTCTCCAGTTAATGGCTTTGGAGCCATTTCATTCTCCGACAAACTGTTAAAAGCCTTCTTTAGCCTACGGTACGGGTGGAACTGAGGAAGAAATCGTCTATGACCAAGGTAGACCATTTTTCTACCGTGCTTGAGTTGATGGAACTGTGTGCTCGTTTCACATATCGGACATGCTTTATGACCCCTGACACTATAACCTGACAAGTTACCGTGTGCAAGGAAGTCGTTAATTGTGGTGGAAATCATTGCACATAGCTTAAACGACTGTTGCTTATATACATCAAACACATCTACACCATCCTCCCGCAATTTCTTTAAGTCCTCTATCAAAGGTGCTAAGTAGACATCGATATCGTTCCCTGGCTGTTTTGGTCTCGAAATTATCATAGAAAGCATCATATACTTGCGTTTCATACACAACCAGGGAGGTAAGTTGTAAACTACCAGCAGAACGGGCCATGCATTATATGTACTGCTAAAAGTACCATAGGGATTGATCCCGTCTATGCAAAGCCCAAGCCGAAGGTTTCTAGGCTCACTGCCAAATCCGAGATGCATTTCATCTACTTTCTTCCATTGTGGAGAGTCAGCCGGTTGCCGAAGGAATTTTCCATCACAAACTCTATCATCATAATGCCATCTCAACTTCTTTGCTTCTTTCGCATTAGCAAACATTCATTTGAACCGTGGTATGATTGGAAGATACCATAAAACCTTTAAAGGGTGCTTTTTATTTATCTCATCACCATACCTATTACCTTTCTTCACTTTGTATCTAGAAGTTTTACATTTCGGATAATCACTTAAGCCTTCATACTCATTTCTGTACAATACACAGTCATTAGGGCAAGCATATATCTTTGTATACTCCATACCCATCGTAGATAATATTTTCTTGGCCTCATACATACGATTTGGAAGTACATTATCATCTGGAAACATATCACACAACAATTCTAGTAACAATGTGAAACTACTTTCAGTCCACCCACAAGTTGCCTTTAAGTTGACCAAGTGCAAAATGCCTGACAATCGTGTATACTTAGTACACCCAGGGTACAAAGGTGTTTCTGCATCACTCCGTATGCTATCATATACAGGCGTTTGTGCAAAACATTCTACCTCAACATCGTGAATCATGTTCTCCATTCTATCGTCATCTCCAACCTCCAAAACTTCCTTCTCGTGTGACGCACAAGCGGTTACTTCCTCACCATGCCATATCCACCTTATGTACCAAAGATTTATTCCATCACAAAGTAAGTGATCCCTTATATCATTAACATCCCGTAGACTCTTATTTAAACAGTTGATATATGGACAAAAATACTTCCTATTTTTACTAGGCGCATTTATTTTAGCAAATTCAATAAACTTTTCCACCCCATTCTCATATTCTTCACTAATTCTCAAAGCATTCATCCAACGGTGATCCATTTTATTACCAGCTAATCCATTTTCACAGACACTCAAGTTTAGAACAGCTATATGAAACACTCATGACACACTGTAAAAACTAACAGTTCAACTACCATTTTCAAAGTTTAGTAATTCAAATTTATCACGCTTACAACAAATAGTAGCACCATGATATCCTCAGGTTTCAAAAACTTTCATCAACAAGCAATAACATAACTTACCAGCTAATATTTAGCTTCCAAGGACACTATGTTTGTGATTGAGGATTTGGAAGAAGATTCTATTGAGGTAAGGATGTAGTAGGCTGGTAACCCAAGGGAGAACGATGGTAGTAGTGATACCAGCAGGTTTATGAGAGAGGTATTACCCAAAACATTATAATATTACCCAAAACTACTACATCTTTTATGAACTCAAAGTTGAACTGACTTTGTTGATTGTCTGCAAATTAGAAAACGTACATCACTAATCTTGCACTTTTTAATTCACACGTTTACCTGCAAATAACACTTATTAATTCACCTATCTCGCATCACTAAGAGAATACCACTTTAATTTCTATGTGATCACAACAATACCAATGTCATATTTTTGTCTTGTCAAAAACCTTGGTTTTACGTCTCAAACTATGGTATTGTGAATTTCGATTTCCTGAAAACACATTGGAAAGACCCAAAAATTTAAATAAGATAATTATGTCAATAATAGGAAAATATGATACAAATGTGATTTTGTATTAGTCCTAAAAATAATAAAATATTTAAATATCAATATTTTTTCTATTTGATGTAAATTAAAAATTAAGAACAATTGGTAGCCTGGTGGATTTAGATATGACTAAATATCTTTGGGGGTTTTGAGTTCGAATTTTACACTATTAAAATTAATGTGAATTTTACACTAGAAATTCTTCAGTTTCAATATACTAAGATCATTAGGTTCAATAGGAAGCTTAAAACAAGTAAGCTAGTGCATATTAATCTAGTTTTTAATTTGATAGCCCCACAACATGGCTTGTCAATCATCATTAGATATCATAGCCAAATTCTTTTAGCCTCAAGATCTATCTATCGAAGGTGCTTCCAAGTTTCTTTCATGATTTCTCAATGTGGTATAAAAAAACTAAATTCACATTACACACTCAAAAAGGGAACTTGGAAGAAAAAATGAAATTGGAAATTAGAAAAAGGGAACTAAATTCCTTCAAATACACGTGTGTATATATAAATGTAATTGGAAATTAATAACTTGGAAGAAATAATGAAATTTGAAGATTTATGAATGATTAGGACACTAAAAACTCAGATATTTTGGACTTATTAAGAAAATAGAAAACCTGGGGGGTTAAATGCAAAGTAAGAAATATATAAGAAGAAAAATGGTGAAAAGCTATGTGGAGTGCGCAGACAGAGACATGAGATATTTAACAAGCACAACCAATCTCAATGACATACTAATTAAGCCTAGATTCAGTCACAAATAAAGTGCAAAATGCCAAATTTTTTTCTAGAACAGCAGAAATTGACATACAAATGAACAAATCAACTACAAACATAAAAGGGAAACTTACACACATACTGGAATAGACCAAGAATGACCCATGTTGTCTTCTTCACAACAGTATGCAAAGAGCCCAGTATGAACTACAGGAGCAAAAATAGAGGCTAAGAAGAGAAAACCAAAAGTAAATAAACCAGAGGAAGAAAACAGGGCTACCTACTTACGTTGCTTGCTACTCGGACTGAGAAGAGGGAAAGTGAAGATCAGACATGCGACCGAGAGGAAATGGAGGACTGTGAAGACGGTGGACGTCGAAGAGGGACAGAGGACAGAATGCAGGAGAAAGAGATAGGCGAAGAAATTTGCCCTATAGAGCTCGCGGGAGACAAGAAATTCAGGGTTCCATTAGTGCGGGGAAGACAATAATAGAAACGCGCGCTGATTTGGGAGAAATATAACCAGTTTCAATTACTGGTTTATAAAACCAGTCGTTGAATCTTGTTTCAACGACTGGTTTTTAAACTAGTCATTGAAAACATAGGTTTCAACTACTGTTTTCCTTGAAAACAGTTGTTGAAACTTCATTTTAGTGCTATCCGTTCACAGCGCTTGCTTTTTTACTACTGGTTTCTAAAAATGATCATTGTTTGGTGTCATGGAATCATGTTCTTGTAGTAGTGAAAGCAAATGCTTGGTTCTATCTCATTGCTTTTTTACTGATGATGTGTTATACTTCACCAATACAAAAAGCAGAATTGTAGGGTATGGAAGAAAATCATTGACAGCTACGGTATGGCTTCAGGATAGGCAGTAAATCTGGATAAATCTTGTATCTTCTTCTCGAAGAATGCTAATGATGAGGATAAGATACTAGTGTATGAGGTTATGGAGATTAAAGACTGTGAAGATACTGGGAGATATTTGGGATTACCAACACTGTGGGGTAAATCTAAGGTTGAAGCACTAGTATTTGTGAAAGGGAAACTTAATGCCAAGCTACAAGGATGGAAGCAAAAGCTACTAACTTTTGCAAGAAGAGAGGTTCTAATAAAGGTAGTAGCAAATGCAATTCCAATCTTCCCTATGTCTTGCTTCAGCTTTTCAATGAAAACTTGTAAGGAATTAGATAGCTTGATATCGAATTTTTGGTAGGAGCAGAAAGTAAATGAAGGAAGGGTCTGTTGGAAAGCTTGGAAGTTACTAGGTAAAGCTAAGAATTAAGGAGGTATGGGGTTTAGAAGCTTGGAGATGTTTAATAAGGCTCTTATTGCAAAAATAACGTAGAGACTTCTACAAGATCCCAATGCTCCTTGAAGTAGAATTTTAAAGGGTATTTACTTTTCAAAGGAAAATTTTCTGAAAGCTAAAAATGGATGTAAAGCCTCTTGGGGTTGGTCGAGCATATTAGAAGGAAGGGATTTGCGAGAGAAGGGGTTATGCTGGAAGGTGGGGAATGGTGAGATGGTAAATGTATTTGCAAATAAATGGATCCTATGTTTTAGTGGATTTAAATTGAAGAATAGAGTATTGAATGACGAAATAGATAATATAAATGTAGTAAATCTGATCAAAGATGGTAGATGGGATTTTGAGATGGTAAGAGGATGGTTGGATGAGGAGAAGGTAGAATGTCTCAAAAATATCAGTTTACCAGCCTTAGAGCTAACTGACAAGTACACTTGGATGAACAGTAGAGATGGAATGTACTTGGTCAAGCTATGCTATAAGATGGCAATAAAAGAGACTGAGATTAGAGGAAGGGACAAAGTAGGAGGCTCTTACCAACCACCTAAGAAGTTATGGAGTGAGCTATGAAAGATAAAGATGCCTCCAAAAGTTTTGCATTTTATGTGGAGAGCTGTTAATGGTGCATTAGCGACCAAAGAAGCATTATATAGGGAAAAAATGTTCGATCAATCATGAGTGTGGATTATGTAGAGGTCAAGCTAAAATGATAAAGCATATGCTATTATTTTGTCCCAGGGCTAGGCAATGCTAGTTTGGTTCACCTTTGGCCTTGAGATTTGAAGAAAAAGGATTATCAAGACCAGAGAGATGGTTGGAAGACTGGATAAATCTGGAAGGAGGGCCGGATGAACATAATGTGGCTCTATTTGCTGGTATATGCTGGGGGATTTGGAAGGCTAGGTGTCAATATATATTTGAGGGGGTGGAGATGGATGCTTGGCCCTATGTGGCCAGAGCTATGAGGATGGTAAGAGATTTTGAGGATGCTGATGACAGAAAGAAGAGGGAAGAGGTGAAAAATGAAGCAAATGAAAGGGGGAGCAAGTGGATGAAGCCTAAAGCTGGAAAAGTAAAAATGAATATTGATGCCAGTTTTAAATATGACAGTAAAAGAGCAACAGTTGAGAGGTAAAATCAACTTCTCCTTTCATAGCTGAATGTATGGCTACTTTAGAAGTTTTTAATTGTGCTATGCAATTAAAATGTGACCAAGTGATATTGGAAATGGACTGTTAGGAATTATACAAACATTTAAAGCTGCAGAAGATTGAAGGGTGTGAATGGGAAAGTGTGGATGTGTTGCAGCAATGCATCTTGAGCTGGAGATCTTTATAGAATTGGTTGTTTTCTCTTGTGACTTGAAAGGGCAATGTAGCTGTAGATCATTTAGCAGCTTGTGCTTTGAGAGGCATGGTACTACAAGGATGGCTGCTACAGCCACCATCCTCTCTAGAAGTACTATTATGAAGGGGTCTCTATTGCAGGATGGATGATCAACAAAGAAAACTTGTATTGGCTCAGTTAGAAAGTTGCAATATGATGTTCGTTGTTTAGTAGTTTTATTCTTTCAAGTTTGTTTGTTTTTGGCTAGGATAGTATGGATTGTATAGGGTTTGATAATTTGCTTTCTAGTTAGTGAGTGCAATATTTTGTGTGGTATAAATAAATTGCCTATATTTGCTAAAAAAAATCGTGTTTTACATAACATTGGGCATAATCAAACCAACACTTGGATAAAGAACCACAAATTAACATGAACACAAATCGTCTCTGTAACAATTAAGCTTGTTTTTCAATTTATAAGTAAGTAATGGAAAATATAATAAAATATACAATATTTATTAATAAGTAAATGTAATATATTTGAATTTTTTATTAATTAACAATAAAGAAAGTATTAAAGTGTTGGACACAAGAATTGATGTTGATTTTAAAGTTTTGGATGCAAGTACATATCACAAATTTAAATATTTTGTGGTTAAAAAACTGTATTTTGATACTCTTTATTATCATATTATGATATGTTAAATAAATTAAAGTACCCAATCTTCATAAATTGTAAGCGATATAATTTTATTTATTCTGATTTCTAAATTAAGAAAACCATAAATTAAAGTGAGGATAATTGACAGAAATGTGAAATTACCACATATGGAGTAATTCCCCTTATTCATGTCCAACACACATACACACACACACACACTTCCTTCGCGTTTTTTTAGGCAAAACGGAGTTTGGTACTAAACCATTTCTTTTTGCATCATTTCCTCTGAGTGTGATGAACGTGGTTCCAATGTGCAAAAAGAGAGCATCACCGAAAAAGGACCCAAACATTCGTAGCTAAAGCGAGGGCAATCAGGCAGGGGTGTTTGCTGCCTCTATGGTGCTAACCCTACCGCCCTCTAAAGAAAACCCATTTTCCCAAATTTTTGTGTGTTTCTTTTCATCATTAGATTCTACATAAGGTTAATGAGCAATTTTGCCCCCGAAATTTTTTTAGGGACAATTTTGCCACGAAAGCATAAAAAGGAAGCAATTTTGCCTTGGCTGTTATCCAATTAATTTTGACTGTTAGTTGAGCAAATATGCTGAGTTGGTAGTCCACATGTCATCCATGTCATTTTTGTTAAGGTACAAATTTACCCTTGAAGTTTAAAATCTAACTTTAAAAAAAGTTGAAGTAGATGATACATGGACTTCTAACACAAATTTACACGTTAAACATGACTGACATGTGGATGCCAACTCAGCATATTTGGTCAACTAATGGTTAAAATTAACTAGGATAACGGTAAGGGCAAAATTGCTCCCTTTTTTATACTTTTGGGGCAAAATTGTCCCCCAAAAAACTTCTAGGAAAAATTGCCTATTGGTGAAAACTTCCGGGGATAAATTGCCCCTAACCTTTTAAGTAAAAAAGTGACATTTTGATATCTTATAGGCAAAGAATACATATGTTTTCAATTTTTTATGATTTTCAAATATTTAATACTCTAAAATTGTGTAGTTTCTTTTTCATTAGGAGTATTAAATCTTTGAAAAATCATAAAAAATTAAAAACATCATTTTTTAACTATAAGATATCAAAATGTTATTATTTTTTGTAAAATTCAATGCTAAAAAGAAACACAAAAAATGGGATATTTTGGAGGGTAGCACCATAAGGGTAGCAAACACCCCTTGCCCAGGGCAATTCTATCCTCCGTCTCCACATTCACATTGTCAAACTACAAGTCTCTTACTGGCTAATTTCAAAGCCCAAGACCTACTTTATTTCTTCAGATTATAGCTTTCAATCCTTCACTTCTCCCTGAGACTGGACCGAACCCCATAGTCTCCCACTACCCTAGAGAAGACTTCTTTTCTTCCTCTTTCTCATTGTTCAATTTCTGGAATCTATGTTTTCATGTCACGACCCAAAATCTGAGTCATGATCAGCGCATATAGGCTAAGCCAAATAATTCCACTTTTCCTAACAAGCCTTAAACAAAGTACACAAACTGAACAAACATTTGCACAACATTAACAATACTTATTGACCTTCCATACAAAAATTACAATGAGAGAACAAATCCACAACAATTAACTTTGGAGATGCACATACTATCCCATTTACTACATAACACAATGACTCTGACACCATAAGTCATGACATTACGGAATCCCACAAGGCTCACCAATACATTACAATCTACTTCATAAGTTTATTAAGCATATCGATCACAATCAACCTCACTAGTTACTTAATCTGAAAAAAATAGAGAGAGGATTGAGTCTACCATAGACTCAATAAGAACATAAATAACAAATTGCACGGAAGGGAAGCAAAGGAACACAGAGTTTTTCACAAAAGGTTTTCTTCAAAATAAATAAATATAACAAAATTTAAATGTTGAATTGAAAACCAAAAATAAAGGTAAAGGTTCATTATCTCAATAAATTAAAAAAATAATTAAAATCAAATATTCAACCACAATATTTAAATCAATACAATCACTCAATATCAATCTTGGTGGGGAATAACCATCCCACTTATATACTATTCCATATGTTGTATGTCATAATCATATATACAACTTATGGTGAGGAATAACCATCTCACCTATATTCTATTTTATATACTATATATTCATGGTGAGGAATAATCGTCTCATCTATAATCTATTTCATATACCATATACTCATGGTGAAGAATAGCCATCTCACCAATACATTTATATCATATACTATATATGGGAAAGACACATATAACCTTTGGCGGGGAATAACCATCCCACTTAAATTTATATTTGGCTAAATTATACAAAAAAAGACCGTTATCTTTTTAACAAAAAATCCCACATTAGATTATGAGATAACACGTGGAATTCTACATAATATTCTGTGTAAATTATTGATTTCATAAAACCCCTCTGAACTTTGAAAAGTTGTAAGGAACTCCCTTGAACTTTGAATAGTTACAAATAATCCCTTGATATTTCAAAATTTAAATTTAACTCCCTTAAAATTTTGATTTATAACAGTAAACCTCATGTTGTTTCTTTTATCATTTTAACTAATTTATTAAATTTTTTACTATCATTTGTCAACTAAAATAGTTTTCTTGTATGAAAAAACTAGAAGAATAATATTTAAAAAATATACAATAAAAATGTCATCATTTGTATACATTTACTTATTTTCTTGGGATAATTGAACATTGATAGTATAAAAATGTCATCTTTGTGTTAAATATATTCTTGAGATGATTGAGTATTGATAGTTTAAATATTAAATTTGTGTTAGAGGATAGATTTTGCCCTCATTAATTTTTGGGTAAAGGTGCAAAAATAGCTATGAACTTTGTTCAAAGGTGCAAAAATAACCATAAACTATTTCTGGTAACAAAAGTAACCATGAACTATGTGAAATGGGGCAAAACCGTTAAATATGATCGTTGACCGTGCGTTGACCGTTAACATATTTAACGGTTTTGCCCCATTTTACATAGTTCATGGTTACTTTTGCTACCAAAAATAGTTCATGGTTATTTTTGCACCTTTGAACAAAGTTTATGGCTATTTTTGCACCTTTACCCTTAATTTTGTATTAGCAATGCATATATTTTCTTGAATAAGATGTTCAACGTTTATTTTTATATTTTTCTAAATGTTATTCTTCTAGTTTTTGCCATACAAAAGAACTATTTTAATTGACATATGATAGTGAAAATTTTAATAAGTTTACTAAAATGAGGGGAATTATTTGTAACTGATCAAAGTTCAAGGGCATTCTCTACCACTACTCAAAATTCAGGGGGTTTTATGAAATTAGTAGTTTACATAGAATGTCATGTGTTATCTCATAATCTGACATGGTATTTTCCATTAAAAAGAAAACGATCACTTAATGGCAGGAGGTTAATAGTTAAAAAATGAAAAGTTGAGGGGTTAAATTTAAACTTTGAAATGTCAGGGCAGTTATATGCAACTGATCCAAAATTCAAGAGAGTTTTGTATAATTTAGTCTAAATTTATTATAAAAGGTATAGGAAAGTGGAACATAAAGGTATGAATTAAAATATCCACACTAACAAATACCATCACAATAACTATGCCCAAGAAATTATAAAGTTCTTAAACAAAACGAATACAAAAGATGTATTTAAAAGCATTTAGGAGTGATAAAGCAATTTGGAATTACTTCCCAAGGGATTGGAATAAAAAATAAGGAAAAGATATTTAAGGCAAATAACATAGCAAAGGTGAAATGAATAGTGCCACATTGCTATTCATGGTCTCACCTAGTATGAACAATTGTAGAGCTCCCCTTTAGTGACACTAGGATTGAACACCAGCTAAGGACTCCTCATGAGTATCACGTATAGTTTATTTAAGCATAAGATCATTACTATAGTTAAATTTATACCATTAGCTAATTTAACGACGGCTTATAGTATTTAGTAATTCCCCTCTTAGCATCTAATTAATAAGAATGTATAGATTCCCATGATTCCCAACTAGGCCTATATATTAATTAAGGATGGATGAAGAATACCTTCCTAACATCAATGTAATTGGCAAGAGGTGATCCCTCGTTGTATACTTGGATGAGAACAATCTACTTATTCTAGAATCTCGAGAAGAGAAGATATTGACGTGGTAGTGTGGTGGCAGTAAATTGTTGGATGGAAGGAGGTTATTGCGATTATCGGCGAATGGAATAATGGAATGTAGAAAGAGGCTAGAAAAATCTAGGGTTTTGTAGAAATTTAAATCTGAACGGATCTCCTAGATAATTCTATTAGGTAATTTATGATATAATGGGATTCCTTCATATTTACTAAGTGGGACTAAATATGTTCTTATGTGTATTAATTCATTTTAAATTTTTAGATTTCAAAATATTTTATGGATTCTATCGACTAATTAAGTAATAATTAAAAGATATCTTCAATAAAAATTTAGATTACTATGATAAAAGTGTTTGTTGGAATACTAGGAAAATCCTATGAGATATATATTGTATTGTCTTTTAAAAGATTACTATATTTTTTTAATAATTTAACTTTATAATTTTTTATTGGGTTATCACATTTTATCTTACTCGATTTTATTGCAGATCCTAGAGGCAGAGCGGTTTCAAATTAAGGAAGAAACATCTTCTAGTCTGGATTTCATAGTTGCCTCTACAACCTCTGATCTATGTTCATATACGCTTATTAATCTCCTCCAAAAGAAGAACCTCACTAAGAGACCATTTGGATGCACTTTTTTTAATGGATTCTGGACCCAAACCATGGTTTGACACTGAAATATCCAAACACCCTAAAATTTCAAAAAATCCCGTTTCAGCCCCAAACCAAGGTTTTGAATTGCAAAACCTTGGTTTGGCGACAATCGGATTTTTTCTGCTCCTGAGGGTGATTATTTGACCGTTGGGGAAATTATTATATCTCTCTCTCTTCTCTTTCCCGAGCCCTCTTCCCCGTCCGTGCTTCCATTTCTCTTCTCAGAACTTCGATTTCTCGTCCCCTGCCATGGCTCCTTCCATCAATCGCGTCGCGAGCTGCTTGATTCCGTGGCTCCTGCCCTTGTTCTTGTTCCGTCTTCCTTCTATTCCCAGATCCCGTCGAGCTTCGTCCGTCTCCCTCTCTTCCAGATCCCGTCGAAGCTCACCATATTCGGCGTTCTCGGTCACTGATTTGGCCTTCTTGAAGTCCTTCGGTGGCTGGTGGTGGACAGTGGCAGTGTTTCGGGTGGGTACGGATCCCTTTTGTCCCCATTTTGCTGCTAAATCTCTGCAACGATCTGAGGCGCTGGTGGCTATCGGACGTTTGTCGGCGGTCTGTGCAGGAAGAACGGATTGCGGTCGGTGTCGGTGACGCTCATAAGTCCGGTGAGTGTTTCGATTCAGCTTGTTCTGGTTTTTTTTTCCCCGAATCTCTGAACGGATATTGTTGTCTTGTATTCTGTTGCTTGCTTCTATTTTGTGGACTGTTCTATTTTTTCCCCGAATCTCTGAACGGATAAGGAAGAACGGATATGTTCTTTTGTATTATCGATTTTGTGGACTGTGATTGCAGTGCTTCCTTTTTTTCGAGGTTCCTTCTGTTATCATTGCCAAATGTTTGGGATTGTTCATTGAGATTAATTACCTTTCTATATATTGTTGTGTTATCATCGGCAATTTAAGGTTTTTTTCAACATAAAAAAGATGGAGGTTTTTGCTGGAACAATCTCCTTTAAATAGATTTATCCATGGAGATATGGTTTTTGAGGATCCTTATGTTTTCAGTTTTCACTTTCATATATATTTTCATTGGGAACTTGGTTCAAGTTTGTTCTCTTATAGGCTAAAAATCATTGATTGAATTTGCTTTCGTTTTTCTGTGTGTGAACTTTGTTCTCAGTTTTTTAGTGTTGTAATTCTGAAATGCTATTTTACTGTTTTTCTGAAGATTGATATTAGATTGATGATGGTTTTCTTTTGCTTTAGATTGAAATACTGTTGGGCAAAACAGCAAACTTTGATGAGTTAATGGCAGCTGACGCAGAGGAAAGAGAGGTTGGAGATGAAGAACAGAGTTAAATGGGTTGCTTTTATTATCTGGTTTTCATTGTTGGTGTTTTGAATGCTGTATAGGTTGAGGTTATGAAACAACAAACTAGAAATTCATTTTTGTTTGTTTTGCAACATATGCTCAATGTGATGTAATTTTAGAAAGTCCCATTGTCCATAACTAGTGAAGCTTGTGTTATGCATTATTTTATTTAAGGAGATTTATGGTTGATGTGAATCCTGAGAAAATCAGCTGTACTAATATGTTTGAAACATTTGTTAGGCTTACACAATAATAGAAAAATAAGACGAAAACTATCAATAAGAGAGAGAGTAACATCATTGTGCACCCCTTATCACTATATAACTAATTTTCATCTCTTTATCTACTCAAGTATTAAAGTGCCCTCTTAACTTGAAACCAAAGAAATTCGTCAAAAAGATAAATAAATTATGCTTGTGACAAAATAAGTGAAAATAAAATAGTATGATTTTAGGTGGTTTTGTTCTGCTTATAACATGGATCAACAGGTATTTATTCTTGCTTCATTGTATATTTGACTAATTTTATCGAAATAATTTTTTTAAAATTTATTTCGAATTTTTTTTGTATTTATTAAACATTTAATGTTTAATAATGCATATAATATAAATTTATCCCTTACATGTAATTATTTAAAAAACTAATGTCCTTTTTAGTAATTTGACCATGAAAAAAAGCTATTCTGACCATAACATCCAAATACTCTTACTTTATCAAAATCACTTTTTTCTCATAATCTATTCTCCTCATAATCTATTCTCTAAAAGCTATTCTTCACTTTTCCCTCAGAAGCTATTAAAAAAAGCTTTGCCAAACACACACTAAGACTATTACAGCTTTTAGAAGGAATTTCAATTTCTCTAATTGTCTCTGGTTCAATGAAAAACGTGTCTTCCATTATAGTCGGATCATTGGTAAGCTTGCAAATCTTACACTGTAGATGAAACTCACTGCTGGACCAAATAATTCTTGGGTCGTTATAGAATATAATTATGACATTGCTTCTCTTTTATAATGATGCATACTTTTTAGCACAGTAGAGGCATCAACGGAGAGAATTCGTGTGGCCAAGCAAAAGCTCCTAAATGCTTGGTTATGACTCTCTGGATAGGAAGTCTTAGCATACAATTTGCATGGTGGTTTGAAACAGAGAAGTCTGCACTAATAAAATAGTTGCTAATAATTCACACCAAATAGATCATAAGAGATGCAATCACTATGGCAGATCATAAGCGACTATAATGTCTTTGACTGGTAATGGAAACCTTTTTGTTTATACGAGAAACTTTTTGACTAATGTAGTTAAAGATGATAGGAATAGGTTATTTTGAAGGCTCTTTTTTGAAAAAGTATTCTTAGTTATAGTAGAAGAACTAATGTAGTTAAAGGAAAAGTGGCAAGTTAACTCTAAAAATGATATTCTCTTACCGCATTGCATAGAGGTTCGAAACAGAGAAGTGCGCACTAATAAAATAGTTACTAATAATTCACACCATACAGATCGTAAGAGGTGCAATCACTATGGCAGATCATAAAAGATAATAATTAGAAGGCAATCACTATGGGTAAGAGTTGTTCTCCTGTAACTACAAAGAATTTTCCAAAGGGGAAAAAAGAGCCTTCAAACCTATTCCTACCATCTTTAACTACATTAGTCAAAAAGTCTCTCATATAAACAACAGGTTTCCATTACCATTCAAAGTCTCAGGAGGTGGATTAGGAAGGGGAAGCAGTGGAAGGCCTTCCAGATTGGGAGGTGGAGGCACCCAAGAATTGTTCATCTTCTTCTTCATGACGAATCTCCTCAGGCTGTACAGTCCCTGTTACGGCTACTAAAACGTAGCTTTCTAGCTTGTCCACTCTCGTATTTGCTCTGGCCATTTGCTGTCGGTAAGCGGTGACGAAACGGCGGTACAAATCTGGCACGCCCAAGGAATTGGAAGCCATGACCAAAAGATAAGAGTCAAGGTAGTGAAAAAGTCAAGTGTTTTGAAACCGGAAACTGGTCCGGTTCGGTTCTGGTGCGGATCAGCAATTTTTAATTTTTAATTTTTAAAAAATCGATTTTTTAATTTTTTTTCATAATTTTATATTAATAAATCTAAAATATTTAATTTATAACCGATTTGACTCTAACCTGATCCACTAACCTTGACTCAATACCCGATTTAGTGACCGGTCTAAATTTTAGAAACTTGGAAAAAATCGCGCGCCAACTAAGATTATATACAAAACCCTAAGGGTTAGTTTGGTAAAAGCAATGTGCTTTTTTTATAGAAAGACGTGAATGGAGTGGAAAAAAGATTGTATTTTGATGGAAGGCGAGAGGATGGAACGGAAAGGGAGAGAATTGAATGGAAAATATACGTTTGGCACTGGCAGACAAGAGAAAGAAAAGAAAAATTTTAAATTTAAAAAATAAAAAATAAAAAAATAAACTAAAAAATGTAAAATACCTAGAATAACCCTAATCAATAACGGAAACAAACTTCCTCCGACATCGTTCATCAACGCCGCCTACAACCTATGAGGCTGAGCAAACTCAATCAATCTCATTAATAATTTAAGATAGTTGATATCCAGGGTATAATCGAACATCCAATCAATAGCTATAATTAGAAAAAAAATACAAAGAAAGAAATAGAGATGCATCGGATTTGAGAGGAAGAAAATGTTGATAGCAGAAGAAGAGAACGATGGTGAAATCAGCCATGGTAGAGTGCGACGGAGAAGAAGAAGACAGTGGAGTTCGAAGCCCAACTAAGTGTGCGTTTGGAATGGCTTATTTTTATCCAAAACGTACTTATAATTCGTGATTCAGGATATACGAGGCAAGTATGTGAGAGGAGTTTTTTCTCGGTTTACGTAATAAACGCGTTTTTCCTATACAAAACGCTGAAACAAACGAAGGCTAAGAGAAGCTCCTTGTAAAACAAGTAGATCCATGAAGACAAGTGATCGGGGAAGATGAGTGAGCATCAGTGGTTGTTGAACAACCTTCGACGTCAGATGAAGGGGCTCGGTGGGAATTTCCTACTTGGAAAATTGGTTCCCACCAAGAGAGTAGTGGGAAGATGGCTTCTCATGGATGATGGAAAATTCAGCGCCGCTAGAAAGTGCTCTCTTGGAAAATTGGCGTACCAAACACATTGAGCAAAGGAAAATGAGCAGTTTTCCCTTTCCAAAGCCAGATATTTTTGCTCCCAAATGGGCCCTAAGGTCCCTACCCCAAAAACCCTAGTTGTAAGTGAGTTGGGCCTCTGACTATTATTTTCCGAGCTTAATATAGTTCTATGAAGCAACAGAAATTTTTTTTAAGGTGAGATCCCTCTATGATATTCTATTAAATAAACTATTTTTTTAAATAAAGTAATTTTTATTATATTTATAGATATACTATTTACTTGAGGAGTTGATTTTAGTCATAAATATAAGACATATAATTTTCATATTTATCAATCTTTTTTTAATTTACCCCTATTGATGTTCTTTTAATAATAATTAAGGAAGGGATTAAGGAATATGACTAGAACGTTTTAAAAAATATATATCATATTATCCTCCTTTTTCTGGAATGAAGGGAGAAAGGGGGAGGAGAGAAAATGCATGAAAGTTATAATGACAATAATACGCTTATTTAATTTTTAAACCAATTTTTTAAGTAATGCCATAAAAAATAAGTCTAAACAAAAATATTAACACCATTAAATTAAATATTAAATTCAAATTAAATGAAATTATTTTATATTTTACTATTATTTCAACATCAAAATGTTAAGCAAAATATTTTCCTCACAAACTAAAATAATTAAAATAAAATAAAATATCTCATAGATGAACACTGAAGAGATTAAAATCTGAAACAATTATTTGAAATTAGACACCTTACTTTTTTTTTTGGGGCCAAAATTAGACACCTTACTTAGTTCTAACAATTTAAGAAGTGAATTTTATTGTTTACAACTCAAGTAAGCTTCTTTTACATATATAATATGTAGGGGTTTGAACCTAGTACCCCTTGCTACTTCATTAATATATAACTACAAATTGAATTAATTTTTTTTTAAGTTACATTGAATTAATTTTAAGGATCTTTATAAGAAAAATCTGGTTAGATTCAATAAGACCCAAGAGCCATACACTGTCGAACTAAGTGTTAGCTTAATGGAAGGCCCCAAAAAAAAATATTGTCAGCTTAACGACATAAGCTCTTTTTTTTTTTTTTTTGGGCGACAACTTTACGTTTCAGAATAACAGAAATTAGTGTGAAATATTGGTACTGGGATGTTTAGCCCACCTTTTGAAGAGGCGGCGATTGGTAAGTTTTGTCATGATGGGATTAGATTTTTGTTTTTGTATTTATTTGATAGAGCAAGATGAATAAAAATGGAGCTAACGACAATAGTTTGTTTTTAACTACGGGCCGCATTGAGTTCTTTTCTTTCTTTTGTATTGGACAGATTTTCATTTGTATTTTTATTTGATAGAACAAGCTGTTATTTTAACAATAAATGTTTTTGTAGAAAAAAAGGGGGAAATTCCAAAAAAAATACATTGAAAAATGGAAAAATACAAATCAATGCTCTGAAATTCGGAAATCCCAGGTCAGTTCGTTGTCAAACGGGAGGAGGAATCTGGGATTTTGAAATCTCGGCGAAAAGACGAATTTACCCTTCAGCTGCCCCTCTCTCTCAATTCAGAATAACAAAATTGCTCTCTTTTATTAACAACACGGCATTCTACATTAACAACTCTTTTTTCTTCTTTCACAATAACAACGTCGGTCTCTTTATTAACAACACCATATTTTACATTAACAACTCGACTTTCTTATTCACAATAACAACATTGGTCTCTATATTAACAACACCGTATTGTACATTAACAACTTCACTTTCTTATTTCACAACTTCATAATTTAAGTTTCAATGCCAATAACAACACATCTCTCTTTATTAACAACACCGTGTTTTACATTAACAACTAGACTTTCTTGTTCACAATAACAACATTGGTGTTTATATTAACAATACTGTATTGTACATTAACAACTTCACTTTCTTGCTTCATAACTTCATAGTTTAAGTTTCAGAGCCACTAACAACACCTCTTTCTTTATTAACAACATCATATTTTACGTTAACAAATCGACTTTCTTATTCACAATAACAACACCGGTATCTATATTAACAATACCAAATTGTACATTAACAACACCAAATTGTACATTAACAACTTCACTTTCTTGTTTCACAACTTCATAATTTAAGTTTTAGGACTAATAACAACACCTCTCTCTTTATTAACAATATTGTATTGTACATTGACAACACCATATTTGAGATACGAAGATGTGAAAGAATAAAACAGAGTTGTTAATATAGAATGCGGTGTTGTTAATAAGAGAGCAATGTTGTTATTACAAACTAAGAGAGAAGGACAGCTGAAAGGCAAATTCGTCTTTTCGTCGAAATTTCAAAATCTCATATTCCTCTTCTCGTCTGACAATAAACTGACCTGGGATTTTCGAATTTCAGAGCACTGATTCGTTTTTTCCCATTTTCCAAATTATTTTTTTGGAATTTTCCCAAAAAACAATAACAGTTTTTTTTCAGTAAAAGGAAAAATAATATTAATATATTTTGTGTGTGTATGTATTGAAAGTGTAATCATGTGAAGGTTTGTAGGGAGGACAAGGTTGTCAATTGTGATTTCTCTCCAAAATCTCTCCTGTAATATCTCGAATTTTGGGATCAGAAGCTTGAGAATAAGTCTGAACAAAGTAGATGATTAAGCCCAGTGTAGTAAGAATCCCAAAATGTATTCAAAGGCTAAATGACTCAAGCACGTGTACATAGGGATAGAAACCGCACTCGGAATAAAGAATGAATTTTAGTGCGAATTAATTAAAGGAGAGTACATAATTCCTTTAGGATGTGTCAGAATAATATAAAACCTACTTGGAATCAAAAGAAAAGGGAAATGACATCTAGAAAGAAGAAATAAAGAGAAATAAAAGAACTAATGGCAATATAATTAATATTGTCAAAAACAAGGGCAAAAGAGACATTTGCCACTTAATCTTGAGGTTAAAATTGGAAGACAAGATGAAGGGCTATGATTTGCTCTTGAAAAGCAAGAGTAATTATGAGTTCAAAAAGAAAATTAACCCTCCTCTCCTAATGGTTAAATTCGGTCAAGAGGGGCAAGAAAGGAAGAAAGAAGAGTTTGGTCAAAATGTCAAACCACTTGGAAAATCAAAGTCAAACTTAAGCCAATACATATAAAACCAATTGGTCAACAAGTCCACTTCCTCTTTGGGTGTTAAATTTCGTCCAAGACCAAGGAAAAAGGAAAGAGAATATGTAATTAAACCATAACCATTGACAAGTCAAAGAGAAAAGAAAGAAGAGAAGAAAAGTCAATAAGACTTACAATTGGTTACAACTTGTAGGTTGACAAAAAAGCAATCTTGCAAGAACAATTTGGTCAACAAAATTGTCCCCTTTTCATGAACCTAAAGTTGGTCAAGCAAGAGCAAGAGGAAAGGAAAGAGAGTTGACTCAACTAGACCAAACCATAGTTGGCTGCTTAACTCACTGCTTTTACAAGACACCACACAAATGTGACACATCACCTTCTTGGTTCTTTTTGTATGAATTTTTGGTCAAGTATTTTGTGAGCTGAAGCTAAATGATTTAAAATACAATTACACCCTCCCAAACATCACAAAAGTTGGCCAAATAGAGAAAAGAAGAGAGAAAAACTTTGAAAAAAGAAAAAGGAAAGAGAAAGTGCTCTTGAAGATCAAGAAGTAAGGTAATGTGTTCTAGCTCAAATTTCATCCCTTAAATCACCTCTTATACTCAAAACCTCTTCATAAACATTGCTCCCCTTACTAAGAGTTATAATTATATGGTTTTTTTCCTCAAAAGGTCGTGTTTTATGCATTCTACAAAGTTTCAAAGTTGGAGAAACAAAGAACAAGCTCTAGAAAGGGCAAGAGGTGAGTGTAATCTTCAATTTGAACCTAGTCTTTTGTTGATTGGTTGAGTTTTATGGAAATTTTTTTGCGGCCCTAGAATTCAGTCACTATGATAATTTAGGGGTTCATGTTGTTTTGATCATATATGTAATATCCCAAGATTTGACTAAGGGTTAGTAACTCCAAAGGTGAATGTGATTATCGTTAAATCGACACTTTTGGAGAATGTAATGTGCTTTGAGATTTGAATGTGCTTTGAGCAGTGTCAAAACCATGTATTTAAGTTCAATTGTGGATAAACATCTAAATTAACTTTAAATATAAGGAGGGCACATATTGTGGCTAAAAGAATGAGAAAATGTGTTTGGTGGTGATTCAAGAAGAACTGCCATAATCAGGGGCAAAACGGTAAAGTTACTGGCCAATTGGTCATTTACCGAAGAGAAAACTCATTGGTAACTTTAAGATCAATGGTTGAGATTGATTTGTGTAAGAGATCATAAGGGGTGGAATCATGTACAATTGTGTTCATGTGAGCTCATGGAGGTGTGAGAAGATCTTGACAAGTGTCACAATATGGACCCTTGGATCATGGTCAAAGGTTCAACACTCTTTCCTCTCTCTTCTCTCTATTAGGTTGGTCAAATGACATTTGGAATCACCTTATTTCGATTTTTCTGGAATTAGTTATGATTTTTGGAAGTTCAGTTAAGAAACAGGATTTTCTTGGCCGCTGCCAGAGGTTATAGACCGCAGCCCAAATGTTTCTGACATGTTTTTGGCAGCGGTCAGAGGATTTATGGGCCGCGGCCAACCCCCAAAAATCATCTTTTTGCACTTTTGAAAGGTGATTTTTGGTCAAGTGTTTTCCCAAACATTTAGGCATATTTTAGGCTTTGAATAGCCACCTAAAAGTTGTAAATGATAACCAACTTTAAGTTTTGTAGAAGTAAGGATTTGGAATCGAGATTGACCCTATGTCCTTGATTTGGTTTATAGAGTTCGATATTCGCCTTAAACTTGAGAAGCCGGTGCTGGAGCACACATGGAAAGAACAAGTGTAGGGAACTTACCTCTTCTGCATGCATTTGATAATTGTGTTGGTGTATTGATGCACGTATTGCTTTGCTCGATTATATGAAATATATATGAATGATTGTAGCTTTGTTTCTATTTATGCTATGGCTATGAGTATGTTGTTGAAACATTGAGCACGCCGATATGTCATTGTGTGAGCATGAGTTATGTATTGCAAGCATGTCATGCATTAAACACTTATCTTGTATGTATACTGGTATTTGTTTTCTACTGAGATTCTTTAGAATCTCACCTTCCCCTACCAACAATTTAGACAAGACAAGGGGATCGAGGAGGGAGTAAGCAACTAAGGGCGGCGAGGACTCCTTCGAGATGTGATTTTGGTTGTTGGTTATCATAGTCAGGAGTATACTATATTTGGTATTTGTATTTGGATTTGAATTTGGGAATGTATATTCGGACATGTATTTGAAAGGATATTATGTAATCCCCGCATGAGAATTTGTAAAAGGGCGTTTGCACCCTGTGAGGCTATGATTTATGTATGGAACCCGGGGTTACCAGGATTATTGTTGTGCACTCTGATGTATAGATATAAATGTGATTTATCCACATGAAGTAATTGTATTCAAAGTGTGAATATGAGACCAGGTGAGTTGGATTTTGAAAAGTATTTGTGAAAACCCTATCTTATAGATGGGTTTGAAAATGTTATTTAATAATTATTGGCCTCTATTTCACTTTAATCGCGTATTTCAGATATAATTACTGAAGGGGGTTACAATATACATGATGTCATATGATGTTTAAAGAGCCTATTGGAATAGTTTGATGATAGAAAAGTATATTTAGTAATTGTTGAATTGGGAAGACTTTTTCGATCAGAACAGGGCATGTAGAAGGAGTGAGATTTTGGTAAATTTAATGTCACCAATGGATTCTATATGAAAAAGTATATAGGAATACCCTCTAGCTATGAATTCTGGATCATTGAAATGAAATACTTAAAGCTGGAATTTAACATATGTTGCTAGTTTAGGGTTTTTGCGAGACAATTGGAATGTGGTGCATTTTTGAATAACCAAATGTTATCCAATGAAGATGATAGTTTTCATAATAAAAGTAGACATGTCAAGCTTTAATTTGATATGTCATTTATGCCATTTGAATCTATATATTAGGAGTTATGAATTTTTGAAGTTAGAAATTTAAAAATGGAATGATTTTGTGGTAGTGTTAATTGATTTATGACTTTGGAATTCTATAGTTGCAATTGGCTGAAGGAGATATTTTTTCTTCAAAATAGACTTAATAAGTGTCACATAGAACTTTAAACCACTGCAATTGGACATTCCTACATAAAGATATAAATTTTCAAAGTTTATTGAAAATTCTAGCGGCTTTTGGAGAGCATACGAATTTAAAAGAATTAGTGTAACTGTTAACTCATAGAAATCAAGAGTATTTTAGCACATTTTCTTCTCTTTTCACTTATTTTTGGGTTCAAATTGTGCATATAAAGAGATTGTAGAAGAAAACGTGATAGGACAAAAGATAAATCAAATTTTGTTGAATCATGAGTTAAATGCACATAGTTTTAATTATTTGTGAAAGTTAAAAGAGCTCATGAATCCCTCCCCTCCTCCTTGTAGGTGGAGGATGACAAGTTGTAAAAGCTCACAAAGATCATGGGAAAATGTGAAATGAAGGGAAGAATGCAAGAGGAAGAGGAAAATGGACATTATGGAGAAGCCTGCACTTGCTGTGGAATCTGCTGTAGGCAAAGTCATAGCGAAATCACCTGAAAAAGCACTGGTTCTGTCTGGTTCTGTATGACAATTCGCTATGGCATTCGCTGTAGCGAACCCACGGCGAACGCGCGAAACTGATGCTGTGCGTTTTGAAAAATGAAGCAGAAAAACCAGTATAAAGGCATGGGCTAGGTCGAAAACCAGGAGGCTGGACTTCTTGAACATAGTGGCTACTAGGGTTTGGCATTTTGGAGAGCTTGGAGCTTGGGATTGGATTAAGAAAGGATTTGGAGCCTCAATTCTTGAGTTTTTCTTGTTCTTCTCTCCTTTCTCTATTTTGCTGATATGGATTATGATTGTATGCTGAGATTTTGGCATGTACAGACCATGAGTAGCTAAAACTCCTAATTAGGATTACTTTTACCCATTGTATGGATTGAAACTACTAGATTATCTTGCTTTTGTTGGTTAATGAGTATTATATGTTGATTTTTCTTTGAGCTTAATGCTATCTTGTGCTTGATCACCACATGATTAGAGTTGTTCAATTGGAAGATGCTTGAGAGAGCTATTTTGATTGTAGAACTTAAGAAAAATCGTGCTAGACTTGAAGTTTAGGGATTAAATGGATGGTTTGTTGTTAGAATAGAGATATATCTAACAACCTAGCATAGTGAAGTGAAGGCTTGTTTTGGAAAGATGATTTTCATTAATTGTAAACAAGAGATTGAATATTTTTAATGAAGATTAAAACTCGATCTTGACTTGAGAGAGCTTGGTTGATGATTTTAGGATCTTCGACTAGCATATAGACTCATTTAACTAGCATAAGTGAATATTTACATAGTTTCATGAAATACAATAGGGAAGAAGTAATCCTAAGTTAATATCTCTTGAAGTTAGACCCAATTTCCCAATTTTCATTGTTCTCCTTTGTTATTTGCATCAAACTTCTTTATTTAACTTGATCAATTTCAAATGATTCCATTCAACCTAATTAAGAACATGGTTAAATTAGTTAACTCGCTTTTGTCATAGTCCTCGTGGGAACGATCTTGACTTATCACTTTATTACTTGCGACCCGTGCGCTTGCAGAAGCTAAACGGCGAACAAGTTTTTGGCGCCGTTGCCGGGGACTATTGACTAAAGTTTTTTTGGAGTTAATTAGTGCAATTATGTGATTGATTACGCTTGAGTTTTCTTTTCTTTTCTTTTCTTTTCTTTTTCTTTTCTCTTTGTTTTTTTTTGTTTTGTTTCTAGTCTTAGGTTGTTTAGTTGGTTTTGTTAATTTTGTTGCTTTTTGTGCTTGGTAGTTTTTATTTTCTTTTTAACTTTGTTTATGAATTATCCTTGGTGTATTGATGGGGCAAGTGGTGGATTTGAGAATGAAAATGATTATCACAACTCTTATTATGACAATTACATTTGTTGTGATTATTGTGGAGATTATCACTCAAGAGAGCAATGTCCCCACGCCTTAACATTGGAGTATCTAAAGAATGATTTTGCTAGAGCTCATTTTGATTTTCATGATAATACTTGTAACCTTGGATGGAATCATGAACAACCATTGTCCTGGGATCAAAATTGTTCTTTTCTTTCATATATGTCACATCCTCGTATATCACATACTTCTCATGTTGATGAAACTACCTCCACTGATGAGGAGGAGCTTACAACAAAGGATTTGCTTCTACGTCTCTTAGATGGTCAAAATAAATTCTTGAGAATTTTTCAAAAAGAGAAAGTTAATGATCATGCCCAAAATAGAGAATTTCAAGTTGATGAAATGATTTCTAATCTTGAGCATTTGAAACAAAAAGAAGTTTTCAATGATATATCAAAAGATCCTTCTCAAAAAGATGAGGTCTCAAGTGAAATATTGACCATGGAGAATGAGGACATGATACTAGAAGCTTGTGAATATATTGGGGATGACTGTGAGTTGGAGATCAATGTGGAAGATAACAATATTGAGTGTCCAATTGAGGTTTCGCTTTTGGAGCCTAACTTTTGTTGTTCTAAACAAGAGAACGCTGAGGAAATCCCTTCAATTTATGATCTTGATCCTCCTATTGATATTTTGACTCTTACTGATGAGAGTCAAATAGATTTTATTGGTTGTTCAAAGCATTTAAGAGGCATGGATGACAAATGTGAAAAATTTAAATCTGAGCATGCTATAAGTTTGGCTAAAACATGCACCCTAAAGTCATTTTTTATCGAAGAAATGCATGTTTCTTATCTCAATGAACTTCCATTGTTGTTAAAATATTTTTGTCACAGGAGGAATGAAGACAAGGTGGTTTTGGTTTTTGATACTTGTGATTAGTAATTTGTGTTGAAGAGTCTGGCTGAAGGACTATAAATCAAGCGCTATTGGGAGGCAACCCAAGTTCTTAACTCAATCTTTGTCATTTTTGTGTTTTTGCTTTGATTTGGTAGATTTATGTTTGATCTTTGTGTTTTGAAGGTGAGAAAAGTTTCCCTCAAGAACTTTAAAGTGCACTTTGGGAGATGGAGATGGAAGAGTGACTTCGATGCCAAGAAGGGAACTACAAAGGGGAGTGTGCCTTTAATATCTATTGCATGTGGTTTGGATCTTGGAATGTAGTATTGAGTGGTGTTGAGGCTATTCTTGGATTTTGTGTTTTGTGGATGAATGAATTTTAAGTGTTTTGTGGCATGGATTAGTGTTTAATATCTTTGGAATGCTAAAAATTGGATTTGGGGTGAATTTGGATGAATTTGCTGCTATATTGTGGTTTAATTAGTTCTGTCAAAATTCGCTGTGGAGTTCGCTATGGCTAAAGTCATAGCGAATTGGGTGATTTGGAGTGTGTTTCTGACTTGTTTATTTCTCCCAGGATTCGCTGTAGCAAATTCCATAGCAAATTGGGTCATTTTTGCATGCTTTCTGACCTGTTATTCACTGTCAGTATTCGCTGTGGCGAAGACCGCAGCAAATCGGGTGATTTTGGCATGCTTTCTGACCTTATATTTGCTGTAGGGACTCGCTATAGCGAAGGCTACAGCGAATTGGGTGAGTTTGAGTGTTCTTCACCTATGAAATTTTTTTTATTATATAAATAGATAAAATAAAATAAAATAAAAATAATATATATACATTTTTCAATTTTTTTGTATATATATATTTCTGAAAAAAAAAGGAAAAATATATTTATATATAATAATTTTCATTTTTTTTAATTTATATATCTTAAAAAAATCAAAAAATAAAATAAAAATATTAGTCTTCCCTCCTTGTCCCTATTCTTTTCATGTTTTTTCCAAATTACCCAATTGAATCTACCCCACAATTAGAATCAAATTCATCCCCTAATTTTTGAAAAAAAAAATCCCTAATAACCAAAATGTAAATTTCCTCTCCCCTCAATCCCTAATTGCTCAAATTCATCCAGTTCCGCCGCTCTCTTGCTCAGTCTCCTTCCCTTCTCCGTCACCGTTTCCTCCCTCCGTCGCCCTCTCTCTCGGCCTCCATCGTCACAAATCTGCTACATCTTCAAACCTCTCCTTCTCTCGCTCACCCTCCAGATCCACAGCTTCCTCTCCGACTCTCCTCCTCACCGAAGCTGTGTCGTCACCACTCGTCCGTTCCTCACTATCCTTTTCCGGCAAACACCTACTTCATCATCACACACCTACTCCGTTCGGCCTCCCCCGTCGCCCCCTACCTTCCCTGTCCAACATTACCGCCGGTGTCTCTCTTTCTTTCTCAATCTTGCTTCATCGCCGTCGTGCCTCAGCCGCCATCACTCATTCCTCTTCTTTGCTCGATGATGGATTCCTCACCGGACTCGCACATCCCTCTCCTGCCGTTCTCTCTCTCTCACTCTGTCAATACTTGCCCTCACTCTCCCAGTCGAATCAAACGAAAGCAAGAGAGGGAGGTGCTCGGTTTTGTTCATCATTGCGAAGGTAACTCTCTTGTCATTATCTTTTGTTATTTTGGATTTCAGTGGCTGAATAGGGAGATTTTGATTAGGGTCACAATAAGCAGGGTGTCTGGTTCTGATTATGTCTTGAAGATTGATGAATTATGATTAAGCAGATATGATTTGATTTATGGATTGGTCCATTGCTCTGCTTACTTTGTCAAGCTTTGAGCTGAGCGAAATTGTGGTGAATACTTCCCTAGCTAAATCTGTTTATTGATTATGGGGTCTTAAGCTTGAATTTGAAATACGTTGTTGAAGGATTGAATAGCTACCTATTTTTGTGCTCTGAGGACTAGATAATGAACATTATTGATGCTTGCTTGGATAAAATAGGTTCTGCAGTAGTGCAGTAGATGGGTCATTTTTGCTATTGTTTCAATCGTGTTCAGGTTATGATTGGTTAATTAAGCACAGTCACCTATATACTGCATAATGTTGTCCTGAAATCTCTGAGTGACTAAATTTCAATTGAAAAAAAAAGAGTTGAACTTAATTTTTTGAGTCATGAATATACTACTTTACATACTGATGTGTAAAGGGAAGTATACTTCTAGTTTGTGAAAACCATGTTTGGGCTCAATTCAACGAGATTTCTGAACATCCTTTACAACGCAAGCTTGAGCAGAATTATGACCACTTTTGCTAATGTCGGTACTGGTGCTTGATTAATACATTGTGCTTCTAGAATCTACTTTAGAACACTTCATTGTGGATTATTGAATATTTCCTCAGTGTGATTCTTCTGTTTTCTGCAATTCTTGACGGTTGCTAAGGTTGAACTAATATGGCTGTTATGTGGATTAATGTACTGTTTGGCTTGCTGTGGTAATTGAATTGAGTTAGTACTTTCCTAGTTAACTTTGTCTATGTCTTGGATATCTTGAGAACTGAACACGTTTGCTGTAGTTTGAAACTTGTGGTTGCTTTGGGACATTTTTCATAGGCACAAGAACATTCCAGTTTTGGAAAATCACTATAACTTTCGTTATAGAGTTAGCAATGCAATTCCATGCAAACCACCTTTCCTCCTTATTGCAAGTTTCAGAACTTAAACAGGAAAGTGAAATTTTTTTCAGCAAGCTCATGTTTGTGAATGTTCTCTTGATTGCCTGCATATACTTAGTGGACTTGGAAATTTTACTCTGAAAGACTCTTTGGATTGATGAGAGTTAAGCTTGAATTTGTCTGGTTATTTGAGGAGTAGTGTGTTGCAACGTCTAATGGTTGCTTTTGAGATTTTAGAATAACCTGTTAAGTTGCATGATGTAGCATTCCTTTGCAAATTTGTGAACTAGTGTTTGGTCAAGCTATGTTGCACTCTGAGCTTTTACTCAAATCCTTTCATTATGGAAAACCAAATTTCTATTCACCATGTCCAGGGAACATTGTGAATCACTCTGAAATTATTTTGTTTCCTGCAATTACTGATGATTGCATTTGTTGAACCTATTTTCTACCTTGGCTCATTTGATTTTGACTTGGCATTGTTTAAACGAAATCGGTTTCTTTGGTTTACCACAATGAATTGGGATTGGATGAGCTAAATTTTTATTGTTAACAGAGTATCATTTGGGGAATAAATAGATTTTGAAGGCAGTGCGGATAGGCTTAAGTTTGGAATTCTGTTTTGAGAAGTTTTGGATCTAACTAGACTTTAAGTTTGGGGGAAATTTTTCTATAGGGTAGTTTCTTTTTCTTTTCCTTTTAGGTTTATCTTTTGGTCCTTAAATGTGTTTGTGTTTTCTCTTCCTGTCCTTGACTGTGCTAACTGCTCACGCTCTCTATTCGAATGAGGCTGCTGATGGTCTCTCCCTTGCTCTTGGACTTCTTGTTTTGGATATGAGCTACTGAGGGCTCATTGCACAATGAATATTCTGATTTTGACATAGGTCATGATGGCCATATTCTGCTTCATGTGTTTCCTTCTTGTGGCAAATGTGATTATTCATATATTGTTTGGATGATCCTATGATATAAATTACTGCTCTATATGTTATATTAGATAGGAAATTTTTATTAATGTGCATGGATGAATGCATTGTAGTGATAAAACATGTTGTTCAAGAGTTTTTAAGTAATTTACGCACTATTGGAGCTAAATGTATTGTGGATGTACTTGTTGAAGGGCTTAGTAGCAAATTAAGTTATATACCTGTATTTCAATTTTTGATTTTAGAATCCCCTTTGGAATTCTTCAAAACTTTTGATTTAGTTCATAAGATTTGAAAAAAATGATTAGGGCAATTCATAAAATGCGTTTGAGCCTTTCAAACTTACCTAATTGATGTGATTTCCCTTTGAACCCTTATTTTGAGCCTATTTGAAAAAACCAATTAAAGATTCTTATTGAAAAACCTAACACCTACCTATCCTGGCCAATGTGTAAAACCATGATTCCCTTGCTTTGAGATAGATGATAAGTGATTGGGTGGTGGAATGTGGTGCTGTTATGCAAAGTTACAAAAGATTTGGGAAAGGGGTGTAGAAAGCAAAAGGGTTCACATTGTGAAAAAAAAAAGAAGAAGCCAAAACAGAAGTTTAAAAAAAAAAAAGAAAAAAGAAGAAGAAGAAGAAGAAGAAGAAGAAGAAATATGCTTACAAAGAAGGCTTGATATGGAAAATTCAATTTGGCTCAAGTTTTGGGGAGTGTTTCATGAGAAAAGAAAGAAAACCCTTGAATAATATCATCTATCTTAAGGTATTTGATTGATTATCCTTTTCCTTTTCTTTTGAAAACCTCAACCCTTGGCCCCATTACAAGCTAAGAAAAGTCCCTTTGATTTTTAAGTCAAGTGGAGTGAATTAGAAGAAAAGAGGAAGAAATTAGGGGATGCTAAAGTTGTTTGTTTGAATATAGGTATATGATTTGAAGTGTTACTTTTAACTTTAGCTTGTGCAAAAGGAATATATGTTGACTCCATACACACACCCACACTTAAGAACTCTCGAAAAACATGTTTTAAATCTTTGAGGTATTCATCCTTGCATATTATCTTCATTTCTTGTTTAATATAACTTATTGAGCAGTTGATGAGGATTAATTCATTCATACATAAATGATGAGTAATTGATTCATTTAGTAAGGATAGACTTCTTTGCTTGAGGACAAGCAAAAGCTTAAGTTTGGGGGTGTGTTAACTCATAGAAATCAAGAGTATTTTAGCACATTTTCTTCTCTTTTCACTTATTTTTGGGTTCAAATTGTGCATATAAAGAGATTGTAGAAGAAAACGTGATAGGACAAAAGATAAATCAAATTTTGTTGAATCATGAGTTAAATGCACATAGTTTTAATTATTTGTGAAAGTTAAAAGAGCTCATGAATCCCTCCCCTCCTCCTTGTAGGTGGAGGATGACAAGTTGTAAAAGCTCACAAAGATCATGGGAAAATGTGAAATG
Organism: Inga leiocalycina; assembly: GCA_963242795.1. Taxonomy (NCBI): domain Eukaryota; kingdom Viridiplantae; phylum Streptophyta; class Magnoliopsida; order Fabales; family Fabaceae; genus Inga; species Inga leiocalycina. Next base: position 41,058,263 of record OY725322.1, on the reverse strand, counting down.
AAGGGAAGAATGCAAGAGGAAGAGGAAAATGGACATTATGGAGAAGCCTGCACTTGCTGTGGAATCTGCTGTAGGCAAAGTCATAGCGAAATCACCTGAAAAAGCACTGGTTCTGTCTGGTTCTGTATGACAATTCGCTATGGCATTCGCTGTAGCGAACCCACGGCGAACGCGCGAAACTGATGCTGTGCGTTTTGAAAAATGAAGCAGAAAAACCAGTATAAAGGCATGGGCTAGGTCGAAAACCAGGAGGCTGGACTTCTTGAACATAGTGGCTACTAGGGTTTGGCATTTTGGAGAGCTTGGAGCTTGGGATTGGATTAAGAAAGGATTTGGAGCCTCAATTCTTGAGTTTTTCTTGTTCTTCTCTCCTTTCTCTATTTTGCTGATATGGATTATGATTGTATGCTGAGATTTTGGCATGTACAGACCATGAGTAGCTAAAACTCCTAATTAGGATTACTTTTACCCATTGTATGGATTGAAACTACTAGATTATCTTGCTTTTGTTGGTTAATGAGTATTATATGTTGATTTTTCTTTGAGCTTAATGCTATCTTGTGCTTGATCACCACATGATTAGAGTTGTTCAATTGGAAGATGCTTGAGAGAGCTATTTTGATTGTAGAACTTAAGAAAAATCGTGCTAGACTTGAAGTTTAGGGATTAAATGGATGGTTTGTTGTTAGAATAGAGATATATCTAACAACCTAGCATAGTGAAGTGAAGGCTTGTTTTGGAAAGATGATTTTCATTAATTGTAAACAAGAGATTGAATATTTTTAATGAAGATTAAAACTCGATCTTGACTTGAGAGAGCTTGGTTGATGATTTTAGGATCTTCGACTAGCATATAGACTCATTTAACTAGCATAAGTGAATATTTACATAGTTTCATGAAATACAATAGGGAAGAAGTAATCCTAAGTTAATATCTCTTGAAGTTAGACCCAATTTCCCAATTTTCATTGTTCTCCTTTGTTATTTGCATCAAACTTCTTTATTTAACTTGATCAATTTCAAATGATTCCATTCAACCTAATTAAGAACATGGTTAAATTAGTTAACTCGCTTTTGTCATAGTCCTCGTGGGAATGATCTTGACTTATCACTTTATTACTTGCGACCCGTGCGCTTGCAGAAGCTAAACGGCGAACAGTAACTTGTAATAAACTTGAACTCCAAGGGTAGAACTAAGCATTTAGGGCTTGTGTAAACACATTGACTTTCATTTGGCTAAGTGCACTAACCCTAAAGATAGCCAACTCAAGTATCTTGAATTATCAAAGAATTGGAGTAAGTAATAACTCGTCCGTTCATGAATTCCAATTTATAGGATTCATTAGTTGCCAAGGACGACCAAGAGTCAGAAAATTCAATTGAATATTGGAAAGGCAAAGGCACTCAAGTAGTAACTTATCCCTCACATACTATGTATTCTTTTACATGGTTGTTTTACCATCTAGAATTCTGCATGAGAAACATAAGATAGGCAGAATAGCCTATTGAGCATTCAATAACAGGAAGGCAGAAGCCCATAGAATATCCAGCACTCTGAGAATGGATTGTATGTCCTCATAATGTACATACTGTATAGAATAAACTGATTGTTGAATGTGTATTGCTTTATTGAACTGATGGTTGCCTAGCATATTTTATGAATTTACATTCTATTTGAGTAATACTTGTTACTACTGAGATTCTTTTGAATCTCACCCCTTCCAATAACCAATTTTACAACATGGGCTAGCAGTTCCAAAAACAATAAGGTAACCATAGATAAGTAAAGAACAAGAAAGATAGACTTTACATCATGTTGGTTATTTATTTTGAGAAATTGTATATTTGTATAAGAAACCGTAAAAGGACTAATACTAGCAGTAGCAGTAGAAGTGTTGGCTGTACCCCTGAATAGTGTACCTTAACACTTTAAATGAACTAGCATTGGGCAACCATACACTGTGGGCCCAACAAATGAACTGTGGGTTTTCAACAAAGAACACTTTGAGGTACACTCTGATATTAATAAATGGAACTGTACTATGATGAGTTAAAATGAACCTACAAACCATTTTGGGACTGTTTCAAAGTAATTTAAAAGGTTTTTGAAAAACCCACTCAATGGAAGGTTTGAATCCTGTGTTGAAGTCTAGACTTTAATAGTTTATGATAAAACACCATCTCAGGTTTGTAATCATTACATGTTTAGAACTCATCTAAATGTTTGAGAAAATATGTTGTTACATCTCTAACCCTAGAGAGAAAATTTTTGGTTGAAAAACAAATGAGATTTACACCATGTCCCCCTTTACTTTCAAGATATACAAGTAATCAAACCATCAACCTCTTAGTTTTTGAGTAACAAACCAAACCAAGAGGACAAGAATTACTGTAACCTCGCTTTTCTCTTCCTCCTATTTTCTACTCTAATCCAAACAAGGGAAAATTCATTTTCCTCTCCATTTTCTCCTATACTATTTTCTCCTCCCCTACTTTTTTCTCTATCCAAACATATTATTTGTGCCTTCTATATATCTACACTAAAAGGTGGCCGTTTTCTAGATTTTACGTCTGCCTCAATCGTAATACTCTGTCTGATTCCTAATATAAGAGCCAGATAAGGGATTTATTTTATTCCTAAAAATAAAACCTTAATCCAATGTATCTATCAACTTTATAATTTTTCCTAAAAATTACTATATTGGTTGCATATATTAAGAGAGTTTTTATCAAGGGTATAGTTTCAATGTCAATGATTAAAGATAGTGTTTAAGGAAACCATCACCTATTTATTACAAATAACTAACTTAACTTATTTTTGTAATTTCTACAAATTAGTTATCTAATTCTTAAATTAAAACTAAAGGTGATGGCAACATGTATTAGCACATTATTTTGTTCATTGTCTTCTAAAATATACTAAATATGTATCTACACTACTATGAAAAATGCCATATATGACGCTTATTATCTGCCATATATCATGTGTAATACCCTGAATTCTGAAACTTGAGGCTAGAGAATAAACTTGAGATTAATGAACTGTTAAGCCTTGATTTAGCAAGATCCTCAAATTATGATTAAGGGTTAATGACTCCAAAATTGGAGGTGATTATTGATAGATAAACCCTTTTGGAGAGTATGATATGATTTGGCACTCGAATGTGATTCGTATGTATTGTGAGCAGCACCAAAATCCTGTATTTAAGCTCAATTATGGATTAAACTTTAAATTGACTTAAAATAGAGGGAGGGCGCATTGTGAAAGAAAAGGAATGGGAAAATGAGTTTGGTGGTGATTCAGTGTGAATATACCATAATCAGGGGTAAAACAATAAAGTTACTGACCAATTGATTGATTACCGAAGAGGAAGCTCATTGGTAACTCAAAGATCAATGGTTGAGACTGATTGTTATGAGATTAAAAAGGGTGGAATCCCATGTGTGTGTGCCTAAGTGAGCTCATGAAAATTGAACAAGATCTTGATAAGTGGCACAATGTGAGCTCTTGGATTGGTCAAAAGTGTCAAAGCACCTCTTCCCTCTCTCCTCTCCCTTTTAGGTCGTTTTTGGCTCCAAAAACTAACTTGCCTCATCTTCATCATCATCTCTCATCTCTCTCTTTCCTCCCATGGTCGTCCAAAGCTAAGGGAAGAAAGAGAAAAGAAAGGCTTGTGATTAAGGTAAGATTTTGACTTCAAATGCCAAAATCTCCTTCTATAAAGTTGTTCCTCTTATTGAGAGCTTTCATTCTAAGGTTTAGAATCTCAAGGGGATGTGTTTTTGTGGTTGAGAAAATTTGGAAGATGAGGAATCAAGGAATTGATTTGGGAAAGAGGAAGAGGTGAGTATTTGAAGGATTTTGATCTAAGTTTTGTGATTTGTGGATGAGTTTTGTGAATTTTTAAAATTTTCCCTGATTTTATGTGATTTTGAAATAGAGGAATTGCATTGTGTAGTGTGTTGCAAATGGTCTTTTGTTGTGTTTTATGACTATTGGTATGTTGTTTGGAACTTTGGTTAGAGAGGATTGCAATGTGGTGCATTGAATTATGACATTGGGTGACATGTTGTGCCATTGAGAAAACATGTCAATATAATGTGAATTTGGTTGATTTGGTGTTTCCAATGGATTCCTTGTGAAAATTTGTGTGGGAACAATGTTTGGTATGAAAATGGGACCACTAGAAGCCAAAGTGTGAAAACTGAAATGCTGTCCATTGAAGTTCTATTTTAAGCAGTCTGTTTGGGTAGACATTTTGACTGGGCAAATGATGTCTAAAAATTATGAAACTTTTCAGTCTTGAAGTTCACATCCCAAGCTTCAAAATGGACATATAATCTATGTCATTTCGTTTTGTGTGCTAAGAGTTATGATTGTCCAAAGTTTGATGTCGAAACTGGACTCTATTTTGGGGCAGTGGTGGATTTTGCGTAATTCTAGAATTTTGGTAATTTCTGGTAATGGTCCATATTTTTCTATAAAGAGGACTTAAATACCTTTCATTTGGCTTTGAAATCACCTCATTTTGATTTTTTTGGAATTAGTTATGATTTTTGGAAGTTCAACCAAGAAACAGGATTTTCTTGGCCACGGCCCAAATGTTTCTGACCTGTTTTTGGCCACGGCCAGTGGATTTATGGGCCGCGGCCAACCCCCAAAAATCAGTATTTTTGCACTTCAGAAAGGTGATTCTTGGTATAGTTTCTCCCAACCCTTTAAGCATGTGTTTGGGATTTGAGTAGCCACCTAAAGGTGTTAAATGATAACCAACATTAAGTGTTTGTATGTTGAGGAATTGGAAAAGGGATTAACCCTATGTCCATGATTTTGGTTATAGGGTTGGATATTCACCCTAATCGTGGTTCGATGTTCGTCGGATCGTGAGTAGTCAGGAAAAGAGAGTAAGGAACATACCTCTCCTGCATGTATTAGATATTTGTGTTAGCGTGTTGGTGCATGTCTTTTCTTTGCATGATTATGTGTAAGTTGAAGCAATGTTTCAATATATGCTATAGCCATCAGTATGTTGTTTGAAACATTGAGCTTACAAATTTGTCATTGTGTGAGCATGAGTTATGTGATGCAAGCATGTCATGCATTAAACATTTATCGTACATGCATATTGGTATTATTTTCCTACTGAGATTCTCTCGAATCTTACCCTCCCTACTAACCTTTCTAGACAGGGTAGTGGATCGAGGATGGAGCAAGCAATCAAGGACGGTAAGGACTTCCTTCGGATTGAAGATTCGGTAGTTGGTTATCATTACTTGTTGGGATGTGTATTTGGATTTGGTTGTTTATATGTAGATGAGGATTTGATTATGTATATGAGATAGTTTGAGTAATCCCCTATTTTGGAAATTGTATATGGGCGAATATGCTCTGTAAGGCTTTAATTAATGTATAGAACCTGTGATTGGATGGGAATTTCATTTGTGAACTCTGATATGTTTAAATATGATTTATCTTCGTGTAGTAATTGTATTCAGAATATGAATGTGAGACCAGGTTGTAAATGATTTCAAAGTATATTTATGAAAACCCCGTCAGGTAGATGGGTTTGTAAAATGTTATTTGATTGTTATTGGTCTCTGTTTCACTTTAATTGCGTAATCTAAATATTAATTACGGTAGGGGTTACATCATGGTCCCAAACAGTTATACATACGGGCGTTATATATGCTCTGTGCAGATAAATTACGGTTCAGAACCGTTATTTATTCTAGACCTATTATAACGGTTCAAATATAACACTCATTATGTATTGATTTTCGATAAGGCCATTATATGCGCATGGCTATGATTATAATTAATTGTCACACGTGAACAACCGTCATAATATATAGTAATGCTTGCATGATACGTAACGGTCTCATTTTGACAACCGTAATTTATTTAGTAACATACATAACGGTTCTTATGTAAGAACCGTGACATTTAAGAAAACTAAATAACGGTCTCACATAAGCAACCATTGTGTATTTAGTACACAAATAACAATTCCTATATAAGAATTGTGAACTTTTATAATACATGATGATTGTTATATAATAACTGTGATGTATGGTTGTGAGACTCTTCAAGTGAGATTTTTTGAGCTAGTTGGACTAAATTGCATATAATAAAACAGTACCTCCCGTTATCAAGTGTCTATGCAATATGGGATTGATCAAGATATTCCAGACTTTATAGGGAGAATCAATAGCAACTGTTTTTCTATATAAGTGATAATGTAATTGTTTACCTATAAATTGTGTCTCTTCATAGTAATTAATCCTGGAAAGCAATAGATGGGGGGAAAACATACGAATATCCATATTGGAAAGGCACATAGGATATAAAAGTCCTTGATCAAACTGCTTAAGGGTTTTGCTAACCCCTTGCTAGCTCAATGGCATCATGTCTCACATGGGCTTTGCCTTATGACTCTACGGGTGTGAGTTTGAGACGTGGGAAGGTGAAAGAAACCCTTGTAGGAGGAGGCTACGGATAGCTTTGTGAGTCTACCCTTGGTGGGTAGCCACCGACCTATGTGGTCCAGTTTGGGGGTGTGCCACAAAGTATATAAAAAAACTAAAAATAACAAGTTATGGAGATGTTTTAAGAATATGATGCATTATCATATTCTTCTTTCTCCAATAACTTGTCGACCTTCTCATTCAAAGCGCAAATGAGAGCGGTAAGTCCTTTAAGCACTAGCCTATGCATCCTTGCTCTTGTAGAAAAACCTAGACTATATGATGGAGCTCATAGGTTGTGTGTATAAGCCCTTTCATGCTTGTTGGTGTGGGGAGTTCATCTTTTGGTTTTGTCCCTAGATGATAAGGCATAAGTTCTCTCGCATTTGTTCATAAGTTTGGTAAAGAAGAATAAAACCTTGAAGTTGGCTATAAGAAGTTGAAATGGAAAGGAGAAGTAGAGTTCATTTTTTAGATGTTTATATAGAGAGGGTTTCGTGGATTATCGAGTCGTCGCTTCCTTTAGATTTATAGATCATTATATTTTACAAATGATGACAGTTGTTTTAATAGAACTGTTATTTATTTTATTTCATTATGGTTTTTCAATAACACCGTTGGATATATTCTTTTTTATAAAATATTTAAGAAAGAAAAAGATTAAAAAAATAATAGTGTCAAGTAGCTTGATGAACTAATGAGATCATTAGGCTACCTGTCACCAAAGGAGTGGTCAGGATCGTTGTTAGGATCATGGCCCAATCTCATACTCATCAAGTATGAGATTGGCCTTTATGTTTATATTGGAATGGTATCCGGAAAGCCTCCTCACCGCATGTCAATATGTTGTGTATGCTACAATATTACCTTTAGTTGAGGAAGCATAGGACGTGGAGGCGGAGACGGTGGTGGCTAAGGCAAAAGCGGATGTTGGGGAGAAGAAGCAGGAGGTGGAGGTTGAGGATAAGGAGAAGGAGGTGATGGAAGATGATGTCGAGATTTTTTTGGCATGTCTTCTACACTGCGTTTCATCTTGGTGATAGAGCTAGAGAATAAAGAATAGGACAACGAAGAAAAGGTAGAAAAAAAAATGAAATATGGAGTTTAAATATTGTAATAGACATCTGGAAGAGATGTAAAGAAACCATCATAGGACTCATTAGAAGTTAAACAAGGTGTAATGAAAGGGTACCTGTGTTCCCTTGACGATCATCAGATAATGAGGACGGTACCCATAGTCAGTATATGGAAAAGGAAAGTTTTGAAAGCTTTAATTAATGTTTATTAAGTTAGAACCGTTTAGTATGTTTGCACAAATACTTTACAGTTTTTAAATAAATACCATGAATTATTAAGTTTTTTTTTGTTGACCTTATTTTTAACTTAACATTTATTAAATTAGAACCATTAAGTATGTTTATAAGAATAATGTATGGTTCTTAATTGATAACTATGAACTACTAATTTTTTTTGTTAACTTCATCTCCCTCCTCCGATGATGAGAATGAGGAGGAGGAGAGGATGATAGGCCAAGAATAATTTACAGTTCTTAAGTAATAACCTTGAATTATTAAGTTGTTGTTTTTTGTTAACTTCATTTTTAATATTTAAAAAAGCAATGATGATGTTAAGTTCTGACCACCACTGTTGTCCTCATTCTCATCATCGGAGGAGGGAGATGAAGGATCTAACTACAAGTCATATTCAACATCATTATGATGAAGTATATGGTTTAACTTCTCGTTCAGCTTGTTGGTGTATTCCACAAGACACTTTGTGTGGTGGTCAAGGCTTGCCAACATCTGCATCAAAGCCTCCATTTCAGAAAGAGGAGGTGAAGGAAGCAAAGGAGCTCCCTAGAAACTTAACATGATGAAGGAGAGGGCTAATAAAGAAAACTAATAAGCATTACAAGGGATAGGTGAGTTTAAATAGAGGTCTAACAGATTACAAAGGGCTATGAGTTATGACTTATGAAGGTCTAACGGATTATGAAGGGTTATGACTTATGACTTATGAAGGTCCGACGTTATGTTATAAAGGGTTATGAAAGTATTAAATGATGGTTGGTTCTGAAGACTATTAAGTTTTGTCTATGCTGATATAAGAGGTTGGAAGATGAATCATTTGTAAATATTATATGATAGTTGTTTCGTAAGTACTGTCATATTCCTCACTAAATAAATGACGATTATTAACTACAACTGTTATTTTTGTGTTTTTGCAGATTCCGCCTCTTAATTTATGATGGTGCGCATATTTAACCGTTAGGTTTTAATGTTATATATCCTTGTGTGACCTCCGCCTTGACATAGATGATGTTTATTTACTATAATCGTTATTTAATAAGTGTTATATATACAATATTATATGCTTGAATATGTATTAGTACTACCTCACTCATTTTCTTTAAAAAAATGAAGAAAAAACTAAAAAATTTGTCTCAAGAGTTTATATCAAATTCTAAACAAGTAATTATAGTTTGAAGTTCTTTTAAAAAAACAAATTTTTCCTTTCTATCTAAAATGTTACAATCTTAATCCTTACAAAATTAAAACATTCTTGTTTCATTCCTTCAAATATTCCAAATGTGCATGGACATCTACGTCAATATCTATGTGTGCAAAATATGGGCCATATGCTTCATGATGCCTTTATATGATATCACTAATACAGATTTGTCTATATATGATGCTCCATACTTAATGGTTTTAATGAAACCATTAAATATGCAAAGGCGGAGTTTCAAGAATAACATATATAACAGTTTTTTAAAACAATTGTTAAGTATATGAGAACATATTTAATGGTTTTATAGTCCAGCCGTCATATATTAGTTTGGTTTTTTTGGAAAAAATGGTATCTTTTATTTGACGGTTGTTTGTGAAAAACCTTCAAATATAGGTGATGTATATTTGATGGTTGTTCAAAAAGAATTGTCATATATAATATATTTAATGGCTCTTTAATAACAACCATTGAGTATACTCTTTTAAAAACACCTCCCAGACCCATTTTCGTTCGACATTTGAAACTTACAAAGTTACAGAGAGCTCACTTCTACACCTCTGATGTAACCTCCTTCACATGTAGGCCGAGATTAAGTTCACAAATATGTAATTATGATGAATTAGAGACCAAAAGAGAATTCAAAACTTGTTAAAAATTTTCATCTCCAAAACCGGGTTTTCAAAATCTTTTCAAAACCTGTTTAACATGGTCTCATATTTACATTTCAAGAATATAATTAGCCTGTACAATTTGATTTCATTCATACATATTAAAGTATAACAAAAATTCTCGACACACTTGGGTTTCATTAATTCATCTAAGGGTTTACAAGGCATATTCGCCCATTTATAGTTTCCCAAACAGGGGAGTACATGAAACTAATCCATATATATACAACATCTACATTAAATCCCCAACAAAATAACCAATAGTTATTAGTATGATAATCAACTATCCAAAATGTAAAACCCCTATCAAGGAGCTCAACCGCCCTTCGTCACTTGCTTTTCTTTTGAACTGCTTGCCTTGTCTGTAGGTTTGTAAATACAAAGAATAAAACTCTAAAGAATCCAAGTAGTAACAATTCACTTATAGTATGCACAACCACAAAGCATGTAAGCAAATCACAACACATCAACACAATAACAACAATTACATCAACAAGGGTAGATGTAACTTGCATCACATCCATGACTGCTCATGCTGTAATGCTCACGCTATAATACACAAGGCATATTTCACATCAATGTGTTTAACAATCACAATGTTTCATACGACATATTTCATAACGGCATAACCACACCGACATGTTTCTCAATGGTGGGCAAATCACACAACAACGGCAATTGCAACAGCAATTACAACAGCAGGGGTAGGTATGACTTACATTACCCTACGACTGCTCACACTGTAATGCTCACGCTGCAATACCCAACGACATATTCACATCGGCATATTACGCAACGGCATGCATCTCATGGAGAGTTCACACGGCATACTACACACAACAATTCAATGATAAGCCATGCATATAATGTATCATACACAACATAAGAGAAAAGTCACTACCTTGTTCTTTCTGCGCATGCTCTGGCGCTAGTCTATCACGGGCAGGGTATATATCAAATCCTAGAACCTTAATTAAGGACGAAGAGTTATTCTCTAATCCAATACTCAATTCCAAAACACTTAAAGTTTGTTATCATTTAAAACCTTTAGGTGACTACTAGAAACCTAAATAGATGCCTAAAGGGTTAGGAAAGACGTGACCAAAGACCTCCTTTTAAAAGTTCAAAAACAGTTTTTCAAGGGGCTGGCCACAGCCAACAGATAGTCAGAAACTTTTGGGCTGCAACTAGGATCCTTAGGCCACAACTAAATGCAGGTAAGAAAGATTTGGGCTACGGCCAACATCCTTGGGCCATGGCCAAGAACTAGTCAGAAGGTTTTGGGTCACGGCCAGCCTCTATGGGCCGCAGTCAACCTTGGCCTGTTTCCCAGCTGATTTTCAAATGATTATAACTTCTCACACAGATACCAGAAAAACCCAAACTACATATCAGTGGAAAGCTTGTAATGTGAACTAAAAAACTGGAACGCATAACATTTCAACATCATTTGCTATTTCAAATTACCATGCAAAATTGGTCACTTGCACAGCATTTCACACTTAACCAAATTCCTAAATTTTCCAGTTTTGCACCAAATGTTCACAAAAGCTCCAAAATGCACAACACTTATCCCACACATTATGAACCAATTACCATTACATTGACATGTTTTACTTTGGCCACAAAACAACAACCAACCACAAATTTGCCTAACTTCACATTTAACATTTCAAACTAATTTTATTACCTACAAGACACAACATTACACCATTTCTAATACAAAACAACACACTATTCATACAACTCTAAATCCCATGAAAATTAGGGTAAAATACCAAAAATTCATAACTCAACTAATAGCCACAACTTATATACCAAAATAAAGCTTTCACTCACTTCTTCCACTTTCCAAAGCTTGTTTCTTGATTCACCAACTTTTAAATTTTCTCATGCTCTAAATTACCTCCTCTTGAGAATCTAAAACCATAGAATGAAAGCTCTTATCCTAAGGAACAAAATTATAGAAGAGAGTTTGAGCATTGGAGGTCAAAATCTTACCTTAATCTCAAGCTTTTATTTTCTCTTTCTTCTTCAATAAGGGCCCAAGAGAGAGCTAGGAGAGAGAATGTTTGAGATGATGATGATGTTGAAGGATGAGGTAGAAATTCTGCCCCCATGCCGATGCTTATTCAAACAAGAGAGAGGGGGAGAGAGAGAGAGAGAAAATTATAAAAATTGATCTTTGACTTTTCTTTCACCAACCACTCCCTTTATGTATGATCAACTTGTGCCACATGTCTTCATCTCATGCAATCTCACCCAATTAATCCTCCACTTAGCCTCCATAACCGATTTCATTAGCTAGTAATTAAGTTCTTCTTCAGTTGTTGACAATTGGTCGGTAATTTTCCATTCTTACAATTTTGCCCCTGATTCTAGAAATTCTAATTGAATTACCACTTGACACGTTTTCTCATTCCACTCTCTATTTCATGCACCCTTTCCCCTCTTGAGATTCATTTTAAGGTTTAATAATACAATTAAGCTTAAATACAGGATTTGGGCACAAATTACTGCACATTCGGATCACAATTCACATTATATTCTCCAAAAGTATTTGTTTATCATTAATTACATTCACTTTTGAAGTCATTAGCCCTTAATCAAAATTTGGGTCAATACATCTAACGACTCCATTCCAGCTTCTCCACCACCATTTTGCTCTCCTCTGTCGCTCCCTTGGTGGTTTTGCTCCCTTCTACTCCGCCATAGCTCTCCAAAATATAAAGATTGTTTTTTTGAGTGATTTTGTATGTGTATTGGGTTTTGCTACTAATTTTAAGTGTTCCTTATTATTAGAGTTGTTATTTGTTAGTACTGATTTGGGTAAAGAGTATGCATAGATTGTTTTTTGAGTGATTTGAAGTGTTTGTTGTTACTCAAGTTATTATTTGTTAGTATTGATTTAGGTAAAGAGTATATAAAGATTGTTTGTTGAGTGATTTTAAGTGTTTGTTGTTATCAAAGTTGTTATTTATTAGTATTGATTTAGGTAAAGAGTATGCAAAGATGGATGTCTATTAATCATCTATCGAAGGAATATTGGGATGGGATAGGAGATTTCATAAGGTTTGCAATTCATAATAATGTTGATAATCATGGTTTCATTATTTATCCTTACATCAAGTGTGGCGTTGTGAAGCGTGTTGATCCAGATACTTGTGATTCACATTTAATGATATATGGAATTGATCAGACTTGTACCTATTAGACAAAACATGGGGAGAAGGATGTGGGCAGTGTAATATCCTGAATTTTAATTAAGGGCTAATGACCCCAAAAGTGATGTACTTAATGTTAATCAAGCACTTTTGAAGTATATGAGGTGAATTGTGATGTGAAATGTGTTTGGTAATAATGATATATGTGTCATGACAATCAGGGGTAAAATGGTAAATTTACCGACCGATTGATCAGTTACCAAAGAGGAAACTCAGAGGTAACTTGAGATCAATGGCTAAGATTTGTTAAACAAGAGGTGGAATTAAGTGTGCATGGGTTATATGGATTCATGAAAGGAGGCATGAGATCTTGCCAAGTTTCATGAGGAGAGCCATAGGATTGGTCAAAGTTTCAAAAATACTCACCTCTCTCCCTCCAAGTCGATTTGTGCTTGGGAAAAGGGAAGGAATTGGATTATCATCATTTTCATCTCTCTCATCTGCCTCCATTTCTGTCTCAACGCAAGGAAGGAAAGAGAAAGTGAAAAGTAGTGTTTTGACTTGCTAAATGGCTTCATATACTTAAGTACTCTTCATTAAAGTTGTTCATAGTGTTAAGAACTTCCTTGCCATGGTTTCAGAATTTTGATTTGTGGTGGTTGGAAGCTTAAGAAAATTTAGAAGTTAAAGAATCAAGGTTTTGATTTCAGCAAATTAAGAAGGTAAGAATTTGATGTATTTTGGTATATTTGTGTGATTTTTTGTTAAGGTTGATAAATTTTGGAATTTTTCCCTGAATATGGTGCCAACTTAGGATGGATGAATTAGGTATGATAGTGTATGGTGAAGGGTGTTCGGATATGTAGGAATGACATTGGGTTTGATTTAGGAATTGAATGAGGAAGTTTGGCAAATTGTGGTTTTGTGTGATCTTGTGATCTAGAGTTGAGAATGTGTTGATTGAGTGGAAATTTGGTTGTTTTGTAGTTAACAAGGGGTTCCTTGTGTCAAAATGAGTGAGAATGAGCTTTGGCACAAGTTTAGGACCATTGGTAGTAAAATGGGTAAATCTGGGAACATATATCAGTTGCTGTGATTTTTGGCTTCTGATGAATAACACTCGAGTAAGGGAGGGTTCACTCGAGTGTTACGTGATATTTTCCCTTTTTACCTTTAGTTTCGCTTGTATTCTCAGGCAAAACTCAAGAGTTCACTTTCGTTTCCACGAGTGATATAGGTCATCACTCGAGTGATCTTGGTTTCACTCGAGTGAGGGAGTAAGTTTAAGCTTTTGGGATTTATGGTTGCTCTCGGGTAGTCACTCGTTGTATCTCACTTTTTGGTGCTCGATTACATTTGAGGTCATTACTCAAGTACAGTGTCCTGTGCTCGAGTGAGGGTGTAAGACATATTAAGGTTTGCTCTCGGGCAAACACTTCTAGTGTGTGGCACTTTTGGGGACTTGACTAAATCTGGGGGTCATCACTCGAATGAGGTCATTTCCACTCGAGTGAGCCGACCAAAAATCAGTGCTTTTGCTTCCAAAAAGGCATCTTTGGGGTAGTTTCTCCCAACCATTTAGGCATATGTTTAGGCATTTAATAGCCACCTAAAGAGTTTATATGAATACCAACTTAAAGTATTATGCAATTAAGAACTTGGAAAAGAGATTGATCTATTGTCCCTAATTTGGCTTATAGGATTTGACATCTACCATCCTCGTGAGTCCACTGTGCCAGCAAACGTCAGAAAGGAACAAGGTAGTGACTTTTTCTTTTATACCATATGTAATGCATTGTATGTGTGTTATATCATTGATTTGTGATGAAGATACACTGGGTTGGATGAACCCTTTTTCAAGCAATTCTTCGATTTGCTTTTTCAACTCCGCCATTTCGTTCGGGGCCATACGATATGGGGCTTTCGATATCGAACTAGTTCCAGGCACAATCTCAATTGGGAATTCCACTTTCCTTTCTGGAGGTAATCCACTAAGATCCTCTGGAAATACCTCAGGGAATTCTCTTACCACAGGTATACTCTTTAGAGCTTCACTTGACTCTCCCTGAATAGATAAGAACACCATATACCCTTGGCATCCCTTCTCAAGATATCTTTCTGCTTAGCTGTTGAAAGTAAGTTCAAACTGGCATTTACATTGTTCTCTTGACGTACATTAAGGAAAGGTTATCCTCTTATTAGCACAATCAAGCAGTACATCATTTGCTCTTACCCAATCAAAACCCAGGATAACTTCTAGTTGTTGAAGTGGCAGATAGATCAAATCTACCGTAGACTCCCAACCCTCAACAACTATTACACAATTTAAGCAAGCTTCGGCCGTCACAGCCTTGACACCCATTGGCGTCGACACAACCAAATCAAATGGTAGTCTATGCACATGCAATCCCAGGCGCTTTACACAGTCATAAGCTATGAACGAATGACTTGCACCCGAATCAAACAAAGCATTTAACTCATTATCACCGAGAAGAATTTTACCTTGGATCAATTCAGGCGACTTCCGGGCCTCCTCATGAGTCATGGCGAACACTCGACCCTGATTCCTGGGCCTTTGCTCTGCCGACGATCGTGGGCACTTAGTAGAAATGTGACCCACTTGCTTGCAGTTGAAGCAAATCACCTCCCCAGTACAAGTTCTATCCAGATGGTACTTTCTACACTGATTACACACCGGTCCCGCTGGAGGTCTCTGGTCACTACGACCCCCAGGTTGATAGGGCTTCTTGTTACCACCCCCATATGAGGATCCTTGCCCATTCCGCTTATGGGAAGTATTAGCCTTGCTAGGCTCACTGTGACTGTCTTTACCCTTAGCTGGGTACCAATCCCTCAGATTGTTCTCAACAATCCTACACTGCTCTACCACCTTGTTGAAGTCAGTAAATAGGTGAGTGGCTAATATCTTTTTCAGTTCACGCCTCAAGCCCCTGATAAGCATATCGGAGCTCCAGGCCTTATCATCCTTATCCCAGAGATGTGTAGAGTACCGAGATAGTCGGACGAAACGGGAAAGATACTCATCAAAACTCTCCGTATCCCCCTGCCTGATAGCCAAGAACTCAGATTCTTTTTCTAATCTCACAGACTTGGGGAAGTACTTCTCATTAAACTTTTCTTGGAACACCTCCCAAGTCAATGGCACATTCTGGCTTCAAAGGGTCATGGCAATGTTTCGCCACTACAGGTCTGCATCCCCGTCTAGCTTATACACAGCTAGCTTCGCCTTTACCTCCGTAGAGCACTCGAGGACTTCAAAGATCTTCTCTAACCGGTTTGACCAGTCCTCAGCAACTTGGGGCTCAAACCTCCCTTTAAACACTGGAGGTAGATTCTTGCAAAACTTAGAGACCCAATATTGTAAGTCTCTTTCCTTACGAGCCGGCACCCCTTGAGACTCTTGATTAGGCACCATGTGAGGTGGGGATTCATGAGATCTATTAGACCCCTCAGCTGTCTCCTCAGGATGAGTCTCTGGCTGAGTTTCCTTATGAGTCGACTGGGCCCTTCCCTCATTTCGCTTGGCCCTTTCCTCTCTGAGCTCTTCCCTTAACTCAGCTATCATATCTCTTTGTTCTCCGATAAGATCCATCATCTCTCGCATTGGATCAGGAGGATTGTCATTCAACTCCTCCACCTCTGGGTCTTGTTGCCTGACTCTAGTAAGAGGGCGAACCATTTCGTCTTTATCACTACAAATGATTCACTACGTCAGTACCTTAGCCAATGTATATACATAATCCATAAAATTCATCTCAATCCATTATTAGCAAGAATACTCATGTGTATACCATCAACAATTATCAATCCTCAAACTACCTTAAGCCAAAGAACTAAGGCCAACTAGGGAGCTATCCTAGCAAATTCTACCCTTGCCAGGAACTACAGCTCTGATACCACAAATGTAACCCCTTCACGATTAAGGCCGAGATTAAGTTCTTAAACATGTAATTAATGTAGAATTAGAGACCATATTTCAAATTGGGACTTATTAAGGTAATCTTTTGCCCAAAATCGGATTTGTAAAAACTTTTTCAAAATTTACTCACAATGGTCTCATATTCCTAATACCAAACAAATATGGCCTGTACAAGTAGATTCCATTTACAAATATCATAGTGCAAAGTAAATTCCTGACTCACTCGGGTTCCATTCATTTAATAAGGGTTTACACAGAGGTATGAAGCCCATAATTCATACCCTTTACTTGGGGATTACACAAAACTACATCACAAATCCCAAAATATACATATACCTCCCACCAATTATCCAATAATATACAATGATAACCAAAAACCAAAAAGGAACTCCTAACACGGAGCTCTACCCGCTCTTCGTCACCAGATTGCCTTTCGATCCTTCAGCCCTGCCTAAAATGTTTAATTTTGGGAGAGTGAGATTCTAAAGAATCCCTGTAGTGTCAAATCAATCATATAATGTACAATAGTAAGGCATGAAATCAAATCATTATCCATACAAGCAACTACAATGGCAGTTCAATGGCAATGGTTAGTATGACACATGTCATCCCTGACGATTGCTCACGCTGTATTGCATCACAACAATCCACACAATATAATTCACCACAGCTGGAATCTATATAAAGCATTTCATAACGCAAGTCATACAGGCAAGATACACAGCCCACGGCTGGTTTCACAAACGCCACCCCATGGGTCGAATTCACAAAGATCCATGTCAATTACGACGGCAGTTCAACAGCTGACCTAGAGATAACCAGCGTCAATCCCTATACGGCTCACGCTGAAGTGCTCACGTCGTAATGTACCATGGCACACATTTCACAAATTCAATGATAAGTTATGCATACCAAATATCATACACAATATGAGAGAAGAATCACTACCTGAGTCCTTTCAGGCGTTCCTTGGCACCAGTCTCTCCCGTGTCGGGCAAATATCGTATCCTAGAATTATAATTAGGGATGAAGAGTTATACTTTATTCCAATTCTCAATAGCTTCTTAGCACTTAATTGGTTATCATTATTGCTCTTTTAGAGTCATTAAATACCCCTAACAAAACTCCTAAAGGGTTGGAAGAAGCTACCCCAAAGACCCTTTTTCGAAGGCACAACACTGATTTCTGACAGCCTCACTCAGGTAAAGACGACCTCACTCGAGTGACGAGAGACTTGTGCTTGGGTGAGAACGACTCTCACCCGCGAGTGTTTGACAGTGAGCAACTACAACAACCAGAACGTGCTCACATCACTCGAGCACCAAGCTCTGCACTTAGGTGAAGACCCCAAATATGCTCGAGTACCCGAAAGTACGACACCACGAGTGACAACCCGAGAGCTCAAACCACACCAGAGGTACCAGCTCACTTGAGCATGACACTCTGCACTCGGGTGAGAGAACTATGCTTGCGAGTGCCAGAGCACACTCTTGGCATCTACCAGCGAGTAAAGACCCAAGAGCAACCCCCAACTCTGGGCTCACACTATCACTCGAGCAAACCCAAGCTCACCAGAGGTACCAGCTCACTCGAGCATGACACTCTGCACTCGGGGTGAGAGAACTATGCTTACGAGTGCCAAAGCACACTCTTGGCATCCACCAGCAAGTGAAGACCCGAGAGCAACCCCCAACTCTGGGCTCATACTATCACTCGAGCAAACCCAAGCTCACTCGAGCATGTTTAACCCTCACTCGTGAACAAAGAAGTGCACTCGAGCCTCATTCATAGAATCCAACCAAAACTCAAAGCAGAGAAGGGAAAAATGCACACAGCACTCGAGCATGATCTTCGTCTGCTCGAGTGTTGTGCATCAGAGACCAAAAACACAGGAAACATCAGAAAATACCAGATGGTTAATTTCATACCCAATGGTTCCTAAACTCTCCCAAAAGCTCATACACACTTAGCACTAACTAGGGAACACATTGGTAACCTCAAAAACACTCCCAAAACCAATTTGACCACAATCATACTCTTAGGTCTCTATAACACAACAAATGTCCAATTTCCCTTAACACATTTCCAACATTCCAAATTAAATCCAATACCCAAATATCTTCAAAATAGATCATTTCCAACATCAAACACAATAAAATCCATGCATTCAACATTTGGCATAACTAGGGCAAATTTCCAGATTTTCACAAACTTATCCAAAAATCACCAACAATATATTAAAATGCACTAAATGCCTACCTCTTCACTTTGCTAAATCCTGAATCTTGATTCTTCTACTTTCAAATTTCGACCAACACACAACCTCCACTATTCAAAATTCTGAAATCACCATAATGAAGCTCTCAATAAGATGTATATCTTTAGAAAAGAGGATTTTAGCAAAGGAGGATCATTACTTACCAAAGATCAAAGTTTTATCCTTCTCTTTCTTGCTTGATTCAGCAAAAATGAAGAGAGAGAGAGAAGAGAGAGAAAATGGTGTGATGAAGCAAATGATGATGATGAGGTACACTTCTCTCTTCCCTTGCCCATACCAACCGAATAGGAGAGAGAGGATGAGGGAAAAAGTGGTCCTTTGTCCTCTTGTGGCCTCATCTAATGGCTACCACAATGCCACATGTCACCATCTCCACACTTCCACTATAAGCTCACATAGACACAAGGCATAGAATTTCGACCCATCAATAATGAATCTCAACCCTTGATCTTAAATACCACACACATGTATACCAAACTCACATCACATTAATTCTAAAAGTGTTTAATCACACTTATTACAATAATTATCAGAGTCATTAGCCCTTGATCCTGAATTGGGATATTACATGAACCATATAGACTATAAATTTGGGAAGCCATTTGGGAAATATGTTAGGACAAGAAGGTGAAAGAAAATGTTTATTTTCTTTGATCTGCCATATTAGAGTTCCCTTAATGTTAGACATTTTCTTGATGTCATGCACATTGAGAAAAATGTGTGTGAGTCTTTTTAGAATGTTACTCTATATTCCTAAGAAGGGAAGGATGGCATAAATGCAAGACAGGACATGGTTGAGATGGGAATAAGGGAGGAATTGGCACCGTAGGAGAGGGGAACTCCTATATTCCTTCACCCAGCGGCTTCACACTATCTAAACAAGAACAAAGAAGTTTTTGTGAGTTTCTTGCTTTTGTTAAAGTGCCAGAGGGTTACTCATCAAACATTAGCAACCTTGTGGCAATAAAGGACTTCAAGTTGAAGGGTCTGAAATTATATGATTCCCATGTGTTGATGGAAAACTTTATTTTGGTAGCAATACTAGGTAGTTTACCTTATAAGGAAAGAGCTATGATCATGAAGTTCTGTTTCTTCTTCAAGTCACTGTGCAGTAAGGTGATTAACCCCAAGAAATTGCCAAGGCTACAACCCCAAATCGTGACTATTTTGTGTAAGCTAGAGATGTTTTTCCCAATAGCTTTATTTGATATAATGGTGCACCTAACTGTTCAATTGGTTAGAGAGGTACAACTGTGTATCCCAGTTTATATGAGATGGATGTACCAAGTCGAGTGCAAGATGAAGGACCTCAAAGGGTATGTGTAAAACCAGAGTTGACCAGAGGGTTGCATTGTTGAACAGTAAATTTGTGAAGAGGCAGCTGAATTTTGTACTGATTTCTTGAAAGATGAATGTGATATTGGCCTTCTAGTGTCTTGGCATGAAATAAGAACATCTTGACAGGGATTAATGGGAAAGAAAGTTATTGTTATCTCAAACCAATACTAGAAGCAAACATACCTATATGTACTTCACAACTCCAAAGAGATTGACGAGTATGTAAGTATTCATATGGATGAGCTTAAGAGGGGAAACCCCAACAAAGTAAAAAGTTGGTATGCCAAGGAACATAAAAAACAATTCATAGCAAGGATGAAGCAACACTGGATGACAAGGACAATATTGATCATAATTCAATTCTAAAGAAAGTAATGTTAGTGGCATGCGGTATAAATAGACATGTGCTTTATTTCTCAAGCTACATCATCAATAGATACACCTTCTACAGTAAAGAGCAGGATGCCAAAAGAAAAATGCAAAATAATGGGTAATTGTCATGCATGTATCAAATGCAAAAGATAACAATCCTATCTATGCCAATATGTCATACTTTGGCTTGGTTGAGCACATTTGGGAGTTGGATTATGTAGGATTTCATGTTCCAATTTTCAAGTACAAGTGGGTTGACAATAATAATGCTTTGAAAATGGATGAGTTAGGGTTGGTACAATTGAATTTGAACAAGCAAGGGTATAAAGAAGAGCCTTTCATTTTGGCTTCTCAAGCTAAACAAGTGTTCTATGTTCCTAATCCTACCAATAAAGAATAGTCTATTGTTGTTATCAAACAAAATAAATGAGGATGCAGGAGGTGAATTCAACAAGGATGATCCTTTCCGAGGGTCATCACTTGAAACATAATTAAATGAGGATGATACTTTATATGTTAGGCATGACCACAATGAAGGAATTTGGATATCAAAGAGGGGGAAGTTGCTTCACAAATTAAAGAGAACAATTGTAAGTAAAAAAGGCCTTAAAATTACTAAGACTAAGAAAAGAAAAAGGAACACTTGATCATATGTATATTCCCTTACCTTAGCTTTGATGTATTCATAATTATTGTATAGATAGAATTCGATGATTTGTTATTTTGTGTGCGTGTGCGCGCGCGCGCGCGCGCATGTGTGGATACATCCATCCAGAACTAAATATGTTTGGGTGTTAGGTATATATATGTTGTTTTTGTAGGTGATTTTGTAGGGGCTGATTGAAAGTGAGCCCCCAAATTTTTTAAAAAAAAATTGTCACACATACTTAATGGTTATTCACTAATAACCATCATATATTCTAAATATATGATGATTTTTACATATAATCATCAAATAAACCCCTTCATATGGTGACAAATAATTTACTATTCATCATTTAACCGTTAAGTATTGTAAAAATATATCACGGTTGTTACTAAAAAACCGTTAAATATAGATTGTTATATTTAACAGTCATTGTCTTACCACCATTAAATATAATCCCCTATACATAACAGTTATGTTTGAAAAAATATAAAATATAATGTTCAATATTTAACAGTTAAAACTGTTATATATATATATATATATATATATATATATATATATATATATATATATATATATATATATATATATATATATATATATTGATGCTCGGATATTTAATGGTTGAAAACCATTAAATATGGGTTAAAAAAATGTTATATATGGACAAATACGTAGTTGTGTATCAACTTCTCCCAAGAAAACAAATAGAGAAAATGAAACACAAATGTTTTGATATTGTATGGAGACTGATTGTAAAATCTTTTTTATGCTATGGGAGTAATTAGAGACTGATTGTATAATCTTTTTTATACTATGGGAGTAATTTAATTTTTTAAAAAAATTATAAGTACTTATTTAAATATTGATATAGCTTATAAGATTAATTAATAATGAGTTAATTTCTGTAAAAAACTAATAATTTGAAAATGGGTCGAGGGCATTGCAAACGGAAAGTCTGAAACCAATTCAAGGGATACTTGCATTGATGCCACCACTATAATACAAGGGATATTTTTCATTGGGGAAATTACCCATAAATACCTCATTAGAAATTTATTTCACACAATATTCCCTATGTTCAATATATTTTTCCTATTTGATCTTCCCTTGTATTCAAACAATCTTCCCTATGTGCAAAAGATCTTTCCTTGTGTTCAAACAATCTTCTCCGTTGCAAAATATCTTCCCTTAAATATTTTTATGTCCCAATTGGTAAATAAATTTCCAATGAGGTCTTTATGGGAAATTTTCCCTTTTTCATTTTTTTAATACCTCATATTATGAAGTTTTATTGCGCATGCATGTATCCCTATCTTCAAAAGTGATCCATCACTTTGGAAAATCAAAAGCTGTGATTGAATTTGGAGGAAGCTTGAAAGTCATGTCTTTCCCTTCTCTATTAGACTTTGCACCAGAGTAATCTGTGCGCGCGGGCGCGCACTATATGTATGAATACTTTTCAAATGCATTTTCATAGACCAATTTTAATATAGCAATAAATTAATAAAAGGATATATATGTGTGTATAAATATAATGTACCTTTGTAGGCTCTTTGAAGGAATTCTCGTCCTTTACATTAGCAGATGTGAGCACAGTCTTTGTTGCATTAGATAATTTTGCATTTACATCTAACCCATTATTGAAAGTGATCTTGACAGTTGCAGGATTGTCATTAAAGTTTACAACCTACCAAATATTTTGAATTTCAAATGAGAAAACAAACACAAATTTGAGGTTTTTATTTAGGCTGGAAACAAAAAATCATCATGGATAAATTACCTTTACTCTTATGTAACTATATTGTTGTCTGTTGAACTTGTGTAAGAAATTGCAGATGCAACAAGTGAAGAAGGAGCTTGAAGTGTTGAGTTCAAATACATAGCTCCACTAGACTCTGAGCATAGCTTTTGCAAATAATAGCTTGGAGTTCCATAGCTTTGATGAGAATCAAATACGACAGCATCGTCGGACAACCATCTATATATAAATTATTTACTAAAAGTTTTCATAAATGTTGATAATATAAAATGATAACTAAATACTATATCTGGTCTTTTTTAATATAAGACTCACTTCATAGTTTAATTTATTTAGTAAAGTGGGTTTTATATTAAGAACCACATGGAGTAGTAAAAATGAGAGAAAACATTACCTCTTATTGTTTGCATTAACAAAGAGTGGTACATAGCATAACCATTTCGACGGCCTCACTTTTTGAACAAAAAGGTGAAAATAATTAATTAATGATTAACTAACTAATTAATGACTTGGTATGCAATTTTGATGATTATAAACAATATAGAATGCCTATTTTTCTCTAATCCCAGAAGAAATGCAGCTTCACCCAATGCAGCCAAGAGTGTTCCATTTCGGGCATCTTCCTTCCAAACAGCATACTCACTGATAAAAGCTTTGGGGCAGAACGAGGCATATTATCAAATTTGGTATACATTGAGAACATTTGCTTTGCATTTGTATATATAAGGAAATCGTACAACTCTGCTGGATGATCCAAGGGTTTGTGGGTAGCATCACAATTTGATATAATTTGCATATCTGGATATGCATGCTTTATGGCACATGGAATTTAATGTAGTTTCCTTGGTAATTTTTTTTTTTTTAATTACAGTCCTCATTTCCAATAGCAACGTATCTTAAATCGAAGGTTTTGGGTGACCTAAGGAAGCTCTCACTTTACCCCATGTTGATGTGGCAGGACCTCTTGCAAATTCAATACCATCAAGAGCTTCCTAAAAATTAAGTGACGAAAAAACAAATTAAATTAAACCATAGATATTGATTAACTAAGAAAGTGACTAAAAAAGAAATAAAGAAGAGTGTATAAGTTATACTTGAACGATAGAACCAACGTCACTCGTATTGACTTGATCATGGTGGCTAATACCATTGTTAAATACCCATATTGGGGCAGTACCAAGGTCCTCAGATAACAGTAACAAAACAATAACAAAGTTTGATTATTAAACTATATGAGAACAATATGTTAAGGTTATAAATTGAGAATTTAAAGGTACTCCCTCCCTCCCTTATAATAAGATCCAAATAACACAATTGTATGGTTCAAGAAAATTGTTAAATTAGTTTAAAGAAATAAATATGTAGAAATGTACTCTCTGTTTTTTTTTATTTTTGGAGAATTGCTAAAAAAGACCTCATTGGCAACTTATTTGCCAAATGGGACTTAGGTAGATATCTGCACATGAAGAAAAGATTTCTGCACACATGAGGAAGATTTCTGTACACGTGGGGAAGATTTTTTCACACTTGTAGGGAAGAATTTTGCACATAGAGAAGATCATCTGCACACCAAAGAAGATATTTTGCAATTGTGGAAGATAATCTGTATGCGAGGTCCCATTTGACAAATAAGTTGCCAATGAGGGATTTTCTCACAATTTTCCCCTTTTTTTCCTAATATGCCCTTGTATATAAATAGGTAAACTAGATAGAGTAATAATGAAAAAAATGATATATAAAGGAGAATGCATGAAAAAATTAATTAGAGATAAAATTGATAAAAATGCATTTAATGCTTATACAACGAAACTCCAAAATGGATCTAGTACACAAAAAATATCAAATTATTGATAGATTTCCATGGGTAATCCATTGATATAGTGGGTAATCCTTCAATACTTATCGACAAAATTTTTTCCGTCAGTAATTACTGATAGAATCTTTTTTTGTCGGTAATTTCGTCAAAAATTTATTTTCTCATGGAATTTACCTACACAATTTTTTCATTAGAAATCCACAGATAATTTTTCCCCATTAGAAATCCATCAATAATTTTTCCTACAGAAAATCTTTTGGAGATTATAGACAAAAACAATTTAATAGGTAATTCCATAAGTAATAACATGGTTCTTTTTATAGTGTTATAAAAGGGGATTGAGGGATTCAAAAAATTAGATCTTATAAAGAATAAAGAGGAATGGAATGACTACATACTTGAAGAAACTCTGAATAACCAAATCCATCATCAACCCAATAGCCCCACATATCATTGAAGTGACTAGGTCTCTTCTCCCAAGGTTCAATGGGGTTCTTCCACGGTAGAGATTCACGTGTAGAGCCGGGAATTCGGGCCGAGCCCGTCGGGCCGGCCCGTTTAGGCCCGAGCCCGTCAAGGGCCGGGCCTATGATTTGGAGGCTGAAAATGGAAGCGGGCCTAAACGGGCCGGCCCGTTTAGGCCCGAGCCCGTCAAGGGCCGGCCCTTTTAGGCCCGTTTAACTTTTTTTTAAAAAAAATGGCAACAAGACAATGGGTAGTAAGCATTGGTCAGAGGTAGAGTTAACCTAACCTAACCCTCATATAAAAAATGCTCTCACATTGATTCAAACATCATTTGAAGCTTCTCTTCTTTGATTTTCTTTTTTCTTTTTTTGCATGTATACGCCAAAATCCAAATCAGGTGTTATATTATTACTGACATTTGAAGCTTGTAGGCTTGTTTGATTGTGGCTGTGAACTTATTTAATTGGTTATGAACATTAATTATGGTTTGGACTTAAGTTTTAGTGTTTGTGTTCTATTAAACTTGGATAATATTTATATTTTAAATTAGTGTTGATGATATTTATATTTTAAATTAGGTATTTTAGTATGAGAATAAGAGGAAAAAAAGGAATTGCAAAAAAAAAAAAAAATTTTAAACGGGCCAAAAGCCCGCGGGCCGGCCCGCGGGCTTTACTTAAACGGGCCGGGCTGTCTTAAAAGGGTACGGATTCCTTCACGGGCCTAAACGGGCCGGCCCGTTTAGGCCCGAGCCCGTCACGGGCCGGCCCGTTTTCCCAGTACTATTCACGTGGGTTGTATGATGTGACTTTGCCTTCGGGAGCAAAAAACTGACGCTACCTCTTTTTTGATTACAAGCTAGAAATCATCAACTATCTATCCAAAGTAGCCAACAAGCACTTACAAGCAACCTACATTCTTTTATCATTATCCACCTCGTGAAGAATTAAGAAACGAAAAATCGGACCAAACAATGAATCAGTCACAGTACATATTTAAAGGTTAATGAGTCAACTGAGGTTTAACCGGTAGTTGAATCGGTCATAACCGGTAATATTAAAATATTATAATTTATTAATGATAATATATATTAATATATTTTTAAACTTCTATGGATAAAAATAAATATTTTTAGAAAAAAAATGTTTAAAATCTATTAGTATTAGTTATAATACCTATACTTATTCAAAGATATCGCATTTTCTTTAATTATTATATCTTTTTAAATGCTTTTTTTCATTATTTTCTTCATTTTTTTAGATTTGTTCTTTCTTTATCTATTTTTCTCTTCATTTTAATCTTCAACTTTCCATTTTGCCCTCAAAAAACACAAAATAAAAATTTGAAAAATTTAAAATAAAAAAAAGAAAGAAAGAAAGAAACCGGGTCAACCGGTTGGACCACCGGTTTTACCAGTTCTAACCAGTCCAACCGGTCAGAACCGGTTTACTGATCAAACCGGACCAGACCAGGGACGGGTTCCCGGTTCAACCAGTTGAACCGGCCAGTCCGGTCCGGTCCCCTTTTTTGTACTATGTGAAGAACTGACACTGCCTCTTTTTATGTAATGAGTATGGTGTTTGGATTACTTATAAATTGTTTTTACGTAAATCGAGATAAAAACCTTCTCACATATTTATCTCGTATACCGTAAATTATGATTAAAAAACTGTTTTTAAATATTTCAATCACTATTTCAATTAAGTACATTATTCTAAGAAATTAAATGCTTCTCTATAGCCTAAATTACAAAACATCTTTGTTCATCGAGAACTTTCGCTTTTCTTCTTCACTCTTCTATCGGCTTCTTATTCTGAAGCTTTACGAGTTCAGACACTGCTGCTAGTCCCTTATTTTTCTTATGTGCAGTTGAGGTTGGATTAGTTTACCTTATTGTTGTAATTGGGTTGCGACCTATTATAATTTTTTTTCTCCTCCTTTAGTTTTTTTGTCCAATCTCCACATCTTGTTCTTCTTCTCTCTCACTTGTTTTTGAGCATTTACGCCGTCCGGTTATTAAATACTCAGAAGGGTTTCGGCATAAAAGCAATTTCTAATTAAATGCGGCCAAATAGTTGTTTAAAGTGGCCTAACCCCTAAAGCAACTTTTACCCAAAGAAAGAGCCGTCTTGCCATACTTGCCAAAGGTATGGTTGGCCAGACTGTCCGACAGAGCCGGGAATACTGGCTAGCCCATGGGTTGCAGGCTGGCCCGTATCAACCGGCGGGCTGCGCGGTGCGGGCCCATGCGGCCTACACAATGCCAACCCTAACTCGCAGTGTGTGGGTTGCGAGTCAACCCGCGGGCCCGCATATATTTTTTGAAAAAAAATTCGTATTTTTTAAAGACGGTCGAAAATATGAAACACATATATATGAGTTATTAAATTTATCTTCCTAGCATCAATCATTCCTCTTATCAAAATTTAAAAACATAATTCACAATTCAAAAGATAAAGTTATCAAATTTACCAAAGTTTATAAACAAAATATAAACACATCCTCAAACAATTAAAATATAATAATTTTGTTTAAAAAAAAATGGAAGAGGCTAAGATTTTTTTCTCTTTGGATTGTGGGGATCAAGATAGGAGTGAACAACTTATAAATTTTGTGAAATTATTATATGTAAAAAAAATTTGTGGGCCAACCCGCTGATTGGCCTGCATAAGCCCACAGGTCATGCACAGGCCCACACTTTTACGGGTTGGGAAGGGCTAGTATTACCGGCTCTACCGTCCGGTCCAGCTCGCCTTTAAAAACGTTGGTTAAAACCAACAATCTATTATTTGAGGTGGTAAAAGGTGTCACATTTGTAAAAAGGAGAATATAAGTTTAAATTTGAGAAGCACATTTATTAGGAGAAGTGAAAACTCTTTAGGGGAAAGGAATTAGTCTCAAACCCAAAGTGGTTTAGTTACCCTTTGTCAAATAAAAAAACACAAATAAAGTGGAATGAAACTTTTTGTGTCAAACAAAGCCTTTCTTTCTGTACCAGACAAATGTGACCATATGAGTGTGTTATCATCCCTTATTTTGTGAGATATAATTTAAACTACTTTTGTGATGGCTGATATTGTTAATTAATTTTGTCCCTTAAAATTTCAAAATCTTACTAAACTAATCCATATTTTATATTGATAGAACTTAGGTCAAGTTAATTAGATCATTAGTACAAGTAGCCCATATAATTAAGCCAGCTGGGCTAATTTAATGCATTAACCCATTTAAGCCATAGTTAAAATCTGAAAGGTTGAAATATTTTTTCAGAAAAATAATAAATAAAAACAGAGCGTTGGGGCGATTGTGAATGAGAGGATGCAACGGCCGAGTACAGCAAAGTAAGGAGCTGCAGCGGCCATCAATACATAGGGCCGTAAAGGGCACGACTTGAATCGTAGCTTATGCATTGGCAAAAAAAAAAAAAGAATCGTAGCTTATGCTGCAGATAGGAAAGAGAAGGGCAGAGGGGCGAGTTGGACGAGTCTGAACTCGTTTGTGTCTCGGAGCCACAAATATCAACGAGTCACTTTAGATATCCTTTATTGCATTAACTATTTTTTTTTTAATTTATGGCCATTGTTCGCAATTAATGTAATTAATATGATGTAATTCAACGCGCATGAAGAAACATGACGGAATTTGATACAATTAAACCCATATTAATTATATTAAATTCTATCATACTCCTTTAATCCACTATATAAGTGACTTCAACTAATTCATCGAAATCAAGAAATGGTAGTTAAATCATTAAATTTGTATTAGATTCGAAAAAAAAAATTTAACTTTACCCATATTAAAAGAGGCTTTAATAGAGAGAGAAAAATATAATGAGTCATGTTTAAACATTAATTACATAGGCAAAATTGACAAATTAGCATTACTTGTTCCCAGTGACTTATATTATGAACCATTATTGTTGAACTTGTGAGTTAACTCTCCAAGTTTGCCGTTTTTACATTTCTAGCTTACAAAATAATTTTGAGTTACTCCTAAACTTGTACTAGTTGTAAACTCAGTCAAACTCGCGAGTTCACATATCAAGTTTACGGTTTTTACATTTCTAACTTACAAAATCGTTTTAACTTACACTTAAATTTGGGGTAACTTTTTTTATTTGTTCATACTCAATGGTTTTATATATGAATTTTAAAGAAGTTTCTTTGCTGAATATCATAAATTATAAATGTTGATAGATTTAATTTCAATTATTTGAATTTAAAATATATTTAAATCAAATTATTGCCATTTTTTATATTTTAATTATTTAATTATACACTATTAATATATATTTATTGATAAAAATAAGCTCTTATAAGTTTACAATTCAAGTTCATGATATGAGTTTACATCACTACCACGAGTTTGTTTAAACTCGTGAATTTGACAACCTTATTGTAGATCAAGTTATTCTTCTAAAAGCAACTTATATTGTAGACCAGAGAGAGTATTGTTTTATAAGTATCTCAATCTCAAAGCAAAGGCAGCAATTCTCAACTAAGAAGACAATTAATATGGGTTTAATGGTATTAAATTCCATCATGTTTTTTCATACACATTAAATTCTATCATATTAATTACATTTATTGCAAACTATGGCCATAAATTAAATGAAATTATTAATACAATAAAGGATTGGGAAAAAGATAAGAAAATACTACTTGAACTTTTAAATATTAAATTAGTCTTGTTGTTTATAAGATTATGGGTATTAGCTACAAGAGTATAGTAATTGACAAATCATTTTAGTAGAAAATCACTTATTTAAAATTTTAAAGTTTAAATAATATTTTTTTTATCTTTTTGCCTCAAGTGACGTATCTAGGGAATAGTGGTTTCAAGGTGAATTCTCCCTAAATACACAATACATATATCATGATATTTTATTTCACAATTGAATCAATTTAAAAAACACCTAAAGATAGGAATTTCTCAATAGATAATGTTGCTTCAATACTCAACCAAAGAGTCACTGTGGTACCAATCATAATGGATCCAATACCCACGGGATACAAGTTGAAAGTATCAAAAAATATAATATATATATATATATATAGAGAAACAATTTCAAAGGGCAATCACATCTTGATGAGAAGTTATAACTTTTCCTTTTAGGAGATTTTTAGATCCATTATGATATGATTTAGAGCATATAAAAAATGGTTATGGTAGAAGATTTGGTTGGATTGGAACATTTAGAAATATGTAAATGGAAAGGGAAAAAAAACAGGAAAGTCAAATGAAAAAGGGAAAATAATGAAAGATTTTGATTTGATGGAGAGCTGCATAAATATCAAAAGGTGATTCTTTATCATGTGTAAATATATATAAAGGGTGGGAGAGAAAGATAGAAAACGGGGGGAAGGGTGGAGTGGGAGGGGCAGATCAATTGAAAGAGATGGATGCCGAGAAAAATTGAGGAAGAGGGGATAAAGAGGATGACCATAAGGAGAGAGAATGAGAGGAGAGAACTGGAAAAAGAGGGGGAGAGGGGGGACGCAGAATTTTTATTTATTTATTTGGGGGGGGGGGTGTTTTCCGATGACAGCTCGATTCGGGCTAAGAAAAACTGCTTTTATGATTGAGTTTAATTGAATTGGAGTCGAACCACTAATAAACTGTCAACTAGAATAGGTTTTTTAAAAATAAAAAATAATAAAGGTTTTGACTTTTGAGCTTGATAAAAATTGTTTTTGAACCAAAGTCCTTACCAACTAGATCAATATTTGTTGGCTATAAAATTGTTTTAAAAAAACATTTGCCTTCTAAAAAAATTCCATATATTTTCAACCATATGTCCCTCAATAATGTTGTTTCATTGAAAACATGTATTATTATATTATGGATTAAGTTGTTAAAATAACCTTCACTTTTTATTAAAAATATAATAGTAACTATAAGTTATTTTTTAGAGCAAAAGTAATCTTAAGCTTTTAAAATTGGGATAAAACTGTTAAACATAACTAACTTCAATCTATTACAATATGATATTATTGAAACACCCCCCCCCCCAACTTAATAAAAAAAAGCTGCTGGTGGGCAATCTAATGATTTTTTATCCCACCTCCTCCAGTATAGATTGTTGATGATGATTTTTTGGAATTGTTGGTGGTGGTGGTGGTGGTGGTGGTTAGATGATTTTAAGCTTATGTCATTATATTGACTATCAGTATAAAAAAAAAACATGGTTGGATCAATAAATTCCATATATTTTCAATCATATGTACCTCAATAAGGAACGAATTAGATGCTCTAGCAGGTTCTTCTGGATCTTGAGACATGATGGGCATCATGCACTGGGGGCCGATGGATTCTGTCATGTTAGGCCCAGAAATATGATCCATATTGCAGAACATTTGACATTCATCAAGTTTGGTAAAAAAATACTTTAAAAAGGGAAAATTTCAACAGGATATCTCCAAAAATTTCAAAACCTCAAATTAGTGATTTCCCATTAAAATGAGTTGTAAATTTTTTATGGTCATAGGAACCAATGAACCAAACTTGGTCCAGGATTTTGAAATTTTGGATTTCTTCTTATATTTTCCCCTAACGAAACTGAGTTTAATTTTTAAATAAACTAAACATTAAATTTAATTTATAAATATACCATGTTACTATTACAATAATAAGTATAGTGATCCATATTGCAGGCCATTTGACATTTATCAAGTTTGGTTTAAAATATTTTAAAGAAACAAGTTTAATTTTTAAATAACAAGAATATGAAATTTAATTTATAAATATACCATCTGATAAGTATGGTGAAATTACTACAACATTGAACAGGGGAAGAAATTAATACCACATTGAATCATCAGCATATTTTTGTCAATCAACCAGAATAACATTGTCCAGCAAATTTGTTTCAACAGCACAATGAACAAACAAGTCCACTGTTAAACACAAGACAGACACTAAGATGTATTTTAAGCATGGCCATTACTCATACAGATGAATCATTTGCCTCCCGGTTGAGGGCCACCAAAAAGGTAATCCAAGGAAGATCCACCACCTGGGGCAGCATGAACCTTGGTTGATGGTCGATCCTGCACCCAAACAGATACAACAATATTAAGAAAGATGTTGATTTGGCTCCGTTACCATGAATTCGTTTGGTACACGAAATGAAATGAAATGAAATGCAGAGAAAATGAGTCTGCAGATGATGATAATACTGTCCCTACTTGCAAAAAGTGATTGAAATATATAGAAAGTATCAAGTAATGGTTACAGTAACATAATAGACATTGCATGAAAGGAAAAGGAGTCGCTCTTTACAGTCATAGCAAGTGGGCTGTTGACAGGAAAACAGAAATTTCACTCAACCCTGACTCCTATGTCATTAATGCATGATGATGCTACCTTTAATCCATGTATTATTATCACAAGTAATAACTGTTACTATGGGAAGTTCAGACAGGATATAGGCCATGGTTCTACCGGGTTATGTAGGGTCATAAACAATGTTTTAAAAGCTGGATCAGATCGGACGTCGAGTCAGAAAAATCAGCGGGTTATAGTTCAAACGGTTAGAGCAGTTTGGCCGTTTGGTTGGACCGGTGACATAATAATTAAATTTTAAAATAATATTATATAATTATATAATATATAATAATATATCTGGAAGAAATAAAATATCAAATTATTAAAAAAAATAAGATAAGTATTAAATGGTCAAATTATATACAGACACGCATTTAGCTTTTTAATAATTTTATATTTTATAAAAATATCTTATATAAAAATATGCAAAAAAATTTAAGAAAAATTAGGGAGTTAATAACATTGATGAAGATATCAAAATTTAAAAAGATGGGCTTCTTCAACAAAAGAGAAAAATAAAAAAGAAGGCCTATGTATTAAATAAAAAGATGACCTACGGAAACTTATATCCTGTAACAATTTTGAAACAAATGTTTATTGTTTAATGTCGATAAAAATATTAAAAAGTCAAAATCAAAAGCAAATGATTCAACACATTGGCAGCAAGTTTTGGCCTTCACGTATTACTAGAAGGGGTATTAAATTGCTTCCTCTTTTCCAATGTGAGTTATCACTGCTCACTGATAAGATATTAGACTTCTCTTTCCTCAACTTTTATTTCTGCTCACTGTGAGGAACTTCGTTTTTAACAGCGAAAATTTTCATCCTTTTGAACCTCAAACATCATAGATGAAACTTTGGAGTAATTTGCAACTATGGAGGAAAGAAGCAAAAGAAAGTATGATTCGTAGGGCTTATTTGTTATTCTTCTTTATTTTTCTCCTTGATTTTTGCAGAAATCTCCCTCTCCTTTTCTCCATCTTCATTTTTGTTCTTTCCTTGACTATGGGAGCAACAAACAAACTGTTATTTTTTTAGATTTCTTGGCCTTTAGAGCCGTCCAGTTCACTCTAAGCCGATCCGATTTCTGGCTCAAATCCGGGTTCCGGTTCCGGTTCAACCGAGCGGCTTAAAACAGCTTATTCCTTCGAACGGTCTAAATTTGATGACCGAGTTGATGAAGGGAGTGGGTGACGGTCTGACCATCCAGTCTGATCCGGTTTTTAAAGCCTTGGTCATAATTGAACCATCACAACCCAAATCTCAGAAAACTAACTTCTTATGATGCGATTGGCCAAAAATCACTAATGGACCATCACTATGTGATTTCTTTGCACTAGGATTCGGTTGGGGTCATGTAAGATCACGAATGAACCACAGAACCAGCATCACAATCAGAATCCAAAAACTTAAGAGTTACTTCTTTAGGAGGAAAGTGAAGAACTTGTATTCAAAAACTCAAATCAACTGCAACAAAAAGGGGTCTTAATAGACCTAATTGCAGTGCCCTGTTGTATTGGTCAAGAAAGAACCTTTTTTGTCTTTCGGTTAATAAGCAAGAAACATACTTCAAACATCTCAATTCCCACTAAAAGATTCAACTTGCCATGAGAGATTTTTTTCTTCAAAGCTCCGCAACCAATATTACCTCTTCTGATCTCTCTCCCTCTCTCTCTGTTCCATCCTTATCTCAGAGAATTAGAATGTTACCCCTCTCTCTCTCTCTCTGTGTTCCATCCTTATCTCAGAGAATTACAATGTTTCCTCTACCCCTCCCCCTCCCCCTCTCTCTGTTCCATCCTTATCTCAGAGAATTACTCATTCATACTGGCACATGACTATTTCTTGTTGAATTGGTTCTTATAATTCTTTCATCTTCAAAGTTTTCTAGTGGTTTCTTATTGATACAGCTACAGTTCCCAAAAGAATATGAAGATGACATCATTGGATCACAGTAAATTATTTAAGAATCTGTTACAAATGAAATGTAACCATTTGGAGACTTATGAATTATCAATTATTGCTTAAACTTATTTTGGTTATTGTATAGATATACAAAGTTTACAGCATGCATTGCAATTTATTTTTCACTAAGTCCAGATATATGATTAATTTAAAAGTCAAATAGAATCTTTTCCATTTGCATTTCATATTACAATTTGATAACAGACAACCATGCTTATAAACTCTCGTTTTCCAGTGAAGAGAAGGTACGTGGGCACAGATATCAAAATTCTTTCAAGCAGTTTTTTACCAGTAACTAATGTTTCTAGGATTTCCCATTCTGCAGTACTATTGTTATTCTGATTTTTTTTTTCCCATTAGCTTAACTTTTTTACACTAGCATAGCACCTTCTTCATTACTTTTTCAATGAACATAGTCAATAAAGGAGTAGTAGCAAAGGAGATTCCCATCCTCATATCCCACTATAAAGATTGAGAAAATGAACAACCTCAGAATTTCCAAGGCTAAGGCCAAGGGCAACAATATATGGAATATTACCAACCTACTAGGTATAGAAAATCATTCATTATGTTTCAAACAAACTATAAGAAGGTTTAAGAGAACTCTACCGTGATGAAATTGCCACAGTTTTGCCCTTCAGAACGATGGTAATTGTTTGTAAGATGACCAGGCACTCCAGCTGGCACTTGCTTTTCAGTTGGTGGTGATGCATCAGATGCCTTTTGGGAACGCCCCTCATTTGTAAGCTGAGCTGGAACTGGTGCAGCTGGTGTAGGCTGAGCTTGAACTGGTGCGGCTGGGGCTTTGGTAGGATTCTCCCCACTTCCAAAGAGATATCCCAAAGAACTCTCACCACCACCACTACTAACCCCACGACCCATTGTTGTTAGTTTGAACTTAAGTGGTTAAACCTGCATTGCACAACCTTGCTTTAGAAAAATTCAACCTCCAACATTTAAAAAAATCACAGGAGCATAAGCATAGCTTATGAATAAATGCAAAATGAGAGAGCATGTGGCTGCCAATAACCAGGCAGAGTCATTAACCATCAGTCCATCAAAACAGAAAAGTAATGAGTATCAACAACGAGTGTGATTTCAAACTACAGCATTTTAGGAGTTGATTACAAATATTCTTCAAAGCTTCAACACCATTTGTTAGGAAATTGCAGGCAGTTATTTAACCAGTGGTCCAAACTGTGAGTAGACAGCTAAATTACTTGTCAATGACAAGAATAAATAACTCTAAATTTTAAAAATTAAAAGCGTTTTGAATAATATGCTAGGCATGCTTAGTAGCGGAAAAGGAATAACCATATCATAGAAACAAATTGCAGAGAATGAGGTAAAAATGGTACACAATCCACCATTTCTTCTCTTTTCTGGATTAACAGTCACGAATTGTTAGTTTCCCTCATTGTCGTGAATTTCTTCACAGTACTTCTTTCTATCACAATATCCTTCATAAAAGAACAAGTCAAATCCAGATCATTCCATTCATTTACAAAATTAATGCCGGTCAAAACAAACTGAAGATCCAGTTTGAAATCCTACAATTTACTATAATATAATGGACTATAAACTGAGATCAGATGCCAAAGGTTCTACCAAGCAACCCAATGAACAGATCTAGAAGTTTAAGCAGACAAGAACATGAAAAAACAGTCATCGCAACAGCAGATCAATACCGAAATAATTCTCGGAAAGCAAAAGAAAATCATGGCCCCGAACAAGTATTATTCAAGAAAAACAGAAAAATCGAATGGGTAATGAACAAAATTTTGATGGACATTGTGCGTCGACCAAGCGGAAAGAGTTACAATACACAGATCGAAATGCATTGCCTATGGCATGAATCAATAGGTCTATGACGAAATCAGAGAAATGGGATTTCCATACCTTCGTTTCCCAGAACCGAATCGCCCAGCGCAGAGAGACACCGGGAGAGAGGCTAGGCAAAGGAACAGTCACAAGAATGAAATAAAATAAACTAGGTTTATAGAAAGAAGTACTAATACTAATGGGCAAAAGATATTTAAAATTTGAAAGAAGAGGAGAGCGAAACCGTCAAATCAAACCGAAAAGGGTAATGATTTTTCCTTCTTTATTTTTAGTTTTTGTACCAGAAGTTACTAGTTTTGTTCCAGAAATTTTTTGTAGTTCAATTATGTTTCAAAAATTTTAAATTGGAGCAATTTTATCCTTAATTAATGGAGATATAATAATTATCATAAAATTGGATAAGTTGGCATTTGATGAGAAATAAATCAATTTGTGGGAGGCAGGCACAACAGGTTGCAATAAACCCAACTATGGGTACCTTCGGGTTTTCTTTTTGTATCACAAGAACCACCACATTCTACTACAATTAATTAAAAAAAAACTGAGAATCCATCCTGATCAACTATTCTTTGACTCTTCAAATTAAATGAAATTATTTTACATTTTACTATGAATTTAAAATAAAAATTTTAAGCAAAATATAATATACCCGATGGTGAGTACATGTTTAACAAATTCCCATAGTACACGTAAATCGATTTATGTCTTATGCAAATGGATTTATAAATCATTGTAAATCAATTTACAAAATATAATCTATCCAACGGTGGGTACATGTTTAACAAGTTCCCATAGTATACCAAAAATGCTCTTGCAATTAGAATAAATATATCTCACACATAAAGCAAATATCTCTCACACATAAATCGATTTACTTCACATAAACCCTTGGTTATTGTTAAAGATATTTATTATGGGAACTTATTAAACATGTACCCATTGTTGGGTTTATGTGAAGTAAATTCATTTATATATCACATATGTTTATTCTAACTATAAGAACATTGTCTTTGGTATATTATATGAACTTATTAAATATGTACCCACCGTCAGATAGATTATATTTTGTAAATCAATTTACAAAGGTTTATAAATCGATTTACATAAGACATAAATCGATTTATGTCTATTATGGGAACTTGTTAAACATGTACCTATCATCGGATATATTGTATTTTGCTTAAGATTTTTATTTTAAATTCATATAAAAAATAAAAATAATTTCATTTAATTTGAAGGGCCAAAGAACAATTGATCAAGATGAATTCTTAGTTTTTTTTATTAATTGTAGCAGAATGTGATAGTTCTTGTGATACAAAAAGAAAACCCAAAGGTACCCATAGTTGGGTTTATTGCAACATGCTGCGCCTACCTCCCACAAATTGATTTACTGCATATCACATGCCAACTTATCCAAATTCACAGTAAATCATTATGTCTCTATTAACTGAAGGCTAAATTACTCTAATTTAAAACTTCCAGGGCATAATTGAACTACAAAAAACTTCCAGGGCAAAATTGGTTATGTGGAAAAACTTCCAGTACAAAAATGGTCTTTAACCCTTATTTTTAATGTTTTTCCTTGTTGATTCAAATTCATTGGGTTCGGCTTTCGCTTCTTGGGAGGCATTGAAATTGATTAAATGCTTGTTTGGAATAACGATTGGAGCTTTTAAAGCCAGATGTTCAATAGTAATTTATAATATACGAGGTAAACATGTGAAAGAAATTTTGTTTCAATTTATATGAATAAATACTTTTAGGAGTCGTGCTCCCAAACAAGCCCTTAACAAGATCAAGGGAGTGAGCTGGATTTATGGATTTGGCTCAAAAGATCGATGCCCCGTGCTCAAGGCTAGCAAATCGTAGAGCTAATTACAGGCTCGTTTGGTTAGATCCCATTACACCCTGCAGTGCAGTGCAATGCGATGCAATAGTAATGCAATGCAATATTAATTACAGGGATAGTGTTTGGTTTGATTTTTAAGTAAGGTACAATGAGTTAATATTTTAACAATTATTTAAAATTAATATATTGCACAAAGTCTATTTTACCCTTAATATAATATTTATAAAAAAGAAGTTAAGAGTCAGTGGCAATAAAGATGGAGGTGAAAGAGGTAGTGGTGGTGGCAATGATGGGGGTGGTGGTAGAGGAGGAGGTGGTGGTGGTGGCAGTGGGTGGGTGACGGCGGCGATAGAGGGAGGAGGGGGTGGTGGCGGCAGCAGCGAGCTTGTGACTGTGGCAGCAGCGGTAGAAGAGGAGGTAGTGGCGGTGGCAGCGAGCTTGTGAAAATGGCGACGGCGGAGGAGGTGGCGGCGGTGGTGGTGGCAGTGGGCAGGTGGCAGCTGCGGCGGCAAAGGAGGAGGTGGTGGTGGAGGTGGTGGAGGGTGGGTAGCAGCGGCGACGATGATGGCAGAGGAGGAAGAGGAGGAGGTGGTGGTGGCTGTGATGGGTGGCGGCGGCAACGGCTGAGGAGATGGTATTGGCCGTGGCAGCGATGGAGGTGGGTGGGTGGCGGTGGCGGATGAGGGGTGGTGGCGGCAGTGGATGGGTGGTGACAGCAACGGCGAAGGAGGAGGAGGTGGTGGTGGCGGCGGTGGTGGGCAAGTAGCGGGGGGGGAGGTAATGGTGGCGGCGGCTGCGACTGTGTGACGGTGGTGGTGGCGGCAACAATAGCAGTGGTAGAGGAGGAGGTAGTGGTGGTGGCGGTGGGCATGTTACGGTGGCAGTATCGGCGGCGAAGGAGGAGGTAGTGGCGGTGGTAGTTGCGGCATGATACTGCAAGTAAAATGAGATAAGTAAAACAAAGACATTGAAAACTCAAGGGTAAATTGGACTTTTTAAACCTTACAATGGGATGGTAATGAGGATTCATAGGGGGGAGGTATGAATGAGGATTACCAATTTTTTGGTAATCATCATTACCATGGTAAACCCTATTACCATGCTAAAGAGCAACTAAACACTCTTATCTTGGTAATGCAATCATGATTACCATTGCAGGCATGCAATGGGGTTGTTGAATATACCTAATTTTTTTAATAAAAGTGTTCTTTCAAATAAAATATAGGGTGAAAAGGCAATTTTAATAACAAAATTTTATATTAGGTACGTATGATATCATTAAGTTGTTATGAATGCTAAATTATTCCCTTTTTTTTTCCAAGAAAAAAACAGAATATATTGAACTCAAGCGAAAGTTAACACCACTTAGTAACTAAAAGCAACCGCCTATTATCTAAGAATACATATATGACTTAATCAAGCAAATCATCCACAACACCAGAGACCTAAAAGGCCAACAATTGTGATAGAGGTCGTGGTACCTATAATGCCCCAATTTTCAATTAAAAACTAATTATGATTTTGTGGTTATTTTATGAATTTAAAGTGGAATTATTATATGTTTTATGACAATTTTAATTAATATGCCATAATTGATGGAAAAATTGAAAGAATGGAATTAATAGTCATAAATTGGTAATTAATGGAAGAAATTAATTACTGACTATGGGAGAAATGAGAAATGTAATTAGAATGGCTAATGGAGGGATTAAGGTGATTAATTAGTTGAATTACTTATGAGAACCAATAGAATGCTGACATGTGTTAAGTAAGTAAGACAAGAGAAGGTATGGAAAGTCAAATAATCAATAAAATAACCAGTTTTCTCTCTCATCCCTCCCTAATTTCGGTTGCTGGAGGTATGGGGAAGGGAGAAATATCATTTCTCCTTCTTCATCAAGCTCTCATCCCTCCATTCTCTATAAATTCGTCTACCATTTCTGTCCAAGGGGAGAGGAAGAGTTTTTGACAAAAGGTAAGCTTTTGACCCTTTAAATGGCTTCTAATGGAAAAACTCTCTTCTATAAAATTGTTCCTTGTGTTAAGAGCTTCAATTTCATGGTTTTAGATTTTCCATTGGTGGTGTTTTGTGGCCACAAGGAAATCTATAAGTTGGAAACCAAGGAACTTCTTTGGCAAAGTTGTTGAGGTAAGTGAAAGCTTCATTTTCAAATAAGTTTTATGGTCATTGGTTAGGCCTTGAATTTCTGGAAAATTTACCCTAATTTTTGTGATTTAGGGTCATGGGGAGTATGGTTTGTTGTTGTCATGGAAATGGTGTCTTGTTTGGTGTTTTGAATTAATAGAATTGAATTGAAGCTTAAATGTAAAGTTTTGCAACTTTGTGTTTTGTGTTTTGGGCAAAAACAGGGCATTTCAATCGGTTGTGATTTTGGTCATTTTGAGGTTGCCATTGTGTTCCTTGTGAGAAATTGTATGGAAATAGGTTTGGTTATTGATTTTTGAGTCATTGGACACTTTGGTAGAAAATTGGAAATCTGTTAAGTGCGAACTCTGTTCTGGTCAGTCTGTTTGTACAAAAGTTTTAAATGACCAGATGGTGTTTAAAAATTATGAAACTTTCTAGTCTTAAAGTTCACATCCAAAGCTTCAAAATGGATATATAATTTGTGTGCTGGGAGATATGATTGTCCAAAGTTTGGGATGGAAACTTGACTCTGTTTTGGAGTAGTGTTGAGTTTTGGGAAAATCTGTATTTGTGTGGTGATTTCTGGTAATGACCCATATTTTTTCTATAAAGAAGACTTAAATATCTTCATTTGGCTTTGGAATCACCTTATTTCGATTTTTCTAGAATTAGTTATGATTTTTTGAAGTTCAGCCAAGAAACATGATTTTTCTTGGCCATAGCCCAAATATGTCTGTCCAATTCTTGGCCGCAGCCCAAGGTGGCTAGCCGCGACCCATGACTTGCCCAAGGGTGGGCTGGCCTTGGCCAACTCTTGTGTTCCAGCACTTTGAGTCTTTGAAAGGTGATCTTCAACCTATTGCTTCCCAACCCTTTAGGGCTCTTATTAGAGGCATTTGTAGCTTCTTAAGGGTCATTATTAATAACCAAATCTAAGTGTTGAGAAGTCAATTAAGTATTGGAATAGAGAATAATGCTTCATCCCTAATTATGAATTATAGGATTCGACATTTGCCCTATTCGGGAGAGATAGATGCCGGAGCACACCCGGAAAGACCAAGGTAGTGACTCTTCTCTCGTGTTGTGTATGATGTTTGGTATGCATGACTGATCATGATTTGTGAAATGTGATTGGAAAATGTGCCATGGTCCATTACAGTGTGAGCACTTCATCGTGAGCCATTTAGGGATTGACGCTTGTCATCTCTACCTCGGCCGTTAAACTGCTTTGTGAATCCGACCTGTGGAGTGGTGTGTTGTGAATCTAGCCATGGGCTGTGTGTTATGTATCTTGCCGATATAGCTTGCGTTGTTAATCTTGCTAGTGTGGCTTATGTAGGAAATGCTTTATATGAATCTCAGCTGTGGTGAAATATATTTTGTGAACTGTTGTGATGCAATACAACATAAGCAATTCAGCGTGAGCACTCGTAAGGGATGACGTGTGTCATACTTACCATTATTGCTGTAACTACCATTGTAGTTGCTTTGTGTGGGTTATGATTTGCTTCCATGCCTTATTGTTGTGCATACTATGAGTGATTTAACACTACGGGGATTCCTTATAATCTCACTCTGCCATAAACCAAATTTTTAAACAGGATCTAAGGGAAAGCGGGCGACGATGAGCGGATAGAGCTCCAGTGTAGGAAATTATTTTGGATTTTGGTTATCATGTAAAATTATTTGGATGTTTTTGGGAAACAATTGTATATATTGGGATTCGTAGTATAGTTTTGTATAATCCCCAAGAAAAAGGGAAAAATTTTATGGGCTTTGTGCCTCTGTAGAACCCTTATTTATTGAATGGAACCCGAGTGTGTCGAGAATTTGCATTATACTTTGATATGTATAAATGGAATCAACGCGTATAGGCCATTTATGTTTGAAATGTGAGTATGAAACCATTGTGGAATAGGTGTTGTAAAACTTTTTGAAAACCATGATTCTGGGAAATTTTATTTTGTCTAAGTCCCAAATCATACATGGTCTCTAATTCAAACTTAATTATGTTTTTACGAACTAATCTTGGCCTATGGTTGTGAGGGGGTTACAGTACCCAACACATAGGGCAAGACCATCCAGAGAGGCTTTGGCAGTCCACGCGGTCACCAAATCGGCTTCTATGAGAATCAATCTATAAAAGAGGTTCCTAGTAATTTTCCTTGAGCAAGGCACAATGAGGTCAACAATCAAAACACTAGCAAACAGAGCACAGCCAGTATGACAACAAATGAAAGAACCACAATTCCAGCCCAATGAAGAACAATGTTGCCATACCCACCAAACTGGCACACATTGAACCCAAATATGAACAATGTTGAGAGAAGCACTAAACAGGCAAATCCCTACCCAATAAAGAATAGTGTGTACAAACCTACCGAACAAACTCAAATTGATAATTCTATCACCTAAACACCAAAAATAACAATTCAAAGCAACACATCTAGCCATACTACCATATTCAGAACCCATTCCTAAATTACTAGTAACATAGCAACTATGACTTAGATAGTTAAACTCTGATATTCCTCCATAAACCGAAAATCCCCAAATCCTACCCAGCCCTTTAGATAGATGAACAATAACACACTTCACCACCCAGCCCCCAACCAATATCCCTGACCAAGCATAACCATTGTTTTAAGCAATCTCTAAAGCCCTGATTCTTGAATATGGATCGGTTAATCAGTCTCTTTCCCCCCAACACCCGTTCGTGCCATTTCTATTAAAATAAAGGCCTCAAGATTATAGAATTTTGACCCATAAATCCTATTGCTCAGTGGAGAATTAAACCAAAGCACCTGAGCATATATGACTAACCCAACTATACCCATTCTTAAAGCTTCTGGCCAGTAGACTAAATTTTTCCTAAAGAAATCAGCAACAAGCAAAATGGTCATACAAGAACCACATTTGAACCATAACTGACCATTGTTGGGGAAAAAAGAAACCTTATGCAAATTACTCACCTTAATATCTAAGGATCGATCAATTAGTACCTTTGAGTACATTTGTGCCTTTGCCTTAGGTTGGAGAAGAATCCACTGCATCGGTTTGTTCTTTACATGCTGTAGCCATGGGGGAACCCATCGGAGGGCTTCACAAAGGATTGAGGCCTAAATGCCTTCTCGCATCCCTCCCTACTTCTTCCCTATTCACCGCCGTCACCTGTTTCACTCCCCACCAGTACTTCCGCCGGCCATGACATAAGGCAACTCAAGAGCTCCCCCAGAAAGGGAGAGACTACCTTATAGAGAAAGACATGATCTACCCCCTAGCAGGGTTGAGCTGCCGCTAAAGGAGATCGACGCCGCTCGAAGAAACTCACACAGAGGCGAAACCCTACTAGAGGGAAAAAAGTTCGCATGTACTGCAAAAAAAATTTTCTTTACTCATATGAGAACAAGCATATGCTAAATTATACCTAGACATTAGAAAAAGAGACAATTTTACCGCATCCAAAAACTGTCTTAACATTTGGCAAAAAAAAAGACAAATGTCTAAATCGACGTTACTTTTTTCATTCTTTTGTGGGTCTCTCTATTCAAGACTGATGTTCTTCTACATCTTCTTTCTTTCCTTCCTTTAGACCTGTGAAGGGCTCAACTATCTTATGCGTCCACTTCTCTCCAACACGTTCCTGGCCTTCCCTGTTTCTCCATTACTTGTGTTCTTCTTCTTCTTCAACCTTGTTGTCTCCTAGATCTATGTATTTTGTGTCTTGCCCAATCCTTCTTTTTTTTTTGGGTGATAATCCCTGTTCTTCTTTTACTCAAAGGCTGGATTCTTAACTCTTCTCCTTAATGACTCATGGAAACACCGGAAGAGGAAGCGTGGAGGTACTGGTGCTTTCTTGCTGTCCCACTACTTGTCCTTGAGATCACTTTTTCTTTGCTTCCTCTTCTCTATCTTCCTCCTATTCTTATCCTCTAATTGCTTCCCTATTTCTTCATAACCTTTTCACTCTGCCATTATCACATCTCCCGTATCACTTTTGTCCTCTTCTGTAAGTGGTTGCTTCTAGATTCTTCTGACGCCAGGTTGCTCCCCTTAAGAGTTCAAGATCGGATTGTTTTCCTTGACCATATGGTTTTGATGGTGAGCAAGAAAATTCTACAGTAGAGCTCAGGTTTTGAATGTATACACTACAATCTCTCCTTCAATAGCTCCTTTGATAAAGGTCATTCAATCGAAAGCCACAGCTCGACTGGGGAAGGAGGCTAGAGAGAGAGAGAGTTTGGAGATGAGAGAGAATGAGGGGTTTCTGACACATGGACAACTAGGTGGAACCCAAAAAAGAGAAAAAGTAACGCCGTTTAAAATGATTAACTATTGCAGTAAAAT
Source organism: Inga leiocalycina (assembly GCA_963242795.1). Classification (NCBI taxonomy): domain Eukaryota; kingdom Viridiplantae; phylum Streptophyta; class Magnoliopsida; order Fabales; family Fabaceae; genus Inga; species Inga leiocalycina. The sequence continues at coordinate 41,013,354 of OY725322.1, read as the reverse complement.
TGCCTCTTTTTATAAAATTTTTTCCTACTTTAGCACCCATAAAAATTTAATGATGCTAAATATTCCTGACATAAAATTTTATTGTTAAATTAAAAGTAAGTTTAGTTTACTACAATATTATTGCAAACATCATGTAGGTGTGTTAGAAGAATGAGTCACTATAATATTATTAGAATGTTTTAAGAATAGAGAGATGTGTTTTGAAAAGTAACTTTTATAAGAAAAATGAAATTGCTAAGAGATTTTAAAGAATTGATTTAATTACCAAAAAGTTCTTATGATAATTGAGGAGCATACATTGATAAGTTCTAATTTCAGACATAACAACATATCACTTATTATTGGAACTTCTTGATAGTCAAATTCCTTCCTTAACACCTAATAGTAATTGCCCTCTAAAAAGTTACAAGCTTCAACCGGATAGTATCCTCAGACTTAACTCAAATAAACTATTTCTTTCTTTGTAGATAATGCCAACAAATATTTTGTTTAAAAACTTTTGTTTAAACAAAAAGTGATATTAAGATAGTACATTGAGGGAAAAAATTAATAATTTAATATGATATGGTTTTGACTCCAAATTACTACAAAACAATTTTAAAATGTAACTCATTCAACTCAGTCTTTCAAAATTTAGTTACATAATTAGTTGGTCTTTCTAAACCTCTTAAAAAAAATAATACTCATAATTAATCTGTAAATTTACCTCAAAATATTCACTTAGTATATTAATTGCTATTGACGTTGCCCTCAAGTATAATTCGCTCAAACTTCTCAATCATCTTAGTGAGTATTTGGGAGGGCTTTTTGGCAGCCTATTAAGCTCGATTGGGCTTGCATAAGCCCAATTAGCAATAATAAGCTTTGTTTGAATGTTTGGTTTAGCTTGTGTGCAATTGGGCTTTTTTCAATTGGAGCACTGTGGAGGCATGATTAGGAAAAGCTAGATATTGGGGCTTTTGCTAAAAGCTAATGCCATATTACTGTTATTTAGCATTTAATGTGTTTTAAAAAAGTCACCGACCTGTCAGACCCTCCTTCTCTTTCTCTTCTCTTTATATCAATCTCCCATTTCTTCTTCTTGACAAAACACATACTAAGCTCCAGAACCTCCAGCTTGCAGTGGTGGCTCTAGCTCTAGAACCTCCGTATAGCAGTCTCCCATTTTCTAGTATGGTGTTGATCTCAATGTTCTGGCATGTCGTCTAGTATAGGTGGTCTTTTTGTCTCTGTGTTTGTTAAAGTGGCCGGTGAAGTTGAAGTCCAGCAACTTCCATTGAAGTCGGCTAGTTTGTTTCTCGATGGTTTTTGACAGGATTGACTCAGGGGTGGCTAATCTAGTGGCAGTGATATGTTTCTACTTACCTAACGTTGAAGTTGGCATCTCCAGTTGAAGGTGCCGTGGTCGTTGATATGCTCTATCGGCATGATTTGTTTGGCTGGTAAGGTTTTGAACTTCATTTAATTGAGGTCTCTCCTTGTCACCATTCCGTAGCTGTCCATGCTCACGCGTTAAGGCTTAAAGCTTCCCCTTCACCTTGTTTCATGTCTCTGTAACTCTCCCTATTGCTAGTTTTTGTTGTTTCATCCTGAAATTTGTGCTTTTTTTACGAATTTAGTAGACACTACTGCCTATGTTTGTCTCGTTTGTATCTCTCCCTGTTGGTTATTTAGGTTACTTCATGGGTGTTTTCAGTTACAAGCCTCGTGGATTTCATTTCGTAGATATTGTTGTACTTGGCTTGAAATGGTTTTTTTTTCAGTTGAAAGTCTCGTGGTATTAGTTTTGGAGTGGACAAGAGGATTTTTTTTTGTTGCCTAGAATTTTGTCTATAGAGAAGAGGAATGTTTAACTGCTATGTTGTTTTTTATTCCATAGAATTTTTTGTCTTTAGTCTGTTGATAAAGTGTGTATGAAGATTTGTTGTTGTGGTAAGTTTGTGTTCATTGTTTTCATGTATTCATATATAGCCATTTCTCTTTAAGTGAATCTTGGTTTTATTGTTTATACTTTAGCTTTGTTCAATGTAAAGTTAAAATTTTATACTCTGTTTATATTCTACCTTATAAATTTATGCACCTTAAATGTACGAGTTGCTTGTCTATAAATGCATATAACTGTCCATGCTGCATAGTTTAGTCTCATATGGAATGTTATGCTGTCACACCATGGTACACAAATTTCTTTTGGTAAAATAATACAAGAAATTTTTAGCAAAACCTAGAAACAGGGGAACACAATTTGCAAAGAATTTTTAGTCCTTCTTAGGTGAGAGTGAGACAGAGACAATAGCTAATTAATAAGAGAATTATTTTAAAAAGGAATTAACTTGGAGGAGGATGACTTAGCTGCTTTTGTTTGACTTTTTTTCATGCATTATTCATGAACTTGTAGTGCCATATAGCAGTGTTTTAGGATTTTTAGGTGTCCTTGTGAAGTTTTACTTACATTGACATCAACAATTGTTGTACTTAAAGTTATACTGTGTGGCATGTTTAGGGTGGAAAAACATGTCTTTTATAGCTTGTGTCATAAATTGGTTAGATATGGGTTACAAAATTCAACGAATGTTGGGATCGAGGAAATGGTTGCCATGTCTTTTCTCACCCTTGGCCATGGAGTAAGCAATAGGATGGTACAGGAACTCTTTCAATATTTAAGGGAAACAATCAGTAGGCTTTTACACAAAGTATTAGATGCTTGCATCAGTCTAGCATGGGAAAATATCAGACCGAGTGATCCTGAATTCACTGTATGCCACCCAAAGATAGAAAATGATCCCTATTATTATCCATACTTCAAAGATGTTATTGGAGCAATAGATGAAACTCACATTAGGTATGTGATCACAGTACCAACTGGGAAAAATATATTGAGAGAAAGGGATATCCAACACAGAATGTAATGGCTATATGTGATTGGGATATGTGCTTTACGTTCAAGTTGGCAAGCTGGGAAGGTACTGCACATGATGCTCGTGTGTTTCAATCTATTGTTTCAAATCCATCTATGAACTTCCCTCATCCACCTGCAAGTGTATTTCTGTCACCTTCCTATCAATTGCTTTAATTCTACACCTACATTTATCTAACAGTTTGGATTGATTTCAACATTTATTAAGCAAATATTATTTGGTGATACTGGCTATTCGACACAACTTAGTTACCTTGGTCCCTATATATGTGAGTGTTATCATATGCCAAAATTTAGCCACCAATTCGGATTTAGAAATGTTAACGAGACCATTAATTTTTATCATTCTAGTTTGAGGTCTACTATAGAAAGGACTTTTGGAGTGTGGAAGAATCAATTTGAATTGTTACAAAAAATGCGCATCTATAGCTACTAAACACAAGTCCGTATTGTTTGTGCAACAATGGCTTTACATAATTTTATTAGTTGAAGCTAGGAATAAAGTTGATATAGATAATAATAGTGTGAATGAATAGCCTTCCACCACAAATTATGGTAGGCGATCTTCCTCCCAAATGAATCATATTCGTAACTCAATTATAGACCAAATTGTACGGGATATGTGATCCAATTAGTTACATAATATTATTTCATCAAATTGTGTTAAATTTAATTCCCAAATTTCCCAACTTTAACTTCTATAAACTTTTTATAATTTCAAATTTAATTTTTCTCTTACAATTATCACAAAAGTCACTTATGCTTAAGTCAATCCAAACAAGTTTTACTTTTGCAAAAGACATTTATATAACCACCAATGCAACATAAATTACATTATACAATCTGGCTTTTACCAAAAGTAAGATTGTAAAAAGTCAAATTGGAAAAAGCCATTTTTGTAATCGTTGTTCCAAATACATAATTACTATATTGTTTGCCTATCCTTCAAAAAATCACTTTTATGTTTTAGAAGATAAAACTCTTCATATGTTGGCCAAAAAAACAAAAGACAAAACTCTTCATATATATTGGACTTGTATGGTATCACGGCCGAAAAACACTTTTGACCCAACATGTAATGTTTAAAATAGCTTTTAAGAAGATAATCCTAAGCTAAAAGTTAAAGTTGAAGCTTAAGCAACTTTTTTTCTTTTTAACTTTTGCCTTTTAGCTTTTGACATTTTTAAAATTAAAATATTTTGAAACTAAATTTTTAATATATCATTCATATAAATCACGTTTTATAAATTAGAGAGACCAACTAATTATGTAACTAAATTTTTATTCTAACTGACTTTTTATGATTTAGTTACATAATTAAGGGGAAAAAATACACATGTACCAACACTACTATAACAAAATACCTTTTATGAAGGTTATTATCTATCATATATAATGGTTCCGAACCGTCATATATACGGGTGCTATATATGCTCCAGTCAGAACAATTATGGTTTCAAATTGTTATTTATTCTAGGCATATTATAATGGTTATAATCAAGCTTTTCGAAGCCGGACCGGACCGGACGGTTGAACCGGTCCGACCGTCACCCGCTCAGTACATCGATTCGGTTGGTGTATTTAGACCTTTTGGATGATTGATCCGGATTGGGCCGCCCAAAACCGGATGTTGAGCCAGAATCTGGAGTTGAGCCGGAAGCCGGAACGAGTTCATGAAAACCGGACGACTCAAATTTTCCTCCTTTACTGTGTTTTTTTTACTGAAACGGGCAACAAATTTTCATAAAAAAAACAGGGAAAGAGGAAGAAGAAGACGGAAGACAAAAGGAGAAGAAAGGAGAAGGAGAAAAGTGGTGCTCCTTACTGATTTGGCAATCAATGTCGTCTATTATCGAACATCACCGTCATCGGCTCATCGCTGTAAAAATCTTCTTCGTTTCGTTTCTAATTTCAGATCTAAGAAAATATGTTGGTAGAGTAGAGACGAGGAAAAGGAAACGAATTCAAACAATAGTAAAAAGTAAAATCAATGGACCATATTTACTCATTCAAATATCAAGGGTTCAGATTGTGTTGCACTTTTACCCATAGGCACGTTTTCCGATACTCCGAGAGACATGATGTGCATCCTACTTTTCTCTACTCCCAAAATCTGAACCATAAAATCTATGAGGTATTTGGTTGTTTTCTTTTTTAACCAACGTACATTAGTTGGTGTCATTATTCTTCAGATTTTTTTGATCTAATTCTGCAGATTCAAAATACATAATATTATATTATAGTATTATTATTTTTTAATTATCAAAATATATTCAAATAATCATTTTTTTCTGCCGACTAAATAATCATATATATATATATAAGTTTCTATTATGAATATATTAAAAAATTTTAATGATCTATTCTTATTATTTTTCATATATTTGTTATATTTATGTTAGTATATATGTATAAAAGATTATCTTTAATTTAATTATTTCATATATATATATATATATATATTTATATTTGCTGGGTAGCAGAATAAGTGCTTCAAATCTGTTTTAGAGCTAGATGTACAGGTTTAGAATTGTTTAAAAGAAGAAGCACATATCAATTGAGTTATTTTATTTTAATAATTTTATACCAGAAGAACATATCAACATAATTATATTTGTATAACCCTTGAGTGGTGGATATTTTAAGCACTTATCCTTATAGGTGACAATTGATCAGGTTTTAAATGGTGTTTTGTGACTTTACTAACTTCATATGAAATTAGACTAATGACTAATTATTGTAATATATATATATATATATATTATTTTTAAATTTAATTATTATGTCACCGGTTTGCCTAAACGGCTCAACCGTTCCAACCGGTTGAACCTTGACCCGCTGACCTTTCCGGCTCGACGTCCGGTCCGGCTTTTAAAACATTGGTTATAATATAACACATATTATGTATTGAGGCTTGGTAAGACCATGATATGCGTATTGCTATGATAATAATTAATGGGTACCCGTAAACGACTATCATAAAATGTGATAATGCTTGCATAATACGTAACAGTTCCTCTTCAACAACAGTTATATATGTTTGTTATACATATATAATGATTCTTTTAAAATAACCATTATAAATTGATAGTAAAGCTAATGGATATATTTAAACAATCATTAACTAACGGTTATTAGATAATAACTGTGATTTATCGAAACTATTTTTTTTTGAAAAAATTAGGGGGGTTCTGCTTTTGATATCCCCCTACATATATATTTGTTGTACATATCTAATCAGAATGTATAGTTACATTCATTCATATACAAAACAATACAATAAATCAGAATATATCTACAGTCATTCATGTCCATGTATATGCTATTAAAACCAAAACTTTAAAACAAACACATCAGTATCTAGAAATTTACAGTCATTTGAAGGTTTCACTCTCCTATTAATGTTGCAAAGGTATTGCCAACTATTCAACCACTTCTTTCATTTGCGAGTTACTAAACATCATGCAGGAGGCAATAAAATATTGCGCAGAAAAGGAAACAATAAATGAAAGTTAGATATTGTAATATATAGCTGACCAAATGTATTTATGAATGAGTTAGGCATATAATATACCGTATGTCGTTCAATATTTTCAGGACCATGTGTGATCATGTCCTTCATGTACTACATCACACAGTACCCACAATGATTGCTTATGTTCGGTTGCTTTGGGCACTATAAAGAAATGAGAAGAAAAATTTGTTTGGTCATATATATAAATTATACGTGAGCTTTAATTTAATATTATAGTTATTAGTAAATAATATATATACCATCAGACGCAGCAATTGGAAGGTGTATCTATAGTGGCCATCATTGCCCATTGCAATCGTATGGTGTCTAGGGCTATTGGCAAAGCATTCAACTTCCGCTAAGCCCTCAGGTAGATTATGGCTTGAAAATGTGCAGCTACTTCTTGTACTTGAGCTTCCATTTCCCCCTTGTTGCTTCATACAACACTCTTTCATCAGCTCTTGTGTGAGAAGTAGTATTTGTTTTCACATTTCATTGCATTGTTTCTAGAGCTTTTCATTTTTTTGTCCCTATTATTTCTTCGAGGTTACTGATGACTATAATATTTTGTCTTGGTCAATCCAAAGATGATACCCTTAAGAAGATGGGATAATTAGACCATAATGTCAGGGCCAGTACGTCTACATCTATAGAAAAATGGTCCTGTGTTGTAACTTCCTAGGCATGATTTTTTTTGCATTTAACAATCATATTCATATTGATAGTTAATTGAAGACATTACTTCCATGAATAAGGGACTAATATTAATACTTACCATTTTATTGACAACCTCCTTCATCTAAGGATCGTCATAAGAGCCATTTTTATTTTGTCTAGCCATTGAATAAAGTTTATGACAAGAAGGTTTACTACCATCCCCACTCTCAACATAAAAACTTTTGAGCAATTGGAGCATACCCCGTTTACCCTACCTTATAGGGATACTTATTGTTCTTCACCCTTTCCTTATTTTTATGGCTTAATTCCTACGAAAATGCATAATACTCTAATTAATATTAAATGGATACATGCACGTTTTATGAATTGAAAATAACAATTACCTAGAATGATAGGTTGTGACGTGAGATGACAAAATCTCTCCACTCATCTAGTTTGATGGTAGACCAAAGATCTTGAGGAACTTTTGTCTCATTGGCCTCTTCAGGATTTTGCAAACATGTCTTTTTCAATGCATAATGGAATGTTCATAGTGATTGCCCAGCCTTATTGAGGACAAATTCTTAGCAATTTCATCTATATTATATACAACTACAAAGTGCACAATTCAAGTTAACATTTTTCACAAGTACATAGTAAGTAATTAGCCGACATATATACCTTACTGTGATATTGTCCTAAATAATGTGTGTACACTTTTTCTATGCCTATCACCAGTTACTCACTATGATAAGAATATTGGTCCTTGCCATTAAGCTAATGTAGTTGATGAAGTGTGACGGCTTAATATCTTGACCTTTATTGTTCCATGTCATGTCAAATTTTCTCCCCAAAGACTTTGCTTCATTCGCAAAAGTCAAGGCATAGTGGCCACTCCTTACAATATCATGTACTTCTTCTAATGCCTATTCCTGGGTCAAGTTTTTGGTTTGCGTAGGGCCAAAATCATTACCAGGGGGAATACTAATACTAGGGGCATTATCAATACCGAAGGAAGTAGAACTTGCCATTTTAACTAGAAAAACAAAACTCATTCAGTTAGCCATAAGGAATAGAGCAAAGGGTTTTCCAAAAAAGCATGATGCACAATTAAGGTCAAAATGTAGCAAGGCAAAATGAAGTAGAATATAAGAAGAATGCAGAATGGAGAATGCAAAATGTAGAAGAGAAATCATACATTAAAATAAGGAGAACAGAGCATGTGAAGGGAATTTGAACTAGCTAGGGCTCTAAATCAAAAAAGTGAGTTAGGGCAATCAAAGCAACTTGAGCGGTTGTTGGAGTAAACTTCAAAGAAAGCAGTGGAGGATGTATTAGCCTAAAAGCTACTATTGATGGCTGAAAAAGTCAATCGGAGTTGTGTGGTTTTGAGGATGGTGGGCAACGTTCAACCAAAGACAATCATGTTAAGTATAATAATTTGGGAATATTGAAGAGGCACAAGATAGTAGGTGTTTTAAAATACCAAATGAAACTTGCTCACGATTATAAGTTTAGAACCATTATGAAATGTGGCCTTTTCCTACAATTCTTAATTTACAACCATAATGAATATGTAAATGAAAGTTCACGGTTTTACAACACAATTGTTAAGTTTTGTAAATGGTGACAATTTTTTCTTAATAACCATTAGGTATTAGACATGGTATTCTAAAAAGTGATAGATTTTACATAATAACCATTATTTATTTGAATTTTTTAATAACTTTTGAAGTTGATTATTCAACCCTATAGTACAAACAAAAAAATTAAAAAAAGAAGACAAGTATGAATAAAAAAACATAAAATAAAAAGTTATGAGGATAAAGGATCTATTGCATTATCATATTCATCATTCTCCAGTAGGTTTTCCACCTTCTCGATCTGAGAGTGAATGAGAGAGATGAGTTCCTTCAAACACTTTCCATGCATCGTTGCTCTCCTATGTAATCATTAACCACATGTTGGAGTTCATAGTTCACATGGATTAGCCCTTCAATGTTTGTCAGTGAATGGCGACCATATTTTGGTTTTACCCAAGGAGATCAAAAGATAGTGAACCAGAAGATCTATTGCATTTGTCTATGATGTCAATAAAGAACAAAAGTCAAAAGTTGGATATGAGAAGTTAGAATAGAAGTGGATGGATAAGTGGAGCTCATTTTTAGGATGTTTAAATCAAAAGGGTTTCGTGGATTATCTTACTATCAAACGCATCCTTTAGTATTATACTAAAGATCCGCTACTACAGAAATCATGATATATGACAATTATTAACTACCATATATCACAGTTTCAAACCAACATATATGCAGGCGCTATAAATTATTAGCGTGGATACATTATGGTTGTAAACCATTAGTTATTTTGGACCTATTATAACGATTATAATATAACATCCGTTATGTATTGAGGCTTGGTGAGGTCATGATCTGCCCATTACTGTGATAATAATTAACAGGCACACGTAAACAACTGTCTAATATATAGTAATGCTTGCATAATATATAACGGTCTTATTTTACAATCGCTATTTATTTAGTAACATACATAACGGTTTGTATATAAGAAATGTGACTTTTAATAAACTTAATAAAGGTCTTACGTAGACAACCGTTATAAAATAAGTACATAAATAACAGTTTATAAAAAGAACCGTAAACATTTATAATACATGACAGTTTTCTTATAATAACTTTGATGTATGGATATAAAACTCTTCAAGCAAGAGTTTTTGAGCTAGTTGATCTCCTCTCTATCTATATATATATATAATAGAACATCAATATTTTCCATATTGAGTTGCTATGCAATTTAGGATGGATCAAGACATTCCATGATTTGTAGGGAGAGTCAATGGCAACTATTGATGTATATAATGTTAGTCCAAGCGTTTCACCCAAGAGGGGGGTGAATTGGGTGATACTAGAAATTTCGTTCGTATAAGAAAATTAACTGAGTATTTAAAGCAGTTGAGAGCAAAGATAAATATCACCGAAGTGTACACCGGGAGCTCTACTAGTTTGGCCACAACTACTTTGACCTACGTCCAATCCTCAGAGTGTCTATGAGATTTTCACTATATTCTCCAAGATTCAGTGGATTCTTGGCACCTTAGTACACAGCAAGTTCCTTCACCTGGACACTCGCTCCCCCTTAAAAGTTGTAATCAAATCCCCAACTCAAGGTTCCACTACCTTAAGTTGTCTCAATAACAAATATTGAGTTTGTAATGAAAAACTCTCTCACAGAATAAATATACAATCACTGAAGTACAACGAATGAGTATAAGAAAACAAAGCACTAAGAGTGTATTGATCGATGTGTGTTCTCAGTTCTTGTGTTTTGTTTTCTTCTCTTTGAATGCTCCATATATATAGATGATTTGTAGTGTCCGTTGGAAGCAATTCAACCATGTCCATTAGAGTCGCACAACAATGGTTGGCTATTCTTCGAATTTGAAAACTATCCGTTTGCAGTAGGTAGCGGTAAGTGAACGTTTGGACTTTTATTTGACTTTTTACTTCTTGCATGATCTCTTCATTGTTTCTCTACAAATGTACTTAGGATACTAATGCAATGAAAAGTTAATCATATAGATAACAAATCAATAGACATTCAATGAAAAACATAATTTCTGGACTGCCTTACTCAAGTGGCCACTCAAGTGATCATGTCTGTTACTCGAGGGACTCGAGTAGTCCCTCGAGTAATCCTATCAAAAATATGGCAGTGCCTAATTCAACATTTTTCATAAGATATTACTTGGGTAAGACATGGAGTGAGATATATCACAAACCTTCAAAATACCTGATAACTCGAGCTGTTACTCGAGTAGCCTTTGCTTTTCTTCACACCTTACTCGAGTGGTCCCTCGAGTAGATTTCAAATAACCCAGCAGATTACTCGATTACTCCCTCGAGTAATTGCATCAAATTCTTGGCCGAGAGTTTGCTTTCTGATTACTCGAGTGGCTACTCGAGTAATACTTCAAATAACTCCGTAGATTACTCGGGTGGTCCCTCAAGTAAATCCTTTTTCTCACCTGGTTACTCGAGTGGCTACTCAAGTAAAGTGTTGAATTTCTTGGCCAAGAGCTATTGGAAGATTTTTTACCTGGTTACTCGAGTGACTACTCGAGTGATGCCAGTGAAAATGATGTTACTCGAGTAATGGTCTATATAACTTTGCAGATTACTCGAGTGGTCCCTCAAGTAAATTCATCCAAATTTTGGCACTGCTTCACTGGATGAAATTCTCCTTGATTACTCGAGTGCTTACTTGGTGGCTTTAAAGTGTTTTATTTTCAAAATGCATGAAACCAATTCAATCAATATATTTTATGGTCTTTTAATGCTTTAAAACTGACAACTTATTGCCATGAAGAGCTGCCAATGTTCAGATGTCTCATGCCTATATAAGGTATCTCAAGTTAAGAAGTAGAGCACCTTGCTCTTGAATTTTTTGAGCATTCTCTTCCTCCTTTAAGTTTCTCTTTACCTGCTAAGTGCTATTATATTTCATTGTCCTACTTACGCTATTCTTGTAGGAAGTTTTATCCAGGGGAGTGTCGCTTCCTATCATCCAGTGATTGTGGAATAACTCTTAAGGACAATGTCCTTAGACTTGACTCGAATTATTATTTTTTCTATAGGTGTTGCTACTAATATGATCTGCACAGGACTAAAAGAAGTGAGAAGACCACTTGTGTGACAATTTAGGAGCTACCCCCAACAAAAAGTATGACCAATTTCCTCTCTTGTTAGCTAAGAAACATTTGGTGAAAAATAAAGGCAAGATTTTATGACATTTATCATCTGTCCTGATGCTTGACAGTACAGATTGAGCACATATTGCAAATTTCTAGAATTTTCTACCTCAGCTTTAATGAAGAAATCCAAATTATTAGCGAAAAGAGAATGTGTTATCATTGGACAATTCATAGAAATTTTAATTCCCTCAATCTTTCAATTACTTTAGACAGCACATTACTCACCAAAATGAACAAGTAAGAAGATAATGGGTCACCTTGTCTCAATCCCCTATGGGAAGTAACCTGCGATACCCTTTTCTCAAGACAAGATTATAGAGAACTCAATAAAAGAGATACAACACACAATACGATCTACCCATGCACTTGAAAATCCCATAATGAACAAAGCCACGATGAAATCCCATTTGACATGATCATCTGCTTTATTCATGTCCAATTTAAGAGCCATTTTTTGATGCTTTAACTTCCTTTTTAAATAGTGGAAAGCTTTATGAACAATAATTATATTATCTTGAATCAATCTACTAGGTACAAAAGCTCATTAACTCTCAGATATTACTTTCTCCAATAAAGGTTTAAGACGATTAGCTAGGACTTTAGAGAAAGTTTTGTAAACAAAATTGCATAAACTAATCAGCCTATATTCATTAACAGACTCTAGCCCTTCCACCTTTGGGATCAACACAAGATCAGTGGTATTTATTTCATGAAGCATAAAACCATATTCAAAAAAATTTACTAGAGCACACACCTGATCTCCAATGATATGCCAGTGTTTTTGATAGAATGTCCTAGTGTAGCCATCCAGTCATAGAGCTTTGGATCCCCTAAGATAGAACACTACTTCCTTGACCTCCTCTTTTGTAATCTCATACATGAGCAAAACATCATCTTCCCTCGTGATCTCCTCCTCAATATATTGAAAAATTTCATTAAAGTCCCTTTGCCCTTTTGTCTCAAACATATCGGAATAAAACTTGTTGAAAACATGTCCAATTTCCTCATTTGTTTCCACACATTCATCACTCTCATCTCTAACTCTCAAAATTCTATTATGGCCCCTACTTATGATAGTTGTCAAGTGAAAAAATTTTGAGTTTCTATCCCTATACTTTAGCCACTACAGCCTGACTTTTAAGGCCAGTATATTTCTTCTTCGTTCCATGCTTCATTGAATTCTTTTATTCAAATCAACAAGCTCTCTCAATGTATTATCACTCTATGGTTTCCTTATACACTCATTAACTCTGTTTAGTAACTCTTTCACCAATTTATAGCTATTGCCAAATTCGTTCTTGCTCCATTAATTCAAAATATCCCTTAGCGAACTCAAATTCTCCACTAACTCCTCCAGCTTACCAGACTTTCCATTTCCCACCTAATATGTTTTAACAATTTCTTCCAATTGTAGGTGAAGGAGCCATTTCTCATCAAACCTGAAAGGCTTCAAACCTATATGATCACTAGTTTCAAATTTCAACAATAAAGGCTTGTGATCAGACCCAATAGCTTCCAATACAAAATAAAGACCCTTTTCCAATTTTGTCCTCCATGTCCCATTCACCACCACGCAATCTAAACATTCCCTTAGAAAACCTTCACCTTTTCTCATATTCATCTATGTGGACCTACTACCTTTAGTCTCCGATTCCATCATGTCACACTCCATCATAAAAGTTCTAAATCTATCCAATTAACTGAATGAAACCGTACACCCTCCTTCTTTATTCGAGTGGTTGAAAAGATCATTGTAATTCCCAATAACTGCTCACAGTGTGTGACTTGTTGGCTTAAGATTCTTCAAATTCCCCCATCATTTGCTTTTCATTCTCATATCCACTGGGCCATACACAAAAGTAATCTCTCCAAGATTCTTCCCTGAAACAACCATTTCGTCCACTTGGAGTAGATATCAACTTAATACTCCAATCCTTAATTCAGCTACATCAATCCACCATAGTGCAAGTCCTCCTAATCTTCTACTAGGGGTCAAAATATACTACCTTTACAAATCCCTGCTTCATACAAATCTTTTTAAATTTATCCTTCTACATTTGGTTTCAAATAAGAAAATAATATTCAGTTTGTACATCATAACCTAGAACCTTAGATTCCAAACTGTCGAGGTGGTTCCAAGACTCTAACAGTTCCAGGCTATGATCATAGGTTCTTGGTGGCTAGAGAAGGCCAATTGCCACCCCTTTATGTTGCATCCTTCGAGGTCTTTCCTTGGAATAAGGTCATTTTCAACTTCCCTTTAGTTTGTGCACACCCTCGATTATTAGTTCCCATGATTCCTTCTACAAATTTGTTATTTGAATAATCAAAATCTATACTAACCTCACTCCTAGAATCCCCAATAGAGAATTTACTGAAATCCAATGCTCTCCTTCTTCAAATATATCTCTGCTTGTTGATGTTCCTATGAAAAGCCAGGAGAGTCTTACTGATGAGCTTTTTTCAGTTTTGAGATAGGGGAGATCAAGTATCTTCAGCTCCTCTTTTTAAGCGGACTCTAGCTACTTGTAATGCCAGAGAGCATACCTCATAGCATTCATAACCTCATTATGTTGGGCTTCTGCTTTCTTCTCCTTCTCAACTAACTCCACCCCTCCTTTATTTTTAATTGGGCTCATGTCTTCAGGCCCAAAATTTGCTTTGCCCAAACTAACCAAGAATTCTTGTATCTTTATCTTAGAGAAGGAAACAATTGGCCATTTTAGGTCAGCCCAACTAGCTGGTTTTTGGCCCATGCCCTTCCCTTTATCAATTTTGACTTTTCTTCTTGGGAGAGGAGCCGAGGAGCATCCCACATGTTGATTCTTGCTTATCTTAGCATCCACAATATTCTCATTAAAAGAGGTTTTAATATTTTCAACTGACTATTCCCCAATCATCTCTTGAGTACATTCTTCCAAGCCCTCGGTTTACTCAATATTCCCTCCTTCCCCATGCATGTATTCAATGTCTTCACGTTCTATAGGGACTACCTTGCTTTCTATTGTCTGATTACTACCTTTCTTCTCCAGCGACCCAACCAGTAACTTTAATAGCAATACACATATATTAGTATCATATCTCTGAAGTTCTGAACTACTGTTGGCCCCCAACTTCTTCAATCTCACACACCTTACCCTCATGTCCCATCCTTCCACATCGATAACAAAATTTTGAGAGCTTCTTATATTTAAATTGGATCCAAACAAGTTTAAGATCCTTTCTCTTTAGATGCGAAATCTGGACGCCTAAACCAGAGGCTCGTCAACATTCACTTCAACATGCACACGTCCAAAATGTTTTGCTGCAATCTTATCCTTTCTTGGGTCTTCAACCTCTATGACTCTTTAAACTCTCTTAGTCATAGCTCTATAGTTCTCACCATTCTTCCTGTCGATAGAAAGTTATGCATTTAAACCCAAAACTGGCATGTATTAATTTGAATATCACTGTAAGACCGTGTCTTACATACCACCTACCATTAACCTTAATTAGAGTTGCAATGTGAAGTATAGCGAGCACATAGAAATAGCATAAAAATATTGATATTAATGATACAATGTGCTGGATTATATACATAAATCACACCCGTAAGGTTTGATAATATTTACAAATTTCTCCAAAATATTTGAAAAATAAAGGCTACATATAACCACTATCCCTATCTCAGGATCTGCACCATCAGTTCCCTGTGTCTATCAACTTGCCTTTGGATCCGCTGGTTCCCGCTGGCACATTTATTATTTATGAAAAAGGATGAGATTCTAAGGAATCTCATACCTATAGGCTATCGTTCATACAAAATGCAGAAGGTAGATATGATATGCTTCATGAATACACCAATTAATCAACAATATGAAAGCATGTATACATGGGATAGGGCTTAACCACCACTATCCATACACCTTGGTTGGATTGTTACTTAACAACAAGTTAAAAGTGCACTTCTCGGCAAAACCATGTTGATTAATTAAAACACAAACAATGGCATACACAATCATATTAACGATGGCATAATGTATGAAGGATAATGTCATTACCTTAGTCCTTTTCCAACTCAATACGCATTCCTCGGTATGCATGCCAACGACTCAAGCTCTCAACCTAGTCCTAAAATGTCAAATGTACAAGAATTAGGTTAAAACCCATTCATATACTATTTTAGGAAATTCCAAAGTATTTTTAGTGGTTATATGAGTCTATATTGAAAAATTACCAAAATGCCCCTAGGGACCTGACCTGGCCCCGCTGTACCCGGTCCGACCTTACTTTTCCTGAAATTTTGACTTAGGCTATTCTAACATATTTTTGCCTGAAGAATCCATTTCCGGATTTAGAATTAACAAATTTACTGCCAAAAGATAAAAATGCCCTTAGCAGGCCCTAACTTAGGGTTTCGAGAGGCGTTTTGGTCATTTTGCTTTCTAGGGCTTTTCTAGAAAAGTGATCAACTTTAACTCCACCTAATTTTCCCTCTTGAACACAATGGAAGCATCAGAATATCAAAAATCTAGCCCTAACCCCCTAGTCTTGACCTAGCCAAAACTTAGAGATTCTCCTAAAAAATTAGGGTTTTTGAATTTTGACTCCACAAATTTGCTCCTTTCTACCCCTAACCACTTAATTAACTATTTAATTAAATTCCCAATATACTTTAGACTAAATTTGGGCAGCATAACGATTAGACTTCATCATTTACCAAATTTAAAATCCACAGTAAATCAACCACAAAATCACCGATTAAACCAGCAATAACATCCATAGCAACCAAAGATTAAAGTTTATGGAGTTACCTTTTGCTTCTCTTGCTCTATCTCACTTGGCCGAATACTCAAGCTCCATAAACCCTAGGATTTTGCTTCAAAAACACCTTGAATCATGTAGAAGGGTAGCTTAGAGAAAGGATTACACAAGTTAAGAGCTAAATTACCGCAGGAATCAAGCTTACCTTGCAACTTTGCTCTTCCTTAAATAATATTATTTTAATGCTAATTAACATGTGATTTTTGACTTTATTGCTTCTTCTTTTTTTCCCTTGGCTCCAGAAGCTTACACATGGCATGTTTAATATCCATATAATTATTTTCCCCTCTTTATTTCCTTCTTGGCCGAAATTATCACATTAAAAAGGGAAAATTAATGGCATCTTGCTTTACTGGCAATTTACTATTTTGCCTATACATTTTTGCATTAAATTGTGCCAACTTGTGTCTTGCTCTTTTCCTCCCATTTTGGCCAAAATTTTTGCTATATAGTTAGACCAACAATTGTGCTCTTCCATGCTCCAATTTGGGTTACAATATTAGGCCTTTAAGGACACAAAAGTAGCTCCATTGTGTCTTAACTTAATCCAATTGTGTGTGACCACTATTTGCAATGTTTTGTCATTCTATGTTCACTAAAATTCAGTATTTTATTCCTTTTAAGTCATAGATATACAAGGGATATTGGTGAATAAAAAGTGAGATGTTACAGCCTTCACCTACTAAAATAAAGGAAATAATTCACTCCATTAATTCAACTTTTGTTGCTCTCGTGGTTGTGTTCCTGCATTAGGGCAATTGATGAAAAAAAGGATTTGTTTGCCTGACATGTTTATTAAGGGTAAATATTGTCTTTTCATTATATTATTGAAGTTAAGATAGATATTTAATCAAGGATTGCATATATGCAATTACTACTACAAAAAGGTGGAAAAGTGGCGCACATTTTGTGGCTCTTATTCAGAAAAATGCCACAGGTTCTCTTTTTTTTCACTTTTTTTAAGTATGTGCACTAGCTATGGCACTTAATAGGGAAAGTGGCACAGCTAGTGGGTCTACTTACATGGCGCTTGCTTGTGTAAGCACTACATAAGCCTGAGCTAGCCAGCTGTGGCGCTTGGCTAAGCTAGGCGCTGGCCACGTGTGGGCAAGCGTCACGTTAGGCTAGATTGGATTGTATAATTTACTCCAGCCAATCACATGTTCCCTCACCCCCTCCTTATCTTTTTCAATTTCCCTCCTTTGTCCATTAATCTTTCCCTCCCTCTTTTCGTCTGCCCGTCCCCCCTCCATTTCCTCTGTACACTTAAAAACACACACACACACACACACATGTCTTCATCTATCATATTCCCTTGGTATATCCATCTTCATTTTTTGCTCCCTTTTGCTCCTACTGTCGTCCCCACTCCTATCCCAATTGTTCCATTTTCTTCCTACTCTCTTCCTCTTTTGGTCCCTACTCTAGTTGGTTCCCACTGCTCAAATTTCCTCCTCCTCCTCACTAAAGATAGTGTCACCAATGAGCAATGTGGTCCCCCACTCTACTACATTGGTCAATTAATCTATAAGTGTTGTGCTTCTTCTTTTTTCAGGTTATTCAATTCCTTTTGCTAGCTTGCATTTTTTAAAGCTTTTGTACTGTACTGTGCTCTTGTAAGAGAGAATTTGGTGGTTTTATGATATGGTCAAACACAATAATTAGTTGTTACACATGTTGATTCTACTTTTTTTTTATCACTCACGTGTTGATTCTACTATGAGCGTGTAAAATGTTCTAAAAGTTCATATATGGGTTTGTTTAGAAGTTGAATTTTGTTGCCTCACCAACCCCTTCACTTTTAGGAAGCATAAGTTATCATGTCGTATCTTGTTTTCTTTGATAAAAGCTCATCTTTATAGCTTCACTTGTGGGGTCAGTTTTGAGTTTTAGATCGTATAATTATGACTTGGCATTATGTACTAGAGAATATATATATTCTTGCTTGTTGGTATATATATATATATATATATATATATATATATATATATATATAAAAGAACACAAGCATTGTGAAATATCTAGTTTGCTTTCCTATGATAATTCACACATACAACAAACTAATTTGTGTTCCATTTTGTAGAGGTAGCAAAATAATTTTTTGTATTATCTTATTAAATTATAATATTCAAGAGAAATTAGAGTAAATATTTAATTACGTGTGTGTGTGTCTAGTTCCCTCTTTATATGTATGTATGTATGTATGTATGTATGTATATATGTATGTATGTATGTATGCATGTATGTAACTGATCCAAGAATAATTGGCAATGTAGTCAAAAATAATTTTTTTTATTCTCAACATTGAACTGAAAATAATTTAATTGATGTTGGGGTTATGCTTTCTTTCTTTTTTCTTACTTTTTTTTTTGCCTGAATCAAAGTTTTTGATTTAAGCTAATCATATTTTATTTTATTATATATTGATGTTTTGTGCACATTATTATTATTAAAAAAAACGTTACAGCCACTAATTTTTTATTGATTTTTTGTTCATGTTTAATTTGTGTTTGTAGTTTCAACTCATTAGTCGATTGAAGCTTCTATTTACAGTAAGTTTTGTAAATTTTGAGCTTACAAATGTGATTTTATTAGAAGTTAATAATAGCTTAATTTGATAAATTTCTTTTATATTTAATTTATTATGAAATCTGAAAAATTAATCTCATTTTTATATTGTACAAAAATGAATGAGAAAAAGTTAAATATTATTTTGTATTGGTTGTATGTGAAGAAATGTAGTTAGTTATAATTTGTAGGTGTTCTAATGATTGTTATGAATTAGTTGCATAAGTAAAATAATTATTTATATATTCTTAACACTTGTATTTTATTTGTTGACTTGTAATGTTTTCTAATTTACCTATGGTATGTGTTGGCAAATATGGTTTCTTTCGTAATGAGCTGTGAAAAATTATTATAATGCTGTGGGATTAATTAATGGATTATTTGTCAATTAAAACATAGGGTTTAAGACTTAGAAAGCTTGAATTTTTAAGATTTCATGTTGCGAATTTTATTTTAAAATTGGTAAGAGAATATAAAAGTAATTAGTAAATGCAATAGTCACACAACTAACCATGTAATTTTTTAAAAATAGATTGAAGATATAGATGGATCGTAAATGGATGTCATCTAATAGGTGTTCAAAGGAATATATAGATAGGTGAAAGAGTTTATTACATTTGCAATTGAGCATACAAAACATCCTGACAAAATCTTGTGTCCTTGCTTATCTTGTTGTTTTGGAAAGTGGATTAGTCCACTTGATTTGCTAGATCATTTAGTGTGTTACGGAATTGATCAAACATATAAATGATGGACAAGGCATAGTGAGACGAATGATTCATGTAGTGATCGGGTGCATACCACAAGTGGTGCTTCGAATGAATTTGATTAAAGCATGTTTGATGAAGATGATGGTCTTGAAAATATGCTAAATGTGGTTGAAGGGGTGCTTCATAACTGCCCTAATGAATTTGAGAAGTTGAAAGGTGATGCAGAGAAATCATTATATGCTGATAGTACTAAATACACAATAATGCTAACAGTGTTGAAGTTGTACAACTTTAAAGCTTGCTATGGATTGAATGATTCGAGTTTCACCACATTGCTTGAACTATTGCAAGATATGCTTCCAGAAGAAAATGTACTTCCTTTTAAGACATACGAGGCAAAGCGAATTCTTTGCTCTACAACCAGTATGGGTATGAGAAGATACACACATGTCCTAAGGATTGCGTATTATTCAAAATCAGTATGCAATGTTGGAGAAGTGCCTTAAATGCAACGCATCTCGATATAGAAAGAAGAAAGGAAAAAGGCCTTTGAAGGTCTTATGGTATTTTCCCATTATTTTGAGATTTAAGCAACTGCATAGTAATGCAGAGATTGCTAAATAGTTGACATGGCATGCAGATGAAAGGAGTAAAGATACGAAGCTTAGGCACCCTGCAGATGCTCCTTAATAGAAAAAAAATTGATCATGAGTACCCTGACTTTGTAGATGAAGTAAGAAACCTTCGCCTTTACTGTCAACTGATGGAATTAATCTGCACGGTGTTCAGAGTAGTACACATAGCATGTAGCCGATGATATTAATAATTTATAACCTTCCTCCACACTTGATCATGAAACGTAAGTTTGTGATGTTGTCCATGTTAATTTCTAGGCCAAGGCAACCTTGGATTGATATAGATGTATACTTAGCTCCTTTAATTGATGTATACTTTCCCTATTACTTGTGATATACGTATTTGTAATTAACATTTATATATTGATATGAATCATTTTGATCTAAACAGGAGTTGAGCGAGAAAAATGCCGCTAATGCGACCAACATGCCATACTGGTACACAAAAGGACATGTTTCATACGCGCAGTTAGAAAAAAAATTAATAAGAACTAATGATTATTTCATATATAGATAAATTGTATAAATATCATTTAACTTCAACTAACTTTAATGTGCAGATAGAAGAATCAAGTTCAGATATTACATAGGTAACACGACATGATCTATGGGTAGCCGATTGCACAAATAAGAAAGGTGAAATTCCTAGTGAAGAAGCAAGAAGAGTAGACGAATATTGTGTAAGTATTAGATTATGCGTACAATAAATAATTAGCTTTACTTAAATGAATTTGATTTATAATAACTAATATTTTTGTAATTCTTTTTGTGATAGCAACTAATGACACAGGAGGATCCTACGTTGGTGAGCTATATTGGTCAAGATGATTTGTTGAGCAGAGCAATAAGAGTACCTGAGTATGATGGTCATGTTTGGGGTACTTGTTCTGTAGTCACCTAATCATCATACTTCGAACGTCAGAAGCACCCTAATAAAAGTGATGTTTCCCAGCTACGTAAGGAGATTACTAGTTTCAAGTATCCAATGCAAGAATTTTGAGAACAAATGTTCTACAAGGAGCAACGAGAAGAAAAATTCTTAGAACAAATGTGTTTGATGCAATAACAAAATGCGCTATTAAGAATGCAAATAGAACAGTCGGTGCAGTGTAGGCCAACATAAAATATTCCCCTATGTGATAACCCAAGTGTCAGAGATAGTTGCACTTCCATGCCTAAAGTCTCTTTTCCTTTGGTAATTAATTTCTTCTCTACTTAACTTTATGTTACATTATAAGTTAGTGAACTTTAATATATTAACTATATTTTCCATAGAGTGAATTAGATTGCAAGTTATATGTCGATCAATCTTCCAAACACGTGGTTGCAGTGGGTGTTGCCTACAACATTGATAAGGACACACTGGACAATTCACCGTTGCCCGACAACACTCTCCGAGTAAGGGTTGACATTTGCAAGAATGAAGATGCACTCTTACGTATCCCGTCTCTAGATGAGCAAATAATGGTGAAATATGTTGTAGTGGCTATGTTGCTTGGCCAATAGGCTTTATTGAGCCATATGAAAAAGTTGTTCATTTACAATTCCCTTTACTTTTCCTTCATACTTCCATCTCAAACTATGATTTAATTTTTGATTTTCGCAGGGTGGACAGTCTAAAGAAAAACAAATCCAACTTTATGGTAAGATTTCAAAGTGTTCAACAATGCAACCCAAGTTGAAAGCATCAACTAACCAACAGAGCAAAAGAAGAATGACCTCATATCATGATCAATTAGTATCGATTATACTAAATTTGATCCGTGAAAGAGGACTAGAATTACATTTTGATAGACATATCTACAGTGTTAGAGGTCTAGTTGATCATGTTTATGTTGTCTTGCACGAAATATGTAATTGGGGATGGATTAGTGCTTTGGCTATCAATATATGGATTACGTACTTTTCCATCATCGTTTATCATTGTTATTATTATTTCGCATTCCATTTTGTTTTTCATGACAATGTTTGTTTTATATTAGGCATTTGTACCATGATAACTTAACATATACAGATCGGGTCCAATTCGTATTTGTCAACTCTTATCTCATTGGCCAGCATGGGGGCAAAGCAGATATACATGCATAATCTAATGATCTGAAAGATTTCTTTAGAAAGAAAGTGACACCAAATACACTATTTCTAGTGCCATACAATGCAGGGTAGTACAATTTTTGTTTTTAGTGTTTAACTTTTATCATAACATGATTGTTGGAACAAATTTTTATAATATTTTAGGCAATATTGGATATTGATAGTTATCAATCCAACAAAACCTTTAGGCCCTCGAATTTACTGTAACCCCTTGCCTTGATAACCATAATTATGATTGGAAAATGCGTAATTGAAATGGAATATAGACCAACGGATAACTAAAACTCATTTCAATCCCTTCCATACAGTAGGGTTTTCAGCAACTTTTTCAAAAAAAAATCCTTTCCCTATCCTGGCCTCCATTTCAAATTCAAATATAATTACCCTGTGCAGTTAAATTGCATTTATATATATATATATATATATCAAAGTGTATAACAAAAATCCTGGCAACCCCCGGGTTTTATTCATTCACTAAGGGTTTACAGTTTCTCATATAGGGGATTACACAACTATATCCAAAATAGTATTTACATCCCAAATCAAAATGGATAACCAACAATCAAAATCAAACATCTCCAAGGAGTCCTAACCATTCTTGGTTGTCCTCATCCTTATGGAACCACCTGCCCTGTCTGTAGATTTAACAATGGAAAGAATGAGATTTAAAAGAATCCTAGTGTAACAAATCACTCATACAATATATAAACACATAGCATATAAGCAACCATCAACATCAGTAGCAATAGCAACACAATGATACATGGCTTTCACCACAAACGACAGCACTTACAGTAGTATACATAATAACGACAACTTACGCTCTATAACGATAGCTTTCGATATATAACGACAGCTATTACTAACTATATAGGCAATAGCATTAGAAATCCTCACAAAACAATGATACACATACATACAACACATTTACACATAGCATAAGAGAAGAATCACTACTTGGTTCTTTCCAAACGTGCTCTAGCATGGGTCATTTATGATCAGGGCAAATGTCGAACCCTATAGATCAAAATCAAGAACAGTGGATTAATTCTCTACTCCAAATTTTTACTTTCATCACACTTAAAGTCGGTTATCATTTGGAATTTTTAGGTGGCTTCTAAATGCCCAAACATATGCCTAAAAGGTTGGGAAAGATCATACTAAAAACTACCTTTCAAAAGTAAAAAATACTGATTTTTGAGGGTTGACCGTGACCCAAAAATTCACTGGTCGGGGCCAAAAACATGTTAGAAAATTTGGACCATCATCAAAAATCACCACACAATTACATAATTACACAAAATCCAACACTGCTCCAAAACAGAGTCCAGTTTCAACATCAAACTTTGGATAGTCATTACTCCAAGCACATAAAACAAAATGACACAGATTATATGTTCATTTTGAAGCTTGGAATGTGAAATTTAAGACTGGAAAGTTTCTGAATTTTTAGACACCATTCGCTCATTCAAAACGTCCAAACAACCTGACTGCCCTGTACAGAACTTTAAGGAACAAAATTTCAGTTTTTGGGCAATTGCTTCCAATGGTTCCAAATTCACAACAAATATCATTCCCACACCAATTTTCACAAGGAATCCATTGGAAACACCAAAATGACCAAAATCAACTCACATTGACATGTTCTACAAGAAACACAACATGTCACACAATAACCCAATTCAAAACTCACAATGCAACTCCTTTCCATTCAAAGTTCCAAACCAATTCTATTGGCACCAAAACACAAAATAAAAACTACTCCAACACATCACACAATCCAATTCTTCCAAACCAAAATCGCATGAAAGTCAGGGGAAAAATTCAAAATTCTCAAAACCCAACCTATGGTCACAAGACTTAGCTCAAAATGTGTTAAATTCTTACCTCTTCTTCTTCCCAAAACAAATTCCTTGTTTCTCCAACTTTTTCAATTTCTCAAACACCACCTTTCAAAAACCTAAAACTATATCCATGAAGCCCTTAACACCATGAACAATATTAATGAAGGAGAATTGAGCATACAAGAACAAATCCTCACCTAAACTTGAGCCTTCTTCTTCCTCTTTCCTTCAAACTTTGGATGATAATGGAGATGAGAGGAGAGATGAGATGATGATGAATGGAATCTGAATTTTTGGTGCAATAAGGCCCTTAGGCCGACCTTGAAATGGAGGAGGGAAGAGAAAGTTGCAATTATTAACTTGTTAAAAGGGGTGTGAGATGATGCCAAGTGTCAATATCTTGAGGCATCTTACTTGGACTTACTTGAACATGCACACACACAATTCCACCTTCTTGATCTTATAATAATTAATCCTAACGATTGATCTTTAAGTTACTAATGAGTTTTCTCTTTGGTAACTGACCAATTGGTTGATAACTTTTCCACTTTACCCATGATTATCACAATGCTTACCAAACCACCACCAAACACATTTATCTCATTCATGCCACTCAACATGCGCCCTCCCTACCATTAGAGTTCATTTTAAACTTCATCACACAATTAGGCTTAAACACATGGTTAGACACTGATCAAAACACATTTGAATAAAAATTCACATCATATTCTTTAAAGGTGTTTATTTAACAATAATTACATCACTTTTGAAGTCATTAGCCCTTAATCCCATTTTTGGGTCATTATATTTACTATGTGGATCCTCTAATTGGAGGTCTTCCAGAAAACTGTCCTGATATGTTGGAGTGTTTAATAGGTAAGCCTATGTGCGTATGTATAAATATTTGCATATATGATTGAATAGCCAAAAGTAATCAGTTTCTATTTGTTTTGTTAGTGCTTTGACTGCGTATTGGGCCTCTGTCTCCTTAAGCTATTCTAAAGTACTGACCCTCGCCTTAGCTATGCTTGGAAGAAGATACGGGTACTAATATATGAATTTATTCAAACTTTGTTACTAAAATTTTTTTATTCATAAACCAAGTTAAATATTTCATTATATTTTTGTAGTGCCCTTTCCAACCCAATGACAATGATTGTGGTATTACATCATGAAATTCATGAAAGATGTAATTATGCATGATCAACCATTTATTCCTCAAAAAGTAAGTCATTTAGTTGCAATTCGTATTGTGTTTTAATTAAATATAATTAGTGCTTATAATTAAGTTTTAGTAATTTTAATTCGTTTTAATTTGTTCCTGATTGTATACATATGTAGTAATATGAAGATCAACGTTGTGACACTTTGACTGACAATCAAGTTAATGAAGTGATAGAGGAATAATGTGAATATGTGTTTAGGCAAACCTCTAAGTAGCTACTATTTACTTAACTAGCTGGTCTTTGTGTTGTTTCTTGCCAATTGTTATGTCATTTATTTAAGTTGGATTTTGTCAACACCTGTTTCCATTTTGATATTCGAAGAGTAATAGAGACAGAATTCAATGGGCATATAGAAAAGTACAATTATACTGATAACAATATTTGTTTACAATCCCACGTCGTTCGTTAACGAAATACAAAAAATACAGCAGAAACTTAATATTTATAGGATAACCCAAAATATCTAAGGCATAAACTAATTATAACCACTATCTTGTCCTGACCTTGAGACACGAGCTAATTATTTCTTGGGGTCCATGCCTTTGCCCTTCGATCTACTGGCACTAGCTGAGATATTTGTTTTTGAAAAAGGGTGAGATTTCGAAGAATCCCCGTAGAAACATACGATCGACATATAAAATATGAAAATTAAATATGCAATGCACTATATTAGACAAAAATGAAAGTTTGATTCGATTAATATATATTTACCTTAGTCGAGTCACCGACTACAGCTAGGATTTCTGATAATATACCTCAATTAAGTCATCAAACATAGCTAAGATTTTTCAATATACCGTTGTTGGGTAGCGAACCACAACTAGGTATTGTGCCTCTAGCACGTGATCATATCATGAAATACAGTAACAAATACATATAATTATTCACATATTGTAAGAAAGATGGTAGTTCCTATCTCAAAGTTTGTCAAATCCCTTTTTCAGTGTACCTCGTAAAACGTGTTGTTTTAGGCGTCTGACTCAGTCCTAAAATATTAAATGTATCAGAAATAGGTCATAACCTATCCAAGTATCATTTTAAACTCTTCTATAGTGTTTCTTGTGGTTATATTAGTCTATGATGAAATTTTACCAATATACCCCGGGATCCCGGCCTAGCCATGCCATACTCGGTTCGATGGCACGTTTTCCCAAAATTTTGACCAAGGCTATTATAACTTATTTTTTTCCAAGGAATCCATTTCCGGGCTTGAAATTACCAAATGCACTATTAAATTACGAAAATACCCTTGACAGCCCTTATTTAGGGATTTCAATGGCATTTTCGTAATTATATTTTTTCGGTCTCTACCGAAAAAGTGCCCAACTGTAACCCCACATATTTTTGCCCACTGAATCCAATGGAACCATTTATTTTATAAAAATCCAACTCCTACCCCATGAAACAGTGCTGGCCGAAATATTTCAAGAAAAATCGAAAAATGTAGTTTTATGTTTTAGCTTCCAAAACTTGTACTTTTTCACTTCTAATCCTTGATTAACTCATTTAAACGCTTCTTAATCATGATTTAAAGAAATTTGGGCAGCATAACCCCTTATGGTTATAGCTTTCCCAATTTTTCAACTCAACCAAGAAACTTGAAAAGTCAAGAAACAACAACACCACCACAAGAAAGCAAGTTCATGAAGTTACCCTCTTTGGCTTCTTGGTTTCCTCCTACTCTAGGCTCCTCCTCCCTCTCTTCTTGATCTCAAAGTATGTCTTCAACACATGGATTCCATAGAAGAAGGGGAGTTTAGAGAAGAATTACAAGATAAAATCACAAGAAACCTTAAGAGTTTAGCTTCTTACCTTAACCTCTTCTTCTTCCTTCCCTCAAAGTCTTCAAGAACTCTTCAAAACTCTCTCCCTCTCTTCTCTTGTTGCAAGTGACGAAAATGAAGGCAAGAGAAAGAGGATAAGGCTTCATAAATTTTCTCCATGCATTCTACTCCATTGATCTCATCAAGGGTTGAGATTTCACCACTTGTTCTTGCAGCATCCCTCCTCCCATACCTCCAACCATATCCTCTTACTTTATGCCATAACCTCTCATCATGACCACCATGGCCATATCTTTACTTGGTATACACTCCATCTTTGTCATCATTGAGAGGTTCATGTAGCATAGCCATCATAACTTTATTCATGTAGCATGTGATTATGAAATTGAATTTTTTTCCCTTATCTTCATGGTTGGATGAAATTAAAGAGAGGAAGGGAAGAAAATTGTTTTTCACAACTCCATGATTCACATAATTGGTTTATGTATAATTCCCCCCAATTTCACAATTCTTGATTTATTCCACCAAGGATAATCCCATTATGCATTTTCCTTTATTTTCCTTGATTAATTGAAAATAAATCCAATTAATTGGAAAATAATTAATCTTGGGCTAAATTGGCAAAATTATGATTTTGCTATCACCTTTGTAATTTAATTCCTTTATTGAATTAATTTGCCCATTTCCTTATAAATATGAATATTTCAAAATCCACAAGATCCAATTTCCATGAATATTCACCATTTTATTGAATTACTCAAATAATTATAATATATTTTTGGTGAATATAAAAGTTGAGGTGTTACAAATTTGTTGTATTTCATTCACAATATATTATGTAAATATTTTTAGTACTACTTTAGTTAATTAATCATTTGTTTGTATCATGTTAAAGTTATTTCATTGTCATTGTTTTCTTTTCTTCATTTTACTGTGGATATATATAGAAAATGTTTAAAACAATGCACCACTGCAGTTATATGGGTATGAACTAAAAATATGAAAGA
Organism: Inga leiocalycina; assembly: GCA_963242795.1. Classification (NCBI taxonomy): domain Eukaryota; kingdom Viridiplantae; phylum Streptophyta; class Magnoliopsida; order Fabales; family Fabaceae; genus Inga; species Inga leiocalycina. The sequence goes on along the minus strand of OY725322.1, from coordinate 40,984,827 downwards.
TATATATAAAAAAAAAGTTTTCTGTGGCGCCTCAGTAAACAAGGGCCACAGGAAGAGTACAAAAAGAAAACAAGACCTTCATGTGGCGCTTTTTAGAGGAAGTGCCACAAAAGGGTAACTTTTTTAAAAAAAAATTATTATGTTGTGGCACTTCCAAGCGCCACAGTTTTTTAGTAGCATCATGATATGTGGCACTTCTTTAACACCACAGCTAATGCAATTATAAACACCACAACTTTGCTTCTTCTTTTTTGTAGTAGTGAATGAGTATTCACAGGGGTCCCTAATGAAAAGATGTTACCAAAAAAATGTACAATTTGTTTTACCATTGCAATCGGAATTACCATCAATATGCCCAACCAAACATGCCACTTATGGTAATGTGATAGAAATTACCATTGCAGATGTGCAATACAATCGAACCGAACAAGCCCTTAGGGTTAAGGTCCAGTTTTACTCTGAAAACTTTTGTGTGGGAGCTATGAGTATTCAAAAGTTTTTGTTGGATCAATTTCGCCATAAAAAAATTAAAAAGGGAGCAAAGCTGGCCTAACCATAAAATAATTAACGTTGGTTTTAAAAAAAGTAATGTTGAATGTTAATATTTTTAATGGTCAAGGTAATATTACTCATTTTTCAACACTTAAGAGGTAAAATTGGTGCAACAAAAATGTTTAGATACCTACAACTCTTGTGCAAAAATTTTTGGGTAAAATTGTCCTTAACCCAAAACCAATGTTGAAGAAAGATGAAGAAATCAATTTTTGGGGGACAAAAGGAAGAAAGAAAGAAATTAGAAATAGCAAGGGACTTCACTCAAATCACTGTTGAAGTTCTTGTTTTAAAAAGAAAACAGTGTTAGTGTGTGTTTGGGATAGCGGTAGGAAAAATGACTTATTATGATTCTGACTTATTAAAAATGACTTGATAGCAAAGTCAGTTTTTGTAATGTGATTTATGTTTGGATGAGCGATTTATTTTTGGACAATAAGTGCTTATAAATTGTGATTTACGGTATATGAGGTAAGTGTTTGAGAGGAGTTTTATCTCGATTTACGTAATAAATGATTTAATAGAAAAGCTATAGTGATGAGATTGTTTAATAAATAGCTAATTCTATCCGTGATGCAATTAAAATAAGCTGAACCAAATACTGCAAAAAAGCAACACATTTTTATTTAGGCTTATTGCCAAAAAACGGGTTTATTTCTGCCCAATAAACTGAACCAAACACACCCTTAATCAATAGCTTTTTTTCCTCTAATAATATGTATCATCTTATTAGAGGCAATCATATTTGAGGCACTGTCGAACACTAAATGTATACATCTCTCCTAACATGGATTTAAACTTTGTGGTTCATCAAGATGTGAGGAACTAATCTTTTCTAGTAGACCCAATTCCCATGGGTAACCCATGGCTTCGCTAACACACACAGACCTCGCTAACACACACGCCACCCCAAACCCACAACCACCCCCCCCTCCCCCCAAAAAAGAAAAAGTATGTGTCTTGTTTGGTCATTAATATTAGCAAAACATATATTGGGCTTGAAATCATGGCTTGGGCCTTCGTTATTCAATATTTTTTCCCTGGCTAATTCCTAACTCAAACTCAAACATAGACAAGGAAGACCAAATGATGTTTCTCTGATACCTAATATGAAATATATTTATTTAATTTGATTAGATTAAAAAAATTATTTAGTATGACATATATTTTCTAAAACACCCTAGTCATATTTCTTAATTCCCTCATTCTATCTTCTCTTTAATTGATTATTAATGAGGGAACTTTAATAAGGATAATTTAGGAAAAGATTGACAAATATGAAAACTATATCTTATATTTAAGACCAAGACTAACTCTTCAAATATATCTTATATTAAGGACCGGAGGAGTATTTTCATTGGAACACAAATTATAATTTGCCAATGGCTGTTAAAAGATATGCCCACATTTAGTATGGATGGTGCCTTAAATAATATTGCCTCCAATAAAAATATACTTTAGTCTACAAAAAATATATATATACTTTTAATTAATGGCTAAAATATATAGACATGACTGTGTGAGAATGAAGCGGCAAAACCTATTGAGAATAGCAATGCTAAAGAAATATAATATATTCCCTACTATAGTAAACATAAGAGTTTATGATTTTACTTGAATTCTAAATATAAGATATCAATCAACTTATCTCTCAAATTTAATTTTTTTTTGTAAATTCTTCCTATTAATTGCACATATTAAATAATTTTTTATCAAGAAAATAGTGTCCATAGAAATAATTAAAATGGGTGCCTTTTGATATGAGAAACCAACCCATTTTATAGCTAATAACTAAATTAATATTTTTAATCTCTATAAATTAGTTATCTAGTTTGTGTATTTAATAACTATATTCAGAGAAAACTTGCGTATTTCTCGTGATTTTTTTATTTATGATATATCATGCCCCTAATTCCCTCACACAAAGAGTTCATTAAAATTAAAATTGCTTATAAAACACAAGATTGAACTTGCCGTGCTAATTAATGATCTAATATCTAATTAATTGTGTCGTTAGACGAAGAAAAAGAGTGGCGTGATATTATTATATACGTTGTTTCTCACCGTAAGCCCAACATTTGTACTAATTAATTGTATGGTTAAGTCGATAAAAATTATGTACTAATTAATTCCTCGGGTTAAGGTGCAAAAATACACATATGATTATTTCTAAAGTGCGTTCAGTAATAAATATTTTTTTTAGGTGTAAAAGTAGCTATGAGCTTCCAAAATAGGGGCAAAAATCACATTTTACGGTTAACCTTGCGTGTTGGAGTCTATGTGATTTATTCATCTTTTGACTATAGATGACGTGGCATTTGGGGGAGTGGAAGACCCCATTAAAACTGACTCCTGCTCCTGGACCTTGCACTGAATCCCTAAACTCATTCCTATTTTGATTCCGATTTCATCTTTGTTTAGAGAAATGGCGACAAACCAAGGCGGAACAACAAGCTTGATGTCGAGCTTGCTCATGTAGAGAAACCCCCTATCACTCTTCATCAAGACATAATCGTTGCTCAAGGCAAGCATAAAGCCGGCGATGGAGGCGTGTCTGGAAATGGCGTAGATTGTAAGCATTGGGAGTGAAATTAGATCTGTGACCATCAATCGGAGCAAGGAGTCCATGAGGACCATGCGATCTTTGAAGGACTGAGCTTGAGCTTTGGCCCAGGCGAGATCGTAGCCATTGGAGAAAAATTTCCTGTGCGCGGTGGTGATGAGAGCCAAGGAGGAGGATGGATCGAACATAGCAGAGAGCAGAGCGAATAGCATTGAGAAGCGTGGGATTGAGGCGGTGCTCGTTGGTGCCGATAAGTGTTAAGATGAATATCTTGCCTCTCTTCTCCAACAAGCACGTCCTCTCTCTGTCTCTGGGTTTCTTAGCTTATCTCCTTCTTTGACTGCAAAAGAGAAGAAAGAATCGTGGATCATTATCTACAAAATGTGAGGGTGAAAGTTGAGATTTTGGTTCCAATCTGGGGATGGCTTAATAAATTTATTATCCAGTCAATTCTTCAACGTGTACATTGAACATTGAACATTGAACAATACTCTAATGCAAGGTCCAGGAGTAGGTATCAGGTATCGGTTTTAATGGGGTCTTCCACTCCCTCAAGTGCCATATCATCTATAGTGAAAGGATGAATACATCACACACGGACTCCAGCTGGCAAAGTTAACAGCAAGTGTGACATTTGCTCCTATTTTGTAATCTCGTGATTACTTTTGCACCTCAAAAAAGTATTTGTTATTAGACGCATTTTGAGAATAATCACATGTGTATTTTTGCACCTTAACCCTTAATTTCTCTATAAATTTTTGATGACATATTTCTTACTACTATATTTTGAAATTTATTTTCCATGTCAATAATTTTGCTAATATATAATGACTGTCTCATATCAATAAAGGACATATTGGTAACCCTGGTCCCATATTGATACAGATTATTAGACTGAATAATATACGTTATTTTAATTAGGCTTTACTTTGTTTCGAAGGCTAAGCAGAGTACATTTTGTTGTTTTGATTGATTCAAAATAGATACTCCTATCAATAAACTATCGGTTAAGGTGTTAAGGTTAAGGTGTTAAGATAAAGGTGTAAGACGACCTCAATTTAACAAGGAAGCTAATGCAAGTTTGAATCCTGAGAAACTCATTTACTAAGAAAAATGAAAACTATGTACGCTCTGAGTTTTGGAATGAATGCTTCATCAAATAAAAAAAAATTTTGATACTTTTCTTTTTATATCGCTATCTGCGTCAAGTTTGAACATTTTTGTAGCCCGATTAAGAATAAATCTCCCAAAATATTTCCTGCTTTCACATGAGTTCGAACTCGATCTCATTTTTATGCGACCAAACCCCCTTATACGACCAACGCCTGTTGGTTCAAAAGTGACGCTTTATTGTTCAAAAAAAAAAAAAGTGACGCTTTATCTACTTGATTTTAGATTATAGATGGTAAGGATAAGGTAGGATATGAATTGTATTTAGATTTCATATTTTGACCCAAAAAAATTTAAATTTAATATTATAAACACAAATATTATGTGTGAATCTGTCAACATTTGTAGCATCATCAGTTATCACATTGAAAAGTTTAACTAATTTTGCTAATAGTGAAAAATACTTACTTGGAAGAGACAAATATTCCAAAAATATGACAGAAAATCACCTAATAAGGAGATAAAAAAGAAGAGCCCAAAAATTACATATTCCGCAATCGGCAGTATTATTTGGAACACCAAAAGAATGTAAGAAGACACATTTGGCGTTCCAATTCCCATCAATCTTTTCATCCTCCTATACAAAGTGTTCTACATATAACTAATCATAAAACTTCGCTAACATCTAGTCACTATGGAATTTGCTTATCAGTTGGTGAGTCACAAGCTTTTGATTATTCAACTAGACTAGATAGATATAACTTGTAACCCAACTCACAAACAAACCGTAAAAGACTTCTAACCAGTAATACTTGGAGCAAAAATGTTCACAAATATTACCAGCTAAAACCAGTTTCAGTAGCAATTTTTTCCCAACTTAAAAATTAATAAAGAAAAAAAAGCCTGCAACTTGCACACGTACACGAGTTCTATATAACCCACAATTCACTTTCTGATAACGCAGCTTCGTCGAGAAATGATTAACTGCTGAATTCTCATTCATCATATGAAGAAGAGCTTTTGGTGCTCCGATGTGATGATGGCCTTCAGAGGCAACATAATATGAAGAATAAAGATGGTCTTACCTGATATTTGATATCTCTACCAGTAAGTTGTGCAAGGCTTGAGGCTTTGAGAAAAACGGGGCGTGATCAGCGGCTTTCAAGTGTAAGACCTTTTCAGGGGAATTCACGTTTATCATGTTCTTCTGAAGCGTAACCGGTATGGCGTTGTCATCAGGTGTTTCAATGTAAAACCGCCGTACAGATCCATACTTTGGGTCAGAAAGTGAGAGCTTCTCCAAAACAGGCGCGAATGGTATCGGCCTCATTGAGACAGATGCTAATGCAACATCCTGTATAAAAAGAAAAAGGCATACACATACTATTACAAGGGGATTATGGACCAGCTTCTTTACTGAAAATGGATAGAAACCAGTAAAAACATCATGTATAATTTTGAATAATTTTTTCTTCTTTTATTTTTCTGATTTCGCATTTCAGGTTTGACTGGTGGCTTGATTTATAAAAATTGTTTGTGGCAATTATTCTTCCTTACCGATTAATTAATTGCATATGCAAGACTATTTCTGAACCAACAAGCAAAAAAATGAAGGTAAATGCTTAGAGACATACTTTAAAATTTGCTTGCTCGCTAGCCCAAGATCGATAACCATCTAATGGGGACTTAGATAGTATGGGATATCTAAGTTCCACTTAGGTTCCCATCACCTTTCAAACAATCAATTTTAGGATTGTAAATTTCTAGGTAATCCAGCTGCTTAAAATTCAGCTAATTTCACTTTTCCACTTGCTGTCCGACATATTTTCATTTCATGTGCTGCGGTTCTCAAAGTTATAAAAGGTTGAGGCCCAACAAACCAACAATATATGTAATGGCCCTCAAAAGACTAATAAATGAGATGGGACCAACAATATATGTAATGGCCCTCAAAAAACTAATAAATGAGATGGTTAATTAATATGTTTATTATTTGTTTTAGATTTCTTACAAAGATAAGTTCATAGCTTAGTGGCACTAGGGTTGCTATTTATCCATGAGGTATTGAGTTCGAATCGTGGCAGTGCAGCTGCAGTAGCACTCCCAGGATTCGAACTCAAAACCTTATAAATATATAGCAACCCCAATGCCATTAAGCCACCAGCTCACCTTTATTAGAAATCTACAACAAACCACTTATTTATCAGAATCCAGTCACCCAACACCATAAAATAGGGTTTCCATTCTTTCTTACATTTGTTAGCAATGTACTGGAGATAGCCCAACCAACAGCATGCGCGGTGACTTCAAATTTACTTTTTTCCCCTTTTACATGAGATGGATGGGTCCGACACCCTTAAGATCTTAAAGCATTTCCAACACAGAACAAGCCTATAATTGCTTCCCTTGAACAAAATAGCATTATATGGCCCAGCAAGGCAAAACAATACTTAAATGGCACATGCTCTATTTGCTAACAAAAACAAAATTAAATTTTAATTTTTCTTGCATAATCTATGACAAAAGATTCAGCAAATCAGGGCATTCAATTATGTGCAACAAATAAATCACCAAGCTCTCCCACTCCCCAATGGTTCATTTTCATTTATATCATATCAACATCATTGTAATAAAGAAAAACCGAAGATATTTTATTTTTCAATAGTATGACTTACCTTGGCTGGACTTCGATTGAATAACAAATCTTTCAATAATGACTTGTCCAGATCTATAGAAGTAGGAGGGTGGTCACTCCCATTTGCATACAAAAAAATCTGAGCCTGTCGCATCAGATCATTTGATCCTGCCTGCAATAGAACGGTACAATCAAAACATGTACTCAACTCAAACAAAATTAAAGAACTCCTTATTTATGGAATTCTCTTTGTCTTCTACGCTCACTAAATTACTCTGAAGTGCTGGGAATTTACTTTACAACTGAGAGCTGTGCATGGAGACGATAAAGGGATTTCTGGAAATTGCATGTTTATATAATTTGGCTTAATGTTATAAAGGCAGAAGGTTCATAAATTTGAAAATGGAGCAGGAGAGGCTCAGGCAAATAGGTTTCATCTTCAAATGGGCACATTTTGACTATAAGAATTATAGAATCCATTGTCAAAATCACCTAATAGAATCAATGTCATATAACAATGCAAATTAAACTCACTGGTGTTTGCAAGCCAGTTAAAAAGCTTAAAACAGATGAATTAACAAAGTGGATTTGCTTGGGACGGATTCAATCTTAGATATATAAATGCAAAAAGGTCATTACTTCATAAAATTTTGACAACAATCAGAATCATAAAAGGCCATTACTTCCCAGTGTACAAGACTCCCACCAGGTAGTAGGGTTTGGGGAGAGATAAATGTACGCAACTTTACCCTATAACCGGAGAGGCTGTTTCTAAGATTTGAACCTATGACCACCAAATCACATGGCAGCAACCTTACCGCTACGCCAAGATTCACCCTCTATAAAAGGCCATTACTTCCAATTCTGATGCTTTTTTCTTTCATATCACAAATAAAACTATATCATTCTTGATCATTAATAGAAGAGGTTGAAAACCTGTTGAGAGATGGCATCAAAAGTACTTTGTCCATTAGTCGGCATTGCTGCAGCAAGAAAGACTGCTTTGGAAATCTTAAAAGGAAATAACTCCATTGCATATGAAATGCATGCCCCACCAATGTCATGCCCAACCAAGATCACCTGTGTAAAAAACCGAAAAGAAAGTAAGGAACAAACAGAGGAGGATAGTTTCAAAACTGGATTCTAACACCAAATATAACATCACTAAATACTGTGCCCAGTAAGCCAATAACAACATCATGTCAACACAAGAGTGTAAGAAAGACGTTTACTCTTTTGGCTGGATTTCTAACAGCAGTTTAAATGAAATAAATGCAAATCTAGAGTTAGTCCCTAAACATAATCAACACAATCTTAGTTAAATTCATTCTTCAAGCCCACAGTTATAGACAAAACGCCTCAGACTGATGAAACAAGAAATTAACAATAATTTGGCAGAATAATCAGGTTCGAGGTAGCCAGAACCATAGTTAATAGAACATTAAACCCTTTTCAGAACCACAAACTTAACTATAGTCTTACAAAAAGAGTAGTCATGAAGACATTAACAGAGGGTTGAGAAACATGTTAGAAACTTGGAAGGGGGAAATATGAGTGAATTCCTTAACCATGACAAGTGGTTGGCAACAACCCTTGCTGGCTACATTTAATGAAACCATAAATGTTAACAGACATGATGATGGCCCATGGAAAGATATGCCAAACAGAGAACAAATTATCAGCAATAAAATAGGAAAGTAATAACATACACACCTTCTCTCCTTCAGTAAGATTTTCGAGAAAATCAGTAAGTGGTTTCACATATTGTGATAGACATGTAATCTTGTTTGTATCATATGAATGAACTCCAGAACCAGTTAAGTCAATGGCCTTCACTTTAAAACCAACTTCTTCTAGAAGTGCTATAGTTTTGTACCAACACCAAGCACCAAAGCCACCTCCGTGGACAAGGACAAAATGATTGGTCTCAAGATCATCAAGCTTGACTTCCTGCCAATTAAAAGCCTCTGTATAAGCTAGATGAACCTAAAATACAAAAATAGTAAAGAACAGGGTAATTTAAAGAGTTCTATATTTGAACTAAAAAAATAATAAATGTTTGGCCAATTTCCTGTCAAATTATACAAGATGACCAGTTCAGGTATTCTCAAAGAATTTATCTTTAATCAAACGGAAAGCTTTAAAATCAATTCATGCCGTGTAAACATTGATCAAATGAGACAGGGGTAGGTATTCATACTTGCAGACACACTCACACGGTGAAAGGCAAGTCAATACTAATACAAACTAAAGAAGTAACTTTCAGAAGGACCCTCTTACTTCCAGAGAAAAACTAAGGGTACGAAGGTAGGAACCACAAATTAGGTTAACCAAAGTTACCCAAAAATATCAATGAGATTTAGGTAACACGCTCACATCCAAACCAGAATCAGAAAAGCTCTAGGAAAATTTTAATTTGTTTTAATATATAAAAACGGAAAAAATCAACAGTGTTGAATCCATCTCTTTTTCAATGTCATTTGAGGAACCAGTAATTTTTCATGTCAAATAAATAGAGGCAAAACAAGATTTCCTTCAAAGCTACGCCTAACTTTTAGTAAAAAATACTTCAGAGGGTAAGCCTTGTAATATACAATCAATACACATGCAAAAATTTAAAACTGCCCTTGCATATTAGCATTACCTTCAATTCTTCAAGATTCGCATATAATCTTTGAGACAACAGTAATTCAAGCATCTGCAACATCATGCTACTAAGCATAATATGCTAAAACGAGCCTTTTACAGCAGCGTCTTAATTAATTTTAATTAGTAACATATGCAATTGGAACAAATACAACCCCGATACAATCATGAAAGATAATCGATCATAAGAAAGCAATCATCACAAAATTCCTTCTTACACTCTGTCAGAACCAGCCAAGTCATCTCATTTTCCAAAAGCATCCACTAATTGTCTTCCATCAATTTGAAAATGATCCAATTTCTCGTTAAAAAGATAGAAAAACCACAAATGAATTCCCAAATACAAACCGCCCTTCATTCCATAACCCAATTCCTCAATTGATTCACCAATTTCAAAACCAAGACACATGAAAGCAAACCTGGTGAACAAGTTGATGAGGCTGTAGCAAAGGGTCAGTAAGAGAACGAGCCCTAGAACTCGAACTCCGCGGCAACGTAACCTTCTTGGAGCCAGCATTTGGATACCGCAGAGAAGTGGAGCGATCAAAGGAGGGCAGAGTACCATTCTGCTGATGCTGCTTGAAGAGGATAGCAGCGGTCAAAGCTTGCTCTCGAATCAAAGCATCATCAAGCTCAAGCTTTTCCTTACGCGAAGAGCGCATTCCGGTCCATCGTTTGCTGAAATTGGAATGCGACGGCGCGTGAGACTGACGCTTTGTGGGCTTCTTCTTCGCAGGTTCTTTAGCGAGGAGGGCACAGAGATTCCCCATCGCCGGCGAAGCATGCACACAGAGGAAGAGACGAAGAAGGAGAAGAAGGAAGCGAAGTTCAAATGTGATGCAGGGAACAGAATAGGAAAGGATAGAGACTTGTAAGAGTTGAGAGAGAAATGACAGAGACGAAAGGCGAGGGAAGCTACATATACTTTATACGAATGCGAAACGCCAGGGACTGAAAGAAAACTGAAAAGCGGAAATACGTGTTTTGAGGAAATTAGAATAATTTTTGTTGTTTTCGTCGGGGTCCTTTATCAAATAAGGAAGTTATTATTGTCCGGACTTACATTTTCTTACACGTACTTAGTTTGTCTTCTTTTTTTTTTCTTTTTCTTTTTTTGTCTTCTTTTTTTTTTTATATATATTATTATTCAAAATCTTATCTGAGACTTATGGCTTCTCCTCTCAATACAGATATTTTTTTTAGGAGATGAACTCGAGATCCAAAAAGATATAATAATGCCTTATATTACTAGATTAGATTTATGTTGGTGTGGTTTGTCTTCTATTAACTATCTCTCTTATCTTTATTTGGGTTAAATATAATACTTTTTTAACCGTGCAAACTTTTTTATACAGAACAATATCTTATAGTTCAATTAATTTTAACCATTTTCGCACAATAATAAAATGTACTTTAATTTGAATTTTTAATAAGAATTATGAATCCATTTTACTGAAAAATTGTAGACAAAAAATTTATAATGAATTAAAATTTATAAATTTATATGGATAATTGTAAAAATTATTTATAAAGTAAAATGCTAAGAAAAAAGATCACATCTAATAATTAGGAAAATACTTTAATCAAGTTCCTTATATAAGTACATCAAACTCTACAATCACATGAGGCCACATATCCTTTTTTTTTTTTTTAAATATTATCAGTTACCTATAAAATTATATAAAAAATAAGACACATTACTATATATGTGCTATTGGAGAATTTATTTTTTTGGCCAATGTGCTATTGGAAAATTTACTTAATGAACATGAGGAACTTGATGTAATGATGTAATCATGAAATACTTTTAATATATATTTTTGAAATAAGTACTCACCTTATCTTTTATATAAAACATATTTGGAGAGTTGGTATTGATATTAAATATAAGACAAAACTCGCATATTTATCAATCTTTTTCTAATTTACCCTTATTAAAGCCCCTTCAACAATAATCAAAGAGGAGAAGAAATAAAAGAATTAAGGAATTTTGTTAGAATATTTTAGAAAATATATATCATATTAACTAACTTAAGTAACTTCTTTAATATAATCAAATTAAGTAAATATGTCTTATATTAAGGACCGGGTGAGTATTAAATAGAATGCTGTTCTCATTTTAAAACATATTGTTTTATAGATCCATCCACAAATGAAACCATAATTTTAACAGGATAATAATTAGAACCCGTCTTTAATTATTTAATGTAAATACTGATGCAAATATGCAATATCAATGCCGTGCTTCATTTTCTAAAACATTTTAATTTAGCTGTACTTCTTTGAATATAATACCATTTTCATTCACTTAGAAAATTCAAATTCAAAGTAGTACGTAAGAAAACTTCAATGGTGACACTACGTTCTTTCTCACTTAGAATCGTAAAACCTTGCAATATACATCAAACACGAGAGTTTTATATAAAAGGGAATTTTTTCAATCACTTATAAAATTTCATACGTTAAAAAAGGCCAATTTTTTTTTTGGGAGAATGTCATTGAGAGCCCTTCAAGAAAGATAATGGTAACCACTTTTGGCCTATATATATAATTTAAAAATTGTCTATAAGAGTTAAGTAAAAATAAGTTAAAATGTAAACAAAAAAAATTTGATTATTTAAAATAACGATTGAAACCTTTAAAAATATATTTTTAATCGTAATTTATAGTATAAGATATAAATATGTGAGAGGAGATTTGTCTTAATTTATGTGAATACGCATTTTTAAGGTATCCAAAAGTGATCACAAACAAACACTGATAATAGTTATGATGCAAAATGCAAGATGTTGTTCTATTACTTACAAGATAACAAAGTGTTCCAATTTTGAAATTGGTGACATTTGTAGTTTTGAAATTTGAATTGTTGAAATGATGAATTAAAGCAATCTAATGACGTGGTTTAATAACAGTTTGATTCATTTTTTGGCTTTAGATTTGTTAAACACGTGGGATTCCTAGTCTGGAGAAATCTTTTTTTTTTGGGAGAATTACACTGTAGTCCCATGGAAGCTAAAATACGAAGAAATGGTCCCGAGAAAATCTGAAATTACTCTCAAGTCCCATGGGACCATTTTGTAATAAATTGCAGGTGAGAAATGACTGAAATACCCTTAAGAAAGGGGCAAAAAGGCAAACAAAAGGCAGCATCTTTCCTCATTCGATAACACCTGACATTTGGCCAAATCTGTGAACTCGAAAGGCAACATCTTCAGAAACGGAAGGTAGCATCATGCGCAACGGTGTTGGTGGAATCTTTCTGGTGTGGTTCAGGGGCAGCCGGCCGAGGAAAGCAACCCTGATCTTCCCTCATTAGTGGGTAGGCTCCGACGAGCTTCATTTGGCATTGGTAAGTTCAAAGTAGGTCGTCGCTGGTGCGTTTGCGCTGCAGTGCATCCCTCTCTTTCCCACCTACATTTGACAGTAACAATTCCCTCTCATCCTTGTTTGCTTCACTGTTGTCACAGATCTGTTGTCAGTAATTTGACTCATTTTACTTAACACCTTGACATCATCAATAACAAGTTATAAGATATTATGAATTTTTATTAACTGTTATCTCTCAGTAGAAAACAGAAGGGGTGAACCATGAAATAGTTGGCTTTATAATTAAATAAAAAAAATTCTGGCTTGCATGGATCGTGTGTATCTAAATGGGAGAGAGAATAAGAGCCTAGAGTTTATGTGAAATCCTTTGACTTTAGTGTTTTGTTTCTGTGGTAATTATAGCTCCAGTAGCTGCAATGTCAATATTATATGTTTATATACAAACTTCTATTTAATAAGGCAATCAAACAATATTGTGTTTTCTTGTCTCCACTCTTTCCAGGTTTGCTAAGGTTGGATCAGTTGTTTTAGCGCTTCATGATGTTAGTGATGTGTTCCTAGAGATAGGGAAAATGTCCAAGTATATTGGTGCTGAAATGATGGCTAGCATTGCATTTATTGTTTTTGTTCTGTCTTGGATCATATTGCGCCTCATTTATTATCCATTCTAGATCTTTTGGAAAACAAGGTTTGTATAAGTTATGTTCTCATTTCACTTGTTTGTTTTTAGTCTTTACCTGTTAAGATTGGCTTTTAAGTTTTATTGTATTCTAGGGGTAATTAACGTCTTCCTCTTGCATTCTCAACAAAGGGGAATATGTACTAGTTCTTTTTCTTTTGTTTTCTTTTGAGCATTGAAAATATACTGGTTCAAGTTCTGTGCAGCTCAAAATTAGTTATTCTTCCTTCTTGTTGATTGTTAATAAAACTTATAGTCTTCAATTGAGGTCGATGCAATAAACCTATGGTCAGTGAGTAAGTTTTGCCGTTTGTTTTGGGTATTGTTTTGCTTTTTTAGCTTTTACAAATGAAATGCTTAACATTGGAGGAGCTTTTTGGTGGCTTATTATATATTATATATTAAGGAATAATGACAATTCATAGCGTTGTCCTTTTGCAGAACAGATACAGTTTTCTGGTTGGGTAATCCATTCATGTCATAGTTTGCTAGTCATGCATTCATGTTAGTTCAATTCATTATAAAATGAAAATATTTCAATGATTTCTAGAAACAAACGCAAGTGATTTTTATACTAGTTTAGGAAGATTCTAAAGTCATTGTGTGACGATTTTCTTTATGCTATGTTAAGTCTTGACTTAGTTCCTTGCCTTATCCCATTTAAATATTTTCTGAATTGGGATCTATCTTGTACTGTGTCAGAATTTGATGAATCCTGATATTTTATTTGAAATGGTTTGAGGGCTTATTTTAGACCAGTAGGCCAGTTCAATTGGTTTATTTAGTTCCTCTTACAGTCTAAAAGGGGGATATTCAGTATTATGCGGGAGTTTTCTTTGGGAACCATTATTGAGTAATGGGTTTATAGACTTACCTGGAATTTGTCATCTATTTTATGCCGTGTGATTTCATACTTTTAGTCCATTAGCTTTCCTACTTGATTCCACATGCATTTGGATATCAATAATAAATGCAGCCAAGTGTTAAATCAGTTATTTTTTTTCCATGTTTTAATTTCGTTGGCATCAAATGTATTATTGATCATTTTGTAGTTTAATTAAGAGAAAGTTTAAAGCTGAAACTTAGTATGAACTGAATTAGAAAAATAAAACTTATACATGAGAGGTTGTGACTAAATCTTTCTGCAAACTTCTTACAACAACAAAATAATATAAATATTATTTCTGTTTATGCAGAAAATTTAATTATTCAATTAAAGTGTGATATTATATCAGCCCTCACCTCTTCAAATTGTTTTTCTTTTCTCTGTGGCAGCTATGAGGTTGTACTTACCTTGGATAAGGAAAAGCACCCAATCGATGGTCCAATATACTATTATGTGTTCAATAGTCTTCTGTACTGCTTGCTTGTATTGCATATATATTGGTGGGTACTGATATACCGGATGCTTGTTAAACAAATCCAAGATAGAGGCAAACTTAGTGACGATGTTCGATCTGGTAAGTATGAATGTGTTTTCCTTTATTTACTAATGCCTCTTCCTTTATGAAATTATTACAATATGCTTGGCCTACATAGCTTTTGACTCTCGTTAATTGCCATCAAATTTTCCTTTATTTACTAATGCCTCTTCCCATGTACTTTAATTCATAATAAGTGTCAATGTTATTGTGAATGAATGGGGCTATGATTCTCATTTGCTGAGGTCATTTTCTGTTACACGTTAAGAATGTTTGGCTTACTTTGATTGGGATACAATGCTAAAGTGATGAAAATTCTTTTTTCCAGGGAAGTAATATGGACAAAGGAAAATTTGTTAAAGACAAACAAGAAAGAAAAGCCCAACACGACCAATGGCACCAAGTTTTTCTATGTATACTTTATTTACTGAAGAATTTTTCCTCCACAATGAGGAGGAGAAGCATAAGGAAAAGAAGAAGGAGAAATAGAAGGGGAAGGGGAAGGGGAAGGGGAATCACTCATTGTAAATATGATTGTATGGACAGTATATTAGAGGATTGTAATGACCATGTGCACACTCATTATAAATATGGTTACTTTTTTGTAATAATCAAGTGTAGTGACATTAAATAGATGCAATGTTTTTTGTTATGACTAACTCAAACAAGTTGTACTTGAAACTTTTATTGTAATTATGACTAACCCATGGAGTTGTTAATATATATTTATGCAGTAATGTTGACATTTGTGTAAACCACTGTCATGTTTTCAATGTTTCAAGCTGATGAAAATTTTGTTGTCAACGAAGGGACTTCAAGTTGTCATTGTAGGCCCATGGAGTTGTCAGTGAACGCCCATGGAGTTGTTAATATATATTTATGCAGTAATGTTAACATTTGTGTAAACCACTGTCATGTTTTCAATGTTTCAAGTTGATGTAAATTTTGTTGTCAACGAAGGGACGTCAAGTGTCATTGTAGGCCCATGGAGTTGTCAGTGAACGCCCATAGAGTTGTTAATGAACGCCCCTTGAGTTATCAGTGAAGGCCCCTTGAGTTGTTAATGAACGCCCCTTTAGTTGTCATTGAAGGCCCCTTCAGTTGTCAGTGGACGCCCCTTGAGTTGTTACTTAAATGCCCCTTGAGTTGTTAGCAGAGGCCCCTTGAGTTGTCAGCGAAGGCCCCTTGAGTTGTTAATGAACGCCCCTTGAGTTGTCAGTGGAGGGCCCTAGAGTTGTCAGTGAAGGCCCCTTGAGTTGTTAATGAACGCCCCTTTAGTTGTCATTAAAGGCCCCTTCAGTTGTCAGTGGACACCCCTTGAGTTGTTACTTAAACACCCCTTGAGTTGTTAATGAACGCCCCTTGAGTTGTCAGTGGAGGCCCCTAGAGTTGTTAATGAACGCCCCTTTAGTTGTCATTGAAGGCCCCTTCAGTTGTCAGTGGACGCCCCTTAAGTTGTTACTTAAACGCCCCTTGAGTTGTCAGTGGAGGCCCTTTGAGTTGTTAATAAACACCCCTTTAGTTGTCATTGAAGGCCCCTTCAGTTGTCAGTGGACACCCCTTGAGTTGTTACTTAAACGCCCCTTGAGTTGTCAGTGGAGGCCCTTTGAGTTGTTAATGAACGCCCCTTGAGTTGTCAGTGGAGGCCCCTAGAGTTGTCAGTGGAGGCCCCTAGAGTTGTTATTGAACGCCCCTTGAGTTATCAATGAAGGCCCCTAGAGTTGTCAGTGGAGGCCCCTTGAGTTGTCATTGAAGGCCCCTTCAGTTGTCAGTGGAGGCCCCTTCAGTTGTTACTTAAACGCCCCTTGAGTTGTCAGTGGAGGCCCCTTGAGTTGTTAATGAACGCCCCTTGAGTTGTCAGTGGAGGCCCCTTGAGTTGTTATTGAACGCCCCTTGAGTTATCACTGAAGGCCCCTAGAGTTGTCAGTGGAGGCCCGTAGAGTTGTCAGTGGAGGCCCCTTCAGTTGTCAGTGGAGGCCCCTTCAGTTGTTACTTAAACGCCCCTTGAGTTGTCAGTGGAGGCCCCTTGAGTTGTTACTGAACGCCCCTTGAGTTGTCAGTGGAGGCCCCTAGAGTTGTTACTGAACGCCCCTAGAGTTGTTAATGAACGCCCCTTGAGTTATCAGTGAAGCCCCCTAGAGTTGTCAGTGGAGGCCCCTAGAGTTGTCAGTGGAGGCCCCTTTAGTTGTCAGTGGAGGCTGTTATTCTCTGGAAAATCTTGTATTTTATCACTTTTTTATTATATATTTGTAGGAAGATCAAAGTAGCTTGAAGGTGCCCTTGGTTGCTTTTGCTACGCCACAGCGAAGCAAAAGCGAAAACACATAAAAAATAGGCCCTTCTGACCACGTACGCTGTGGGTTCGCTATAGCGAAGAAAAAGCGAAAACACATAAAAAATAGGCCCTTCTGACCGCATACGCTGTGGGTTCGCTATAGCAAAGCAAAAGCGAAAACATATAAAAAATAGGCCCTTCTGACAGCGTACGCTATGGGTTCGCTATAGCGAAGCAAAAGCGAAAACACATCAAAAATAGGCCCTTCTGACCGCGTACGCTGTGGGTTCGCTATAGCGAAGCAAAAGCGAAAACACATCAAAAATAGGCCCTTCTGACCGCGTACGTTGTGGGTTCGCTATAGCGAAGCAAAAGCGAAAACACATAAAAAATAGGCCCTTCTGACCGCGTACGCTGTGGGTTCGCTATAGCGAAGTAAAAGCGAAAACACATAAAAAATAGGCCCTTCTGACCGCGTACGCTGTGGGTTCGCTATAGCAAAGCAAAAGTGAAAACATATAAAAAATAGGCCCTTCTGACAGCGTACGCTGTGGGTTCGCTATAGTGAAGCAAAAGCAAAAACACATAAAAAATAGGCCCTTCTGACCGCGTACGCTGTGGGTTCGCTATAGCAGAAGTTAGCAGAAGTTCCTTTTATCTTTACAAAATTAGGTATAGTTAAGTCATTATTAACTTTCTCTAAAAATGAAAAAAAATCCAAAATTACTCATTTAATATCATGATAACATCCTGAAAGTCATATGAAGCTACAATTAATGAGATTTTCAATAGGGATAATATGAAAAAAAAACGTTATCAATTCCACATTTAAAGCTTGCAATAAGAAGTTAAGAATCATGTATGCTTTTTTGTATGCTCTCTGTGTAATCAATTCCACATATTTTAGACAAGCTACATATTAAACTACAGCTTCATTGACTTGTCAATGAAGATACCGGAAGTTGCCAGTGGAGCTTGTAGCATTGTGCAAGCAAGAGCATCAAATGTGCATATCTGTAGCACTAACGTTAACTAACAGAAATAACTATGTAATTTATAAATATTCAAAACGTCTCAAGTACAACTTGAAGTTTGTCAAACCCAAAAACATATCATCCATATAATGTGACTACACTTGATCATTACACAAAACATACCACATTTACAATTACTGTGCACATGAACATAACAAACCCCTAATGTGTTGTCCATACAATTATAAGTCAATGCAAGTCATAGCGTACTAAGTCAAAGCTATTCATAACAAGAATGTACAATTAAAATCAGCATCCTAATTGGTTCTCCTCCTCTTATGTATGTCTTGAACCAAAGACATAACTTTGTCTGCATGTTTGTTGTGAGGATGAGTAACCAGCCACTACAAGAACCCGACCTTTATTTCATGGAGCTCGTTGGAGGTATAGTACGGCATAGTGTATCCGTCTTGCCCTTGCTCAGTGCCGTCCCACATCTATAACCGGGATAGTACATGGGCACACCACAAGAGTCTCTGCACATAAACATGTTAATAAGTAACAAACCGGATCAGTCGTATTTTAAATGTGTTCCTATGAACAAAAAACACAATGACAACTCACGTGTCTGCTTGTACATGTACTTTTGCCCATGTCACTCCCTTCTCAATTTTGTTCTCATCCTCAAACAGCTGTGACTTGACTCTTTGAAGAATTTGGAAGAAGTAATTTCGTTGAAAACACAAAAACAACATCAGTAAAAAATATGAATGTAAATAGAGTACGTACACACGTAGGTGACAATTTTTCCATACAAATCCGGATGCCATGTGTTCCTTTGGGTTAATCTCTTCTTTATGTTTCCTTATCTTCTTCTTTAACTCCTTTGGTTTAGTCCCCAATGGTTTAGTTACACAATTTTTAATAAATAACTTTTAATTAGTTCCAAGGGAAAAAACATAATTAAATTGTTACCTGCTATCTATTAATCATACAAAATAAGATATAGTGTAGTACGTAATAATAATGAAAACGAAGTGGAGACCAAAGTGTCACATGAAAGGGGGAAAATATCCACACATTTCTGATGGCAAGAGCATTATTCTAAAGAGAAAGGGCCAGAAAATTTTTATTAAGCATGTGACCTAATATAATTCAAACAGGTTTGCCCAATTATAAAAAGCTCAACAATAATCAAGGCTAGGCCTACCAGTAGCCCAGTAAGAAATTATGGCAGTATTGATGTTTCTTAGCAGAAAAACTGAACAAATTAAAGGTTATGCACGGACCCTAGGTTCCCAAGAAAGTGGTCTTTAACTCTTATTTCCAATTAAGGGCAACGGAAATCCTATAACATTTAGCCCTTCACCCCTACGGCAAGCAATGGGTCCCTCAAGCATTGAACACACTATCAATGAAAGTGAATAATATTTTATCCAATGTGACAAACGCAATTAGTTTTATCAACTACAGATGATATAAAATTCTAACTATCAAGTCAATGAGAAAGTTGGACTTGGAGTTCCAATGGAAGTGCAAACAATTGTCGAGCTTCACAATAGATGTACAACTTACAATTAGTAGAATACAAGTGAAACTAGCATTAAAATTATAATAAATGTGTTGTGTTTGTAAGTTCATGATGGTAAAGTAGATTCTATTCTTCTTATGCATGCTAACTCAATTCCTGACTTTTATTGGTAAGTAGTAAAGAACCAATCACACGGCAAAGTTATGCAACATGTATGGAGATGATGATAATAACAAATATGAATGGAATAACAGCAGCATGTCATATACAAGAATCATACCCAGACTTTAGCAAACAGCCTTTTTTAAGTCAGCTTGTATAGACAGCAATACTAACAGCCAAAAGCCACTATAACCAGAAGGAAAAGATAATGTATAGGAACTGATTAAAAAGAAGAAAATAGCATAAGAAGCGATAGTGACAGCAACAGGACAGGAGAGGAGACATATAAAAGGGTCTCAAAAAAGAAGAGTGCATGACCATTAATGTCTCTATACTATTGTAAAGTGACTGTTGTGACATACATTTTGAAAAATATACAGCCAAGACAGACAAAGAAACACTCAACCAACTTATAGCTTATTAAGAGAGAGGAAAAGGAAACATAATCCCCAGGCCTCATCCAGAGCTCACGAGTGAAAAATATTGCAGATATCTTTATCATTGATATTCATCTTAAGAGATCAAACTCACTTTTTAAGGCATGAACCTTCACTGGAGAAAATTACCACATTTTGCTTTTTGTCCACTGTTTTTAGATCTTCCAAACTTCTTACATAGACCATTTTCAACTTACAAACAGGAGTCGTACCAAATGACAGAAACTCATCTTGATTTTATTTTTCCTATAACTTATATATTCATAAATTGCATTTGAATTCCAGTTTTTCATTGTACAGTGGCGATCAATAATCATATTGACAGAGTTTCCATATGGTAGATAATATCTTCAATAAATGCCTCATTTAGGCATATTGACAGAGTTTTAACATCCAAAAGAATAGCATAAGCAATGCTAATAAATATAAATATAATGCAATCACATATGATTTTGGATCTAATTTAGCAGTAAAGATGACGCAAGTTCATGTGGTTCATGATAAACTAATGAAGCATAAAAATCACACAGTGAATAATCAAGAAACAGAAAGAAACAAGAGGCGAATCTACGAACAAGAACTTAACCGACCAAATGGCTAGTGGCATTTTTCGAAAGATCTCTTTGGCTCTGCTCGCCTCTGGCTTTCCCTTTGTGGTGTGTTTCTTGTTCTTGAACCATCAAATTTGGCCTTCAAAAACGCACACACACTGTCGCCGATAATGATGCCTTTCGGGGTTCACTCAACTGGAAAAATCTCAGGTAATCAAAGCAGATTGGGCTCTGAAAACACACAAACACCTTCGCCGATGCAAGCTTCCATTTGCCGAAGATCTCACCTTTAGGGTTCACTCAAGTGGCTGAATGCTAGCTTCCGAAAACGCACAAGTACCTTCACTGAAATGGCCAAATCTCAGGTCATAGACTTAGGCAAAGAAGCACCAAACTCCCTGCCTTTTTGCCTTATTTTTAAGGGTAATTCAGACATTTCTCACCTGAATTTTATTACAAAATGGTCCCATGGGACTTGAGAGTAATTTCAGAATTTCTCGGGACCATTTCTTCATATTTTAGCTTCCATGGGACCACAGTGTAATTCTCCCTTTTTTTTTTGCATGACTGGAGAAATCAATCAATCAGTCAATTGTGAATCTAATAATATTTATTAATAATATAGTATCAGAGCATGAAGAACTTAGCTCACTTTGTTTTCATGTAATATAACGGAAAATAGTTAATTTCGCACTCTTAAATCATTTAATATGAGTTGATATTTTTTTGCCAAAAGAAAAAGGGAAAATCCCTATAAAATACATTGGAAATAGGAAAATCCCAATTCAGTACATTTAAATTCAAAAATCCGGATCAGTCCACTGTCAGTACGGATGAACAGTGCCTGTAACCCCCTCAGTAATTATATCCGAAATACACGATTAAAATGAAATAGAGACCAATAATAATCAAATAACATTTACTAACCCATCACATGATGGGGTTTTCAAAAATACCTTTCGAAATCATTTATAAACTTGGTCTCATATTCACATTTCGAATACAATTACTATGCGAAGATAAATCACATTCATATAAATATCAGAGTGTACAACTTAATCATCCCGGCAATCCCGGTACATACCTTCGCTAAAGATACACAGGGTACAATTGCCCATTACAGTTCTTCAAATGGGGATTACACAATCTCATCTCGAAGGAGTCCTAGCCGCTCCCTCCACGAGCCACTTACCCTGTCTAAATTATTGGTAGGGGAGAGTGAGATTCGAGAGAATCTCAGTAGGAAATAGATACCATAATGCATGCATGATAGATGCTATGTGTATGACATGTTAGCTTTATCTAGATGCATGCCCCATAATGACATTTTTGCATACTCAATGTTTCATGTAACAAAACTATGGCCACAGCAAAACAGAAACAGAGCTTCATTTATTCAAATATGCTCTACACAATCAAGTAAAGCAATCACATACATCACTACACAAGCAAAGATATCAAATACATGCAAGTAAGGTAAGTCCCCTACCTCCAGTCTTTTCTCCTCGATTTGCGTGCCAACAACTCGGGGCTTCACATTCGATCCTACAATGTCAAATATACCATTTAGACACTTCCATAGTGTTTCTGGGGGTTATATGAGGCTATATTGAAAATTTACTAAAATACCCCCGGGGACCCAGCCCGGCCCCGCCGTACCCGGTCCGGCTGTACTTTTCGTGAAATTTTGACATGGGCTATTCTGACATATTTTCGCCCAAGGAATCCATTTCCGGACTCGGAATTATCAAATTCAATGTCAAATTACGAAATTGCCCTTGGCAGCCCTACTTTTAGGGTTTTAGGGGCGTTTCCGTAATTATGCTTTCTCGGCCTTTTCCGAAAAAGTGCCCAACTGTAACCCCACCTAATTTTCCCTCCTGAACTCAATGGAATCATCAAATCATTGAAAATCCAACTCTAAGACCCATTTATAGCCCAGACCGAAATATATGGGTTTTCTAGGGAAAATCAGGGTTTTTCGGTTTCGGCTCCGTAAACACGTTTCTTTCCACTCCTAACCACTTTATTGACTATTCCATTAGGTTACAACTACCATTTAGTATTAATTTGGGAAGCATAACAGCCCCTACAACCCATTTCCCTAAATTAAAACCAACGGCAATCCGGCAAAATTTCACCGATTAAATTGCCCACAGCAGCTAGAATAGTCAATATACAAGAGTTTGGAAGTTACCTCAAGCTCCTTCTAGCTTTTCTCAAAGATGGCTGAAAACCCTAACTTTCAAAACACCAAAATTGAGCTTTCCAAACCTTAAAGAATAAAGAGGAGTAGTTTAGAGTCGGAGTTATACGCGCTAGGAGCGAAATCGTCGGAGAAATCGGCTTACCTTGTAATTTTTCTTCTCTTTCTCTCTCTAAACTCTCTCAACTTTCTCACACTATGTTCAGGTGCTGTGCGTGAATGAGCAGCTGAAGATGATGAGAAGATGTTTTAATTCCATGCTTATGTCATCTTGCCTTTTGATGATGTCATAATTCCCAAAATTGGCATTTTCGGATTTTCTGGCAGATTTTCTGCCCAATCTTTGAAAAATCATAACTAATTCTAGAAAAATATAAATGAGGTGATTCCAAAGCCAAATGAAAGCTATTTAAGTCCTCTATATAGGAAAAATATTTACCAATACTAGAAATCACCACAAAAATCCAGAATTACACAAATGTCATCACTGCCCCAAAACAGAGTCCATTTTCAACCTCAAACTTTGGACAGTCATATCTCCTAGTTCCCAACATGAAATGGCACAAATTATATGTCCATTTTGAAGCTTTGGATGTGAACTTTAATACTGGAAAGTTTCATAATTTTCTGACATCATTTGCCTATTAAAAACGTCCACACGAGAATACTGCCCAAACAGAATTCACACTGGACAACATTTCTAGTTTTGCAACCAATGTGTCCAATCCAATTTAAATCAATTCCAATAATTAAATACCACAACAAGACACCATTTCCATCACAATACCCCATTCAATTCCTCCCTCTATTCTAGGTCAATTTGGATGTTAATCCACAATTGAACTCAAATACAGGGTTTTGGCGTTGCTCATAACACAAGCGACTACAATCCACTTTATATTCTCTAAAAGGGTTCATTAATCACTAACCACGTCCACTTTTGTAGTCATTAAACCCTAATCACAATTTAGGATCTTGCTAAACCGGGGCTTAGCAATCCACTAATCTCAGGCTTATTCTCTAGCCTCGAGTCTCAAAATTCGGGGTGTTACAGTGCCGGCGCCCTCAAAAGACAATTTTGCCCTTCAACCCTCATTCTCGCCACTTCGGAAATAATAACACCTGGTTCTTAATTAATAACTCCAGATTATTGATTAACAACTCTCCTTTCTTGTTTCACAACTTTCGAATTTAAGTTTCAAGGCCAATAACAACACCTCTTTTTTTATTAACAACACATGTTCTTCATTAACAACTCCTCATTCTTGATTAACAACTCCATATTCTTGATTAACAACTCCAGTTTCATCTTTTTATTTTCACAATAACAACACCGATTTTGTTATTAACAACACCATATTCTACATTAACAACTCTCATTTCTTGTTTCACAACTTCGTAACAAGACCGGTGTTGTTATTGTGAAAGAAAAAAGATGAAATTGGAGTTGTTAATCAAGAATATAGAATTGTTAATCAAGAATCCGGAGTGGTTAATTAAGAACCAGGTGTTGTTATTTCCGAAGTGGCGAGAATAAGGGCTGAAGGGCAAAATCGTCTTTTGAGGGTGCCGGCACTGTTCATCCGTACTAATAGTGGACTGATCCGGATTTTTGAATTTGAATGTACTGAATTGGGATTTCCCTATTTCCAATGCATTTTATAGGGATTTTCCCAAAGAAAAATATGAGCTGATTCTTGTGGAAATAAATATATTGGGATTCTTTTGCATTGACATCAACAACCAAATGAGATTCCCTTGCTTTAATTTTTTGTTTTTTGGTTAAAATATATGTTTAGAGTTTAGTCCTCCAAGTTTGTATTAAGCTTTAGTCTAATCCTTAAATTTATAAAGTATATTCTCAGCCCATTAATCTTAATGTAGTTAATCTAATTAACAAAAAATGTTGAATCAACAAATTGAAATGATGACTTTGCTATTAATTAAATGTTGCTAAATCATGTTTAAATTTTTATCTTTGGGGATAATATTTTTATGTTGGAAAAATATTATAATTTTAAAATATAAAAATAGCATACTTTTATATTATAATTTCATGACATAAAAATTTTATACTCCATTATATTATATATTTTAACTTTTATATCATATTTTTATAATTTATTTAAATTTAAACATATAAAATGTCATATTCAAGGATTAAAACGAAAGCATGTTTTGTCAAAGTTTAAATGCATAATCACCCCCTTAAATTGCCTAGTCAGCATTTTCTGTTAATAAAATTAGCGTTGTTAAGATTAAGGAACTGAAAGTACATTTTATAAACTTAAAGAGATAAACTGAAACATGATACAAACTTAAAATACCAAATATATACCATTGTCATTTCAGACAACTGATATTTCCGTTGAAATAATTTAATTCACTGAAAATTCCAGAAAAAATCCTGTGAAAATATCAAATAAGAAATCAATGACTCCAATTCAATAATCCCAAATCACTCCATTGTACCAAAATGGAATTTTGAAATATTTGTATTTTTACAATATTGTCTCTTCACTTAAAAAAGGCCAACTAGACCCTCACTGACTGCCGGAGCTCCGTCACAGGCAACCCTATGCCAGCAGCTGATCATCGAAGTTCCAGCAGCGTCGCTAATGGCTAGGGTTTATTGGTTAATGAAATGTGTTGTCATTTTCTATAATCAAGTGTAGTAAATAGCGAATGAAATGTAAAATGGATACTTATTACCTTTTATTCTCTATTTACCAAGGTATTAAAACTCGGACCGGTCATTGAACCGGTCGGGGTACTGGGTTAAGGGTCAGTGGGTCAAACCGGGACCAAACCGGAGCTAAACCGGGACCAAACCGGTGAAAAATTGAAAATTTTAGACTTATAGTATGAAATTCTAAAGGAAATTTTTTTTTTTTTAATTAAAAACACCAACCCGGACCGGACCGGGAACCGGACCGGTTTACCGGCCGGTTCGCCGGTTATCGGGCCGGACCGGCCGGTCCGGTCCGGGTTTCACAACCTGGCTATTTACTACACTTGACTAGCAAATGATAGCATATTTTTTCAAATTTTATAATAGGACATGTCAAGATATTTACTATACTTCTTTAGCTATTTAGTATATTTCACCAACTATTTACTACACTTCATTCATCAATTTTACCTCAAAAAATCATAGCCACTGGCACGATCGTTGGAGCTCCAATGATTGTCTTGTGGCTCATCAGTGGCCATTCGCCAATGAGGGTACTAAGGTGACATTTTTTCTTTTAAAAAAAAGTTAGGAGCAATGACTCTATTTCTAGTCTTTCAAAATTCAAATAAGATCAATTTGTGATTTTTCATTTTCTATTGTATTTTTGTAAATATTATTAATTAATGCGGTGGGCATAATAAAATATCTCCATGCATTCTTGTAAGTTGTAATACCTCTCCGGGTCTATCCTCACTTTTTTGGGTTATTTGAAATCAAATGAGATAGAAGAATATATATTAAAACAAATCTCTTAACCGAAACAACAGAATAAATAAACTAAAGTATTCCTAGCTAACTCTTTAGGCGATTAATTTAGAAGTTCAATTCATATAAACCAATTATAATTACAGGTGACCATAATCATATATGCCTGTCCTAATAAAGGCAAATTGATCAATCATTCAACTAAATTTCGCAAAAATTTTATTGCAAAATTAAATGCTCTATTCTAATACACTTATTCCATGTCTGGTTCTAAATATAATACTTAAAAACCCCAAATTAGTTAGTGGCTAGAGCTAGACAATAAGAAGATGCATACAAGCACAAATATTATTCATTGCAATAAAATTTCGTAAGTAGATTCAATATCATAGAACAAAGAGTTTTAGCCACTCATTGTGGTCCGCATTTTGCGAATTTTATAAATAAATAAAAATTATATTTGAAATAGTTGATCTGACGAATCAGGTTAAGTTTTTAATAGGAGAAAACTTATGTCAACTTTTATACATTCATTATGTCAAGTTTTCCAATCACATATAGTCATGTATCCTATCTTTTTTGTGAATTTATAGTTAAATGATAAAATGTCAAAAATATGACTTATGGTCATGTTTGATTTGATAACTTGGCATAATGTGAAGTATTTTGGGGATATATGGAATTCAATTAACTCACTAAAGTATCCACATGAAACCGGAGCACCAATATAGACTCTGATCTTACGACACATTAAATAACCTACAGATGGAAGAGAAGAAGGAACTATTATAAGAGAACCTTTTCAAAGGGAGGAGAGAACTAATCGATATATGATATTGTTCATGTTACAAACTCCCTCAATCTTGTATCACATACGCCCTCAGTCCTTTTTATAAGTAATTTTTTTATCTCAAAATTTAAATTACTTTTTCTTTTTGGGTCCTGATTAATACATATATTTATATTAATTATCTCATAATCATAACTAATTCTCTTTCATTTATTCATTTATTACCCATTCTCTCTTTTATTTTTCTACTCATCCTCTCTCATACTCCTTCCAGTCATTTTTATAAGCAACAACTACTTTGATTGCCCAAAATAAATTGGTGGTTAAGTTTAGGTAAAAATAATAAATATGTCAAAATGTGATGTATTTTCCAAATATGCCCCTATTTATAAAAATAGTGTATGTGAGAGAATGAGTAAAAATATATGAGAGAGAATGAGTAGGAAGAAGGGAAAATTCTAGTTTAAAAAAAAATACTATTTGAATTTACAAAACCCAAAAAGGTATGTTAAAAAAGGGAAATGGCTATATGTTACAAGGTAGGATTTGGGATTTTGAAATGTTGTGCTTTTACCAAAATGTCCCTCATTTTTATTTTTCTTAAAAAAGGCAAGTTCCCCTCATCAGCTAGAGCTCCGACATCGGTGGCCATAGCTTTGACGACAACTTGAGTAAAGCGGTTAACTACTTTAGTATAGAGATTGACAACTTGAGCTCCCCAAATTGTTACTGTGTATACCGAAGTTGCTAATTGCTATTCTGAAGTCATCTTTGCCTATACTCAACTTGTCAAGGCATTGCTGGCAATTGCAATAAAGACAATGACAACTTGAATATAGCAATTACAACTTGGGCATAGATATTGACAACTTGAGGAGCTCAAA
This sequence comes from Inga leiocalycina, assembly GCA_963242795.1. NCBI lineage: Eukaryota > Viridiplantae > Streptophyta > Magnoliopsida > Fabales > Fabaceae > Inga > Inga leiocalycina. The sequence goes on along the minus strand of OY725322.1, from coordinate 40,956,645 downwards.
TTGTCAATCACTATATCAAAGTTGTTAATTTCCTATACGTTAGTTGTCAATGATGTCTAATAGGAGTAGTTGCTAATTGCGATACTCAAGTTGTCAATGACGCCTGATATCGTAGACAAATTGAGTATAGGCAATGACAACTTCAGAATAATAATTAGCAACTTAGGTATACATAGTGACAACTTAGGGAGTTCAAGTTATCAATCTCTATACCTAAGTAGCTATCGATTTATTCAAGTTGTTACTAGAGCTCGGGCGATCGGCTTGTCGGTAGGTTGAAGCCTACTGGCAAGCTCCAACTGGCGAGGGAAACTTGCCTTTTTTTGAAAAAAGTGAGGGACATTTTAGTAAAAACACAACATTTCAAAATCTCAGATTTCTACCTTATGAGCCTATTTGTCCTTTCCCTTTTTTAACAGACTTTTTGGGATTTTGTAAATTCAAATGGTATTTAATTGAAGTTTTCTCTAGAAAATATGAGAGAAAATGAATAATAAATGATTAAATGAAAGAGAATTAAGTAATTTTCAAATATCTGTCTTTTGTAAATACGGGTTTGGGTTCTCTCATAATCCTTTGTCTCATTTTCTTTTCAGAATCTTATCTCCACCATCTGATTAAAAACAATAGATGGTTCAGATTTCATATTTTATAAAACTATTATTTTAAATCTAAATAAATAAATTTAAAATTTTAAAATATGATCTACACAATTCATAACTGCAACATAGACAAAAATTTTAAAAAAATTAAATTATAAAATACTATAGTAATAGTTTTCGGAAATATCAAAGGGAAAAAGACAGATAAAGAACTTTAAAAATAGGAACAAATAAAATGGTGTTTCAAATATTCATAATACCATAAAAGTGTTAGTACTTGATTTGTCCTTTTTAAAATTAAATATAAATGACAAAAATGCCCTTCACTTATTAAACACCTCCTTTTCTCTTTCTCTCACATCAAATCATGTCTCCCTCTCCTTCTCCCTCCCTCCCTCCTCTTCTTCGTCCTCTTTTCCTTTAGATCCGACGACGCGTTCTCCAGTTGTAACCCCCTTTGCATCATTGGCCGGGATTAGTTCATAAAAACATAATTAAGTTTGAATTAGAGACCATGTATGGTGATTCGGGACTTATTCAAAATAAAACTTCTCAAAATCAGGGTTTTCAAAAACTTTTACAACATTTGTGCCACAATGGTCTCTTACTCACATTTCAATATAAATGGCCTGTGCAGGTTGATTTCATTCATACATATCAGAGCATAATGGAAATTACCAACATACTCGAGTTCCATTAATTAGTAAAGGGATTATACAAAGGCAGAAAGCCAATAATTCTTTTCCCTTATTTTGGGAATTACACAAAACTATACTATACTTCCAAAATATACAACTATTTACCACAAAATATCCAATAAATTTTACATTGATAACAATTAACCAAAATAAACCCATAAACTGGAGCTCTAACTAGTGTTCGTCGCCCGCTTTCTTTTGGATCCTTCGGCCTTGTCTAAAATTTGTTTTTCGGAGAGTGAGATTCTAAGGAATCCCCGTAGTAACAAATCACTTATAATATGCACAACATCAAATCATAGAAGTAAATCATCTACATATCATATAGCAATCATAATAACAGTTGCAATGGCCGGGGTAGGTATCATGGGCATCGCCCCCCTTACGACGGCTCACGTCAATTACATGTTGTAATGCACATCCACATGAACATATCACATATATCACCACAACTGGGATCCATATAAAACATTTCACAACACGCAGCCCCACTGGCTGGATACTCAAATAGGAATCCACGATTCCATAACGCAGCCTCGGCACTTATAGTGGCAGATACAACGATCGGGTTAGGTATCATAAGCATTGCCCCCTACGATGGCTCACGTTGAATTGCTCGTGCTGTAATGCCCTATGGCCAATAACACATTCACAATGATAAACATGCATACCAAGTATCATACACAACATGAGAGAAGAGTCACTACCTTGATCCATCTGGACATGTCCTGGTGCCAGTTTCTTCTAAATAGGGCAAATGTCAAATCCTATATTTATAATTAGGGACGAAGAGTCAATTCTCTATTCCAATTCTTAATGACTTCATAGCACTTAATTTGGTTATCAATAGTACTTCTTTAGAGTCATTAAATACCCCTAACAAAACTTCTAAAGGGTTGGAAGAACTATCCTAAAGATTCCCTTTTGGAAGCACAAAAACTGATTTTTCACTGCTGCACTTGAGTGAAGATGGCCTCACTTGAGTGTTGGTATGGATACTCGACTAAAGAAGGCCTTACTTGAGTGATGGTACAGTCTGCACTTCAAGTGCTAGAAAGTGAAGACAGAAAGTGTTTGCCCGAGATAACAAGAACTTTCCAAGAAGAGGAGCACTCGAGTGAAAAAGACCTTACTCAAGTGACAACTTAACACTCGCAAGTGTTAAAGTGCACTCTTGAATTTTGGACGCTAGTAACTACTTGAGACGATAGATCATGCTGTCAAATATACCCACACTCGAGTGAGAGGAGGCTCACTCGAGTGAGAACCCACAACACTTGCAAGTGAGGCAACACTCTTGCCTCTACACATGGAGGTGCAACAAGAACACAGATAGCAGAAAGGAAGAACACACTAACGGACTTGAGTGATCTCACCCTCACTCGAGTGAACTCACCCTTACTTGAGTGATTTTATCAGAAACCAGAAAATGCATCAAAATTGACCACATTTCCTAACACTTGCCCAATTGATCCCAATGGACCCAAAACTTCTACCAAAGCTACTCTTGCACAAAAACACCCAAGGAATCCAATGGAATTATCAGAATTGTCCAAATCCTACTCCATTATCATGCTTTGGTTTTGGGCAACATAATCATCTAAATTCCAAAATCATCTAAACATACCATTCCCATCCCAAATCAATCTATCTATCCAAAACTCATACCAAGACACCCATTTCTATACCAATAACATGCCAAACTAGCAATAACCCTATTCCAACAAAAAATGGGCCAAAATTTCAGAAATTCAAATTTTAATCATTTGGCATAAAACTTAGATAGATAGATTAGTCTCACTTACCTCTTTCACTTTGCCAAAGAGATTTCTTGATTCACCAACCTCCAAAATTTCGTGTGGGCACAAATCAACACCAATAGGCACTCTATAAACATCAAAATGAAGCTCTCACTCCAAGGATCAACATTAATAAAGTGAGTTTTTCCATTAGGGGTCATTTGCCCTTATCTTTTGAAGCTTTCTTCTTCCTCCTTTAGGCCACAATGGCTAACGAGAGAGAGAAAGAGAGAGAGAGAGATGAGTGAGGTGAAGAAGAAATGATGACATCCCCTTAACCCATGCTTGCTACACAAAAATGGAGGGAAGAGAGGAGAGAGAAACCAATAAAAGATGCCTTTTGAACTTTCCCTTATCCTCTCTCTTTATACATGCTTGCCACATGTCCACATTCCATTGGTTACCATAAAATAAGTAAATAATTAGTTACTCTAATCCCTCTATTAGCCATTTAATCACACATCTTTAATACTTCTCTTGTGCTATGTCAAATAAATATATAATCTAGGGCATGTTAGATGTTTTCCCCTTTTGTGATTTGGGCATTCAATGTCGTCACCTTAGTTTCTAAAACATATTTCTAATCCTCATGTTCTTACTAATCATAATTTCTTTCAAAAATTGAAAATTCCAGAATCAATCGCAATCTTCCAGATTTCATTAACTAACTTTGAAAATTCATATCTTAATCTAGAAAACTCCAAATTAAGTGGTTCAAGTTCCTATGTGAAGCTCCTTAAGTCCCCTGTATATGAAAAATACTTACTAGTGCTAATTACAAGTGTTAAATTCTAGAATCTACGACCAACTTGACTGCCTCAGAATTCTTTAAAGTTTTGATACCTAAATTTAAAAAATTCATAACTTACTAACCAATTAATGATTATATAGCTCATTTTAAAGCTTGAGATGTGTAATATTGACATGTAAAATTTCACAATCATTGGATAAGGTTTAACTAACAAAAATTGAACTTCAAGCAACCTGACTTCCTAGAAATTCAATCTTGCAGCATACCAAATGCCTGGTGCTTATATCCTTCATAATGAAAGGAAGACTTGCTATTCAATTTGCTCAAAATATCTTTGACAATCTCATGATATTTTTTGAATCCCACCTAGAGAGATTTGTTGATTGGATCAAATCATTTATCCACTCTTACAGTTTTTCTTAGTTGCGCTTATACCTTTGCTTAAGCTTAGCAAATCCATTTGCAAAACTTGCATTTTGTTTTTGGACATTTGATGGATCTACATCGTAGAAATAGGGATGGCAAGCCTTTGGTATTGATATCTACATTTCATAATATGAACAAGCTCATCCATGCACCATGTAGAAGAAGCATACTCTTTGGAAAAAATGATAAACAATATATTGGATTCCTTTATTTTTTTGACAAGAAGCGGTGAGATATGCTCTCCTTTGTGGAGCTTGTGATCCATAAAAGTTTGAAGGTTTGCATTGTGAAGTGCTTCATTGAGATAACTTGAAAATTGTCAAGTGTGTCTTCTCTTCTAAAGCTAAGAATGATGTTATACTTGGTTGTAGGAGGAGCAACAACGAGATTAGAAGGAGAAGAAACTAAGGGAATCGAATCAGCAGCATCCTTGCAACTACAAAGGGAAAGAAATCATGAATTAATATTGGACCATCATAAAACTGAACAAAGAGAAATTGCTCTAGAAGATGTAACCTATCATCAATTGAAATAGGATGGATAACATGAAGTGGAGAGATTAATCTGATAGCTTTAGAAATTGCTATACCTAGGAAAATCAATACAGCTTCTATAAGCATTAAAGCAATGGTTGCATTCATGTGACTATAATTTTTTACTTCAACTTCCAACTAATCCTTGTTTTTTGGACTTTACCTCCTTAGGAAGTGTTATGGTTTGGATTTTGATTAACGTGATAAAAAGATCAAACAAAAATATTTATCAAGTGGGACCAAGTTACTGAACGATCAACAGCAAGTTATTGGACAACAACGATTAATGCTAAAATGTATCTTTAAGGAAGGAATAATGCAAAAGAAAGACTTCATTATGTGGTCAACTAGTGAAGTCCATCCAATAACTTTTCTCAAGAAAGGAAATTTTTAGGCATTTAGTATAGTGGTAGAGAAAATTACAGAGAGAGTGTTCTTTTATACGTACCACACCATATCCTCAAACAACCTTTAATTCCAATTTTAGGATTTTCAATCCAATCCCTCTAAATCATTTCCAGTAGCTATTCCCACACAATCTTGCATGTAGAACCCATTTCCAACCTCAAATTTGATAAAATCCAAATCCTTCCCTAAGAGCCAATTAGGGCCGAAACTTAGGGTTTATAGGCAAAACTTCCATTTTCAATTCCAATGCTTCTAGAATCAATTTCTCACATTTTTCCTGTAACCCCCTCTGTAATTATATCCGAAATACGCGATTAAAATGAAATAGAGACCAATAATAATCGAAACTCATTTAAAATCTCATCCTTCAGATAGGGTTTTCAAAAATACCTTTCAAAATCATTTATAAACTTGGTCTCATATTCACATTTCGAATATAATTACTAAGCGAAGATAAATCACATTCATATAAATATCAGAGTGCACAACATAATCATCCCGGCAATCCCGGGTACATACCTTTGCTAAAGATACACAGGGCATAATTGCCCACTACAATTCTTCAAATGGGGATTACACCATCTCATCTCAAATTCATAACCATATATTCAACCGAATCATATACAATCTTCACAGCTCATTGGTAACCAACTACCAACTTTCATCTTGAAGGAGTCTTAGCTGTTCCCTCCACGAGCCACTTGCCCTGTCTAAATTGTTGTAGGGGAGGGTGAGATTCAAGAGAATCTTAATAGGGAAACATTATCAATATGCAGGCAAGATAAGTATTTAATGCATGACATACTTGCATCACATAACTCATGCACACATACAATGACAAATCTCAATGCTTCGAATGATACACATATGGCTATAGCATATATTGAAACATAGCTTCAAATCATTCATACATGTTCCACATAATCAAGCAAAGCAATAACATGCATCAACACATTAATACAGTTATCAGAGCATGCAGGAGAGATAAGTTCCCTACCTCCAGTCTTTTCTCCTCGATTTACGTGCCAACAACTCAGGGATTCACATTCAATCCTACAATGTCCAATGTACTATTTAGATACTTCCATAGTGTTTCTGGGGGTTATATGAAGCTATATTGGAAAATTACTAAAATACCCCCGGGGACACGGCCTGGCCCCTCCGTACCCGGTCCGGCTATACTTTTCTTGAAATTTTGACATGGGCTATTTTGACATATTTTTGACTAAGGAATCCATTTTCGGACTCATAATTATCAAATTCAATGTCAATTTACAAATTTACCCCTGGTAGCCCCACTTTAAGGGTTTCAGGGGCATTTCGTAATTATGTTTTTCGGCCTTTTCTGAAAAAGTGACCAACTGTAACCCCACCTAATTTTCGCTCCTGAACTCAATGGAACCATAAAATCATTGAAAATCCAACTCTAAGACCCATTTATAGCCATAACCGAAATATACAAGTACTCTAGGGAAAATTGGGGTTTTTCGGTTTCGGCTCCGTAAACGTGTTTCTTTCTATTCCTAACCACTTTATTAACCATTACATTGGGTTAGAACTACCATTTAGTATCAATTTGGGCAGCATAACACCTAGGCCAACCCATTTTCCAAATTTACAAACAAAGACAATCCGGTAAAATTTCACCGATTAAATCAACCACAGCAGCCAGAACAATCAAAGATTGAAGTTTCGGAGGTTACCTTAAGCTTCTTCTGGCTTATCCTTCTTATGGCTGAACCCTAACCTCTTTAAACAATGAAATTCCTTGCTTCAAGACCTTAATTCACATAGAGGAATAACTTAGGAGAAGGATTATACACGTTTGTTACGAATTCACCGAAGAAATTGACCTACCTTGTGAGATTTCTCCTCTCTTTCTCTCTCTAAAAGCTCTCAAACTTTCTCTCTCTCTTGGCTTCTGGTTCAACACGAAAATGAGAGCTGAAGATGATGGGAAAATGTTTTAATTTCCATGCTGATGTCATCTTTTATTTTGATGATGTCATAATTCCCATTTTCGGATTTTCTGGCATATTTTCTACCTAAACTTTGAAAAATCATAACTAATTCTAGAACACTCAAAATGAGGTGATTCCAAAGCCAAATGAAAGATATTTAAGTCCTCTTCATAGAAAAAATATTTTCCATTACTAAAAATCACCACAAAATTCCAGAATTACATAAAACTCATCACTGTCCCAAAATAGAGTTCAGTTTCCATCCCAAACTTTAGATAGTCATATCTCCTAGTTCACAAAATGAAATGGTACAATTATGTGTCCATTTTGAATCTTGAGATGTCAAATATAAGACTTGAAAGTTTCAGAATTTGTAGACACCATTTGGTCATTCAAAATGTTCACACAAACTGACTGCCCAGAATAGAGTTTCACTGGACAGAATTTCAGATTTTGCATCTTTGCTTTTATTGGCTCCATTTTCATACCAAACATCATTACCACATAAATTTTCACAAGGAGTCCATTGGAAACACCAAATCAATCAAATTCACATCACATTGACATGTTTTCACAACAATCTCAACATGTCAACACAATTCACATTCAATTCTTCCCTCTATTCTAAGTCAATTTGGATGTTAATCCACAATTAAACTCAAATACAGGGTTTCGGCGCTGCTCACAACACACACGAATCACATTCGAGTGCCAAATCACATCATATTCTCCAAAAGGGTTACTTATCACTAACCATATCCACTTTTGAAGTTATTAACCCTTAATCACAATTTTGGATCTTACTAAAATGGGGCTTAGCAGTCCACTTCTCTCAGGCTTATTCTTTAACCTCGAGTCTCAAAATTCAGGGTATTACATTTCCTACACAAATTTTCATTATAAACTCATTAGAAACCTTAAAATCAACAAAATCTCATCTTTCCTCTTGCCTTGTTCTTGACTGAAATTTACCTTAGGGTTTCACAAAGTGATTTTGCAATTTCTAACCATAAGACTTGCCAAATTTCATTCCTACCATGCTTAAACCTCTTCTAACATCATGTTCATGTCCACAAGATCAATAAAACCCTAAGATTACCTTTGACCAAAAATTAGGGCAGCATACTAACCTCATGTAAACCCAACAAAATTTCAAGATACTAGATTCAAATCAAAGCTTATGCTTACCTCTATCCCGTGCTATAACTTTCTTGATGTCTCCAACTTCTACACCAACTAGACAACACCAACCTCCTCTTTTCAAGAAACTAAAACCATAGAAATGTTGCTCTTGATAAGAGGGATAAGATTGGTGAAGACACTTTGAGCTAAAAATGCGATCTAGAAGATGAAAATGGCTTACAAACACATTCTCTCTCTTATTCTTTAAAGTTTCGGTCCTTTTCTCCTTTTTCTTTCTCTCTCTCTATTTTTCCTCTCTTTGGCCAAATTTTAAAGAGTGGAAGAGTGTTTTATATTAATGGTTACATGTGTGCATAAGTGTTCGGCCTATAAGGTGACTTGTGTCTTCTTCCTCTACCCCTTGGTGTCCCTGGCTGACTTTAACCATAAGGGGAAGGGGAGTTTGTTGATTTCATTTGGCTTGCATGAGTGGTGTTAGGAGAGGACGGCTATGTGGCCTAATGGAAGATAGATGAGGTGTTATGTTAATCATGCATGTGTTTATGAAAGAGCTTCGGTGGCATCTCATTATAGCTCTAACCCAAAAGTAAAAGTTGAAGGGACTTAGGTGGCAACTTAATATTGTTCCAACCTAAAAGTAAAAGTTAGGTAAAAAGCTACCTTATGTGTGTGTATGCCAAGAAGGCACCATGTGTGTGTGTGTGCCAAGAAGGCACCGTGTGTGTGTGCCTCAAGAATGTGCCATGTGTGCTTGTATCAGTATGCACATGTATATTTTATCTGACTAATCATAGACACTAAGCAACTCCGGTTACTAAATTTCAGTATGTTATGATTAGAAAGTGAGAGATAGAATAAGGTGTTAGTTCCCAATTCTTAAAAGGGCTTCACAAATTGAGATAAGATTTTACCAAGTTCTAATAAGAATTTTACAAATTTCAATTCAAAAATCATCACTTGCTACAATAACAAGGTATTGATTACAATATTCACAAGTTGAGATAAGGTTTTAACAAGTTTTGATAAGATTTTCATAAATTCCAATTCAAAATTTACCACTTGCTACAATGGCAAGGTATTAATTCTCACTTCTGATAAAAGTTTCACAAGTTCAATAAGGTTTTAACAAGTTCTGTAAGATTTTCACAAATTCCAATTGAAAAATTACAACTTGTTCCACTGACAAGGTATTAATTCCCACTTCTAATAAGGCTTTCACAAGTTCAGATATGGTTTTAACAAGTTCTGATAAGATTTTCACTAATTCCTCAACACTTGGTACAATAGCAAGATATTGATTATGATATTCACAAGTTGAGATAAGGTTTTAACAAGGTCTGATAAGATTTTCACAAATTCCAATTCAAAATTTACTACTTGCTACAATGGCAAGGTATTAATTCCTACTTCTGATAAAAGTTTCATAAGTTTAGATAAGGTTTTAACAAGTTTTGATAAGATTTTCACAAATTCCAGTTCAAAAATCACTGCTTCCATGCTATAATGTCAAGGTATTGATTCCCACTTTTTATAAGGCTTTCATAAGTTCAGATATTGTTTTGATTATTAGATCTCTCATGTTTTGATGACAATAAAGAATGGTATGAAAAAGATCTGATAAACAAACAAGTTTGATCAAAGTAATAACAGGGCAAATAATCACTTGAAGTAAGCACTGGAGTAATGAAGAAAGGCCAAGAGAAAAAGCTGAGAAACTTCATCACTGGCAATATTTCTAAATGGTTACTCAAGTAAGTACTCGAGTAATGATACAGAAACTTGAAGTAACCAGAGCAACCTTTAAGTAACCTGCCAACGTTACTCGAGTAAGTACTCGAGTAATAAGGTATATGACTTCCAGTTGCTCTCGGCCTGCCAATGTTACTCGAGTAGCTACTCGAGTAACCAGCTAAATAACTTGCAGTTGCTCTCGGCCTACCAACGTTACTCGAGTAGCTACTTGAGTAACCAGGTAAATCACTTCCAGTTGCTCTTGGCCTGCCAATGTTACTTGAGTCTGTACTCGAGTCCCCTGTTTCAAGAAATATGTTGCTCTCGGCATTTTCAATCCTACCAATATTACTCGAGGAGCTAATCGAGTAACCTATTGTGGTAAGCAAAACTTGAAGGTAATACTCGATTAAGTTGACATGCTTTTATCACACTTCACTCAAGGCACTACTCAAGTATGCAGGTATTCAATTACTCTTTATCAAATATTTGAACTGGATTACTCGAGTCAGTAATCGAGTAATTTGCAGAGTTATTTACACACCACTTGAAGTATCTACCCGAGTAAGCTATGCAAAAAATTTATGTTTATTCGAGTAAGTACTCGAGTAACAGGGTAAGAAAACTTGAAGTGCTCTCAGCCTTGAAATCCTGCCAACATTATTGGAGTAAAGCATTGAGTAACCAAAAGTTTATTTGATACATTACTCGAGTTGCTACTCGAGTAATCGATGAAGAAAATTGTACCATACTCGAGTAAGTACCCAAGTAAACAGGTATTTCCAAGGTTTATAAATTTGTTTACTTCATAGACTACTCGAGTTATGTGATTTTCATTCATTAACTTGCTATCATTACTCTCACGATGATACTTGAGTAAGTACTCGAGTAAACTTAATGAATACTCGAGTAACTACTCGAGTATGCAAGTTCAGAAATTCAGAAATCATTCCAACGTTTATTGATTTGTTTTCTATGTGATTAATACTTCATTGTATTAGTATTCTTAGCATATCCACAGATAAACAATGAAGAGATCTTACCAAATAAGGAAAATCAAATGCAACGTTCAAACGCTACCTACCGCCACCTACAGCAAATGGATATTTTTCAAATACTGGAAAAGTCAACAGTGGCTGCGCACACTCTAACGGGCGAGAAGAAAATGTTCCAACGGTAATTACCAACACATCTATATATATAGGAACATCCAAATAGAGAAAAACAACAAGAACGCACACACGAACGCATTATCAAGTTCAATACTCTGTTTTACATATACTTGTAATTTTGTACTTTAGTGATTCTTATTCACTCTGTGAGAGAGATATTTCATTCAAACTCAATATTTGTTATTGAGGTAACTTAAGGTTGTGGAAACTTGAGTTGTGATTGGATTACAACTTATAAGGGGGGGAGAGTGTCCAGGCGAAGGAACTTGCTTGTACTGAGGTGCCAAGAACCCACTGAATCTTGGAAGTTATAGTGAAACTCTCAGAGATACTCTAAGGACTGCACGTAGGTCAAAGTGGTTGTGGCCGAACCAGTATAACTCCCGGTGTACACTTCAGTGAAATTTCTCCTTACTCTTTTTGCATTATATTCACCATCAAGTTTTATATTTGCAGCAAAAAATTTAGTATCACCCAATTCACCCTCCTCTTAGGTGAAACGCTTGCTCTAACATTGATTAGTTCTGAAAAAATTTTCACAAATTCCATTTCAAAAATTACCACTTGTTATAATGGAAAAGTATTGATTCCTACTTCTGATAAAGGTTTCACAAGTTCAGATAAGGTGTTAAGAAGTTCTGATAAACTTTTCACAAATTCCAATCCAAAAATCACCACTTGCATGCTACAATGACAAGGTATTGATTCCTACTTCTTATAAGGGTTTCACAGGATCATATAATGTTTTAACAAGTTCTGATAACCTTTTCACAAATTCTAATTCAAAAATCACCCGATGGCAATGTATTGATTCCCACTTATGATAATGTTTTAAAGAAGGTACCCAGAAAGTAAAGGCAAAGAGAACCCCAACCATTAGAGAGAAGCTTAAAATGCAGAGAAATCTAGCAGGAGTAAATTGAATAAAGGTTGTGAGATGTTATTAAAGAATAAGAAATTTCCAGGACAGTGACACTGAAAAGATAGGTGTTAAATAGAGAAGAAATAGTAAGAGTAAGAGAACAGGGAGCTTAACACAAGCTAAGTTAGTTAATGCAAAATGTAATGAAAGTAAAGGGATATTGGGGGAGACCCAAGAGTCATTGTAAGGCCTCACCGTACAAACCACTTAACATCAATATTAATCAGAGTAGCAATTACACAGTTCAGTGAGCAACACAATAATAGTGTAAATATATTGATATAGTGATACTAGGTGCTTGAGAGTATATATACAAATTTTGTTCCAAAATAAAAAAATTAAACCAATTATAACCAACAGCTCCATTCTCTTGAACTGTACACCACAGTTGCCCGTATTTACTATTTTGCCCTTCGAGCCTCTAGCTTCTGCTGGAATATTTAAATTTTGAAAAAGGGTGAAATTCAAACGAATCTCAGTAGTAATAGACAATCGATCATAGAAAATGCAATAATAAATATAACAAATACCACTTATAGCAATATTATAATAAAACATAATTCAGTTTGGTCGGAAACGTTCAGAGCCAACCACCGTTGCACCCCTACTTGTTTCGTACCTTAACTGGGCTCCAGGCCACCAATTAGGCATATTAGTGTACTCATAGGCACTATGTTCAGTGTACCCTAGGTACTATATTCAGTCATGTTCAGTGTACCCGTAGGCATGATGTTCAGCCATATTCAGTGTACCCGTAGGCACTATGCATCATACATATTATGGTAAATAGTATATACACAAAGCATATAAACATTGTCATAATGTATGAAAGATAGAGTTACTACCTTGTATCCCTTTTTGCTACACAAAAATAGTTCCTCGAACTACGTGCCAATAACTCAGGCAATAAATCCAGTCCTAATATTCCAAATGTACAAGAATTAGGTTAAAACCCATTCATGTACTATTTTAGACACTTCCAAAGTGTTTTTGTTGGTTATATTAGTCTAAACTGCAAAATTACCAAAATGCCTCTAGGGACCCGGTCCAGGTTCCTTTGTACCCAATCCGACCTAGATTTTTGCAAAAATCACTCCTAAATGACAGTTTTGCCTATAATAGCCCTGGTTTAGGGTTGTAGGGGTATTTTCATAATTTTACTTTCTAGCGCTTTTTCTAAAAAAAGTGTTCAACATCAACTCCACCTAATTTTCCCTCCTAAACACAATGGAACCATTAGATTATTGAAAATCTAACTCCTTCCCCTATTTCTGTCTAGGCTGAAACATGCTAGGTTTTTGGGGAAATTGGATTTTTGATTTTAAACCCAAAAGCTTGTTCCTTTTCACTCATAATTACTTGATTAACCATTTAAACACTTAATACCAAATATTTGAAGAAATTTGGGCAGCATAACCCCTTAGGGTTTCCCTTTACCAAATTTACAAATCAACTAATCAAACCACCATTCAACACCAAATCATCCACAACAACAACAACAATAACATCAAATATTTGAGATTTTTGAAGTTACCTTTGGATTTCTCCTCCTCTCTCTAGCCGAAACACACTCCCCCTTAATCCTTGAAAATTTTCTTGATAAACGTGTCAATCCACGGAGAAGAGAAGCTTAGGGAAGGAATTACACAAACAAGAAGCCAAATCATAAAGAACATCAAGCTTACCTTGTGATTTTTCTCCTCCTTCTCTTTAAAACCCTTGAGCTCACTCTCTTTCCCCCCTCTTTGCTTTGGTTGGCCAAATGGAATAAAGAAATATGAAGCAAAATCTTCATAAATATCCTCCTTTTTCCCTTTAACTAATTTATTACAAAAGTCAAATTTTTATGACACAAAGTACTTGGCTTTATCTACATACAATTGGTGTTATAAACCTTCGTTAACATTGAACCAAATCTCCCTCCTCTAGTGATGTGATCTAGCAAGTTGTGCCTTCAAATTCAAGTGATCCTTTGTAAATACCAAGTGGACCAATCACAAGAGAAAAGGCCAAACAAATCAAGGAAGCATTAAATGGGCTAGTGCAAGATACTTGGACAAAGCAAGTAGCAATTGGATCAAAGCTGGACCAAAATGTTGAAAACGTCACTAACTTTATATGGGCTACAAATAGAGATATTGATCAAGTTTTGGGCTTGTAAACTTGAAACTAAAGAGCTTGGACCTAGTTCTACACATGGGAGGACTCATTTGGGCTTAAATAAGCACATTTTGAGCCTTAATTTGCTGACTACATTTTCTTGAAGTTAGGTGTACGAAAATCAACAAGAAGTTGGAAGATTTGGCTTTTGGTTTCTTTAGCATGTTGTATTTGTTTTTTCAACTTTCTTCTAGATTGTATTAGACTTTTTGGTTTCCTAGCATATAGTTTTACAATTTGTATTGGTTGTTTTCAAAATTGCAATTATGTCAATTAGGTTATATTTTCCTATAAATACTTGGTGCTTCTTTATTGGTAACACAAAATTCAGATTTGAATGATAAATGAAAGTTGCATTTCTGCACTTTGTTTCTTGAGAGTGGGTTCTCTCTAGGGTTCTTTCTAGAACTAACAAACTTATCAAGGCTTGATCAACCGTGTGGCATTTTCCAACACTTCGGGTCCTTGTTCTTTCATGTTCAAGGGTTCAAGTGGATCATCGATCTTTGTTTAGCTTTCTTGGGGATTGTATATTTCAGAATTGGTTGTGGGTTTGTGGGATCTTCCCTTGTAGGTTTGCACCATCTTGGTATCAAAGCTTCGGATCTAAATTTAGGTCATATCTATCTGTTCTTTGTTTTCATTTTTGTTTCAAGTTTTATGCTTTGTTTTTGTGTCTGTCCGTGTCCAGATTTGTTTCTTCTGTTTGTCAAGTTTTTCTTTGTGATTTCTAATATTTAGAGTCTTAGATTAATAGTTCAGAATCTCTTCTTTCATCTCGTTTTAGAATTATTTCAATCCAATTTTTCATTTGAGTTCTATCTATTTTAATCTAGTTGTGTTTTCTGGAAAATTCTGGGCTTGTTCATCTTCGTTTTTCTAGAACGTCCTAAAATATGCTATCCTTGTTTGATCTCTTTTCCTTTGTGTTTTACATCGTTCAATATATCATTTTCATAGTTTAGAATCTCATTTTTTTGTTCGTTTTGGTGTCATCTCAATCCAAAATTTCTACTGAGTTATAGTCTTTCCAAAAAAGACGCTTTTCTAGAATTTTTGAGTTCAAATTGCTTGAGTTTTGTTGTTTGTGATATATCTGTATTTAGAAAAAAAAGAAGAAAAAAAGAGCATAAAAAAAATATTTGATAAGAAAAAAAAATACAAAAAAAAAAGATTGTGGTGGAAGTGTTTTGAGCAATATCTATTGTCATACCTATAATTTGTGAAGTTTGTGTCATTTAAACTCTTGATATCCTTAAATTTCCTTTTCCAATACTCATTTTGATATTTCATATTTCTAAGTGTTGTGTTGATTCTGCATATTGTGATTGCTTGATTATAAATTGCTTAGTTCTTTAAAGCATCTTAAGAGGAATCTAAGAGTGGAAAAAGGAAAGAGTGAAATACATCAATTTAAAAGCCAAATTTGAGTGAAACACGAGTGTAGAGTGACATCCTTGAGGGAAACACATGAGGAACTTGTGAGGAAAATTATTTCTCTAACATCTTTTTTTTTCAGATACAATGTCAAATATAAAAGAAACATCCGGTGGTAACCCAAATAATCCAGAAGACCACCTCAAGGCAATGCAGCAACATTTTACATGCATGGATGTTGTTTTTGGAGAAATAAGAGATAGGATGGATAGACAAGATGAAAGAATTGCAAACCTGTAAAGAGTTAGACAAAATCCTATAAGGCACAATAGGTGGGATACTTCTATGGATGAATTTGAATCTGAGCATGATGAGGTTAGTGGTGCTAGTGAGGAAGATTTTGAATCTGAATATGAAGTGGGAAGTAATAGGCATAAAGGAGATAGGAGGTATGGGAGAGGACATGGCAAAAATATTCTTAGGGAAAAAAATAGAGTAGATGGGAACCTAGGGAGCATCAAAATGAAAATACCACCTTTCTAAGGTAGGAGTGATCCTTAAGCTTATTTAGAGTGGGAGAAGAAGATAGAAATGATTTTTGAGTGCCACAATTATTCTGAGGCAAAAAGGTGAAGTTGGCAGTAATAGAATTCATTGATTATGCCATGTTTGGTGGGATAAATTGGGCATCAATAGGAGGAATAATGGTGAGAGGCCTGTAGCAACATGGAGGAAAATGAAAACTCTAATGAGAAGGAGATTTATTCCTAACCATTACTATAGGGAGCTTTATCAAAAGTTACAGACCCTTACACAAGGCTCTAGGAGTATAGAGGAATATTATAAAGAGATGAAGTTAGCTTTGATAAGAGCTAATGTGCAAGAAGATGGAGAGGCTATAATGGTTCATTTTCTGAATGGGCTTCACAAAGAAATTGCTGACACTATAGAATTGCAACATTATATGGAGCTGGAGGACATGGTACATGTAGAAATTAAGGTAGATAAGCAACTCAAGTGTAAAGGTTCCTCAAAATTCCATTCTGGATCAAGTTCTTCACAAAAATAGATTTGGAAGAAAGGAGAAAGAGCTTTCCAAAAGGAGACAACTAAAAGCAAAGAAGAAGCTACATCAAAGAACAAAGGTAAATCTGATTCCCAAACTTCTAGAAATAGAGATATAAAGTGTTTCAAGTGTTTGGGTACAGGTCATATAGCTTCTCAATGCCCCAACAAGAGAGTCATGATTCTTAAAAATAGTGAAGTTGTGACTGAAAGTGAAAGTGATCATGATTCCATTGAAGATGCTAGTGATGATGGGGTTGAATATGCCGTAGAAGGAGAATGCCTTGTGGTTAGAAGAGCTTTGAATTGCCAAATGAAGGAAGATGAAATGAATAAGCAAAGGGAAAACATTTTCCATACTCGTTGCCTCATTAATAACAAGGTTTGTAGTATGATCATTGATAGTGGGAGTGTAACAAATGTTGCAAGCACTATATTGGTTGAGAAATTGAATTTGCTTACCATTAGACACCCTAGACCATACAAGCTGCAATGGTTGAATGAATATGGGGAAATTAAAGTTGATAAGCAAGTTCTTGTTTCTTTTTCAATTGGCAAATATTGTGATGAAATATTGTGTGATGTTGTTCCTATGTATGATGCACATATACTTTTAGGAAGACCATAGGAGTTTGATAGAAAAGTCAAGAGGGATGGGTTTACAAATAGATATTCTTTTGTAATGAACAACAAACCTATGACTCTTGTTCCATTGACTCCAAAACAAGTGTATGAGGATCAACTCAAGATGAACGAGAGAAAAATGAGAGAGAAAAAAGAAAAGAGAGTGAAAAAGAGAGAAAATATGAAAGTTCAAAAAAAGAAATCCAGAGAAAGGAAATAAGTAAAGAGAGAAAAGAAAAGAAGAAAATGAGTTTTTATGCAAAAGAAAGTGAAGTGAGAAGTGCTTTTCTGGCTGAAACACACTTGCTACTCCTTGTTTACAAGGAATCCTTTTTGAACACTAATGACATTAACTCTTCCTTTCCTAGTATTGTTGGTTCTTTGTTGCAGGAATTTGATGATGTGTTCCCTAAATAAACTCCACCAGGTTTACCACCTAATAGAGGAATTGAACACCAAATTGATTCCATTCCTGGAGCAACAATTCCTAATAGGCCAGCATATAAAAGCAATCGTGAAGAAACAAAAGAGCTTCAAAAGCAAGTGGGAGAACTCATGGAAAAGGGGTATGTTAGAGAAAGTTTAAGCCCTTGTGCAGTTCCGGTGCTTTTAGTTCCAAAGAAAGATGGAACTTGGAGGATGTGCATTAATTGTAGAGACGTCAACAATATCACTGTAAGGTATCACCATCCCATTCCTAGATTAAATGATATGCTTGATGAATTGCATGGTTCTATTGTCTTTTCTAAGATTGATTTGAAATCTGGGTACCATCAAATTAGAATGAGAGAAGGGGATGAGTGGAAAACTGCTTTCAAGACTAAACATGGATTATATGAATGCTTAGTTATGCCTTTTGGGTTAACTAATACACCTAGCACTTTCATGAGATTAATGAACCATGTTTTGGGTGCTTTCATTGGGAAATTTGTTGTGGTTTATTTTGATGATATTATGATTTATAGCAAGAATTTGGATGAGCATTTGAATCATTTGCATTGTGTGCTTGATGTTTTGAGGAAAGAAAAACTGTTTGCAAATTTGCAAAAGTGTGATTTTTGCATGGATAAACTTGTTTTTCTTGGTTTTGTGGTGAGTGCTAAAGGAATATAAGTTGATGAGGAAAAGATAAAAAGAATGGCCAACACCTAAAAGCATAATTGAGGTGAGAAGTTTTCATGGTTTGGCTAGTTTTTATAGGCCATTTGTGAAGGATTTTAGCACACTTGCTGCACCACTCACTGAGGTCATTAAAAAATTTGTTGGTATTAAATGGAATAAAGCACAAGAAGATGCATTCATTGGCCTTAAGGAAAAATTATGTTCTGCACCTGTGTTAGTATTGCCTGACTTTAGCAAAACTTTTGAGATTGAATGTGATGCATTTGGAGTTGGGATAGGAGCTGTTTTAATGCAGGAAGGAAAGCCAATTGCCTATTTTAGTGAAAAGCTAAATGGAGCGGCCTTGAAGTATTCAACTTATGACAAAGAGCTCTATGCACTTAAAAGAGCCTTGGAGAATTGGTAGCACTACATTTGGCCAAAACAGTTTGTGATTCACACTGATCATCAATCCTTGAAGCATATTAAAGGTCAAGGTAAGCTGAACAAGAGACATGCACGGTGGCTGGAATTTATTGAGACATTTCCATATGTCATCAAATACAAGAAAGGTACTGAGAATGTGGTTGCCGATGCATTATCTAGAAGGTATACTCTTCTTTCAACTCTTAATACTAAGTTGCTTAGCTTTGAATATATCAAGGAGTTGTATGCAAATGATGCTGATTTTGTTGAATTGTTCCTTGATTGTGAAAAGAAAGCATTTGCTACATTTTTTAGAGTTGATGGGTACTTGTTTAAAGAAAATAGACTGTGTATGCCTCAATGTTCATTACATGAATTGCTTGTTAGAGAAGCACATGGGGGATGTTTAATGGGTCACTTTGGTGTGAAAAAGACTTTAGATGTTTTGCATGAGCATTTCCTTTGGCCTAAAATGAAACGTTATGCGGAAAGAATTTGTGCTAAATGTATAACATGTAAAAAGGCTAAATCTAGAGTCTTGCCACATGGTTTGAATACTCCTTTACCTGTACCTAGTAAACCTTGGATTGACATATCAATAGATTTTGTTTTGGGTTTGCCTAGGTCAAAAAGAGGAATGGATTCCATATTTGTGGTTGTTGATAGATTTTCTAAAATGGCAAATTTCATTGCATGCCATAAAACTGATGATGCTGTTAGATCTCATGTTTTGATGATAACAAAAGAATGGTTTGAAAAGGAAATGATTAATAAACAAGTTTGAACAAAGTAATGACAGGAACAAGCATCACTTGAAGTAAGCATTGGACTAATGAAGAAAGACCAAGAGAAAATGCTGAAGAACTTGATCAGAAGCAAGTTTTCTAAGGCATTACTCGAGGAGCTACTCGAGTAATGAGACAAAACTTGAAGTAACCACAGACAACTTCCAGTAACCTGCCAACGTTACTCGAGTAATAGTGCATAAATTTTCAAGGTGCTCTCGGCCTACCAATGTTACTCGAGGAGCTACTCAAGTAACCAGGTAAAAACTTGGAGTTGCTCTCGGCCTGCCAATGTTACTCGAGGCGCTACTCGAGTAACCATGTGAAAAACTTCCAGTTGACTTCAAGTTGCCAATGATACTCGAGTAGTTACTCGAGTAACTCTGTTTCTGAAAATATGGAGCTCTCGGCACTTAGTACTACTGCTAATGTTACTCGAGGAGCTACTCGAGTAACGCACTAAGGTAAGTTAAAACTTGAAGGCGGTACCCGATTAACTTGATTTCTTTTTATCTCATTTTCCTCGAGTCCTTACTCTAGTATGCCAGTATCTAATGTTGTATTTTAAGTGGATTCCTCGAGTAAGTACCCGAGTATGCAGAAATATTTTAAGGTAAACCTCAAGTCATTACTAGGGTAAGTCATGCACAAGAAGTACAATTACTCGAGGTGGTACCCGAGTAACCTATGCACAAATTAGTGCATTACTCGAGTCCATACCCGAGTAACAAGGTAAGTTCTCTCGGCCTTGAAATCCTGCCAATATTACTGGAGTAGAGCATCGAGTAACCACAAGTTTATTTGAAGGTTTACTGGAGTTGGTACCCGAGTAACTCATAAAGTTATGAGTGCATTACTCGAGTAGGTACCCGAGTAAACAGACATTTCCAAAGGTTTGAAAATTGGTTATTCCATGCACTACCCGAGTATTCTTGTATTTGCTTATTGACTTGAAGTTAATTTAAGATTTCCCGATGATACTCGAGTAACCTTCATGTGATACTCGAGTAGCTACTCGAGTAAGCAAACCTAGAAAGTTTGAAATCATTCCAACGGTCATTGTTCTGTTTCCTATTTGATTAACTTTTCATTATATTAGTGTACTTAGCATTTCAACAGATAAACAATGAAGAGATCTTACCAAATAAGGAAAGTCAAAAGCAACGCTCAAATGTCACCGACCGTCACCTACCATAACGTATGTTTTTCAAAAACTGGAAAAGTCAATAATGGCTGCGCACGCTCCAACGGACATGAAGAAATATGTTCCAGCAATCATTACCAACGTATCTATATATATGTGGACATCCGAATAGAGAGGAACACAAGAACACACTTACGAACGTATCATCAAGTTCATTACTCTGTTTTCCATTATACTTGTGATTCTATGCTTTAGTGATTCTTATTTACTCTGTAAGAGAGATATTTCATTCAAACTCAATATTTATTATTGAGGTAACTTAAGGTTGTGGAACCTTGAGTTGGGATTGAATTACAACTTGTAAGGGGGAGTGAGTGTCCAGGTGTAGGAACTTGCTTGTACTGAGGTGCCAAGAACCCAATGAATCTTGGAAGTTATAGTGAAACTCTCAGAGAAGCTCTGAGGACTGGACGTAGGTCAAAGTGGTTGTGGCCGAACCAGTATAAATCCCGGTGTACACTTCGGTGATATTTCTCCTTACTCTTTCCTGTTTTAATTCCACTGTTAAAGTTTTATATTCTGACGAAATTTTAAGGTCACCCAATTCGCCCCCCTCTTGGGTGAAACGCTTGCTCTAACAGATGCCACATACATTGCTGATATGTTCTTTAAAGAAATTGTGAGGCTTCATAGTGTCCCTAAAAGTATTGTTTTGGATAGGGATACCAAATTCTTGAGTCATTTTTGGAGAGTTTTGTGGGGAAAGCTTAGTTCTAAATTGTTATTTTCTACTGCTTGTCATCCACAAACTGATGGACAAACTGAAATTGTTAACAGAACCTTATCACAATTACTCAGAATTGTGATTCAAAAGAAGTTGAAAAATTGGGAAGATTGTTTGCCATTCATTGAATTTTCATATAACAGAAGTGTTCATTCATCTATTGATTATTCTCGTTTTGAAATAGTATATGGTTTTAATCCACTAACTCCTTTGGATTTATTACTATTACCTATTGATGAGAGAGCAAGTCTTGATGGGAAAAAAAAGCTGAAATAGTGCAGCAACTTTATCAGCGTGTTAAACAGAAAATTGAAAAGAAAAATGAACATTATGCATCCAAGGCTAACAAAGGAAGAAGGCATGTTCTTTTTGAACCTGGAGATTGGGTATGGGTGCACATGAGAAAAGAAAGATTTCAAGCTCAAAGAAAATCAAAATTAGCTCCAATAGGAGATGTTCCATTTCAAGTCCTTGAAAGAATAAATGATAATGCTTACAAGATTGATTTGCCTGGTGAGTATTCTGTTAGTACTACTTTTAATGTAGCTGACTTATCTTCTTTTGATGTAGGTGAAGATTTGAGGACGAATCCTTTTGAGGAGAGAGGGAATGATGTGATCCAGCAAGTTGTGCCTTCAAATTCAAGTGATCATTTGCAAATACCAAGTGGACTAATCACAAGAGCAAATGCCAAACAAATTAAGGAAGCATTAAATGGGCTAGTGCAAGATACTTGGACAAAGCAAGTAGCAATTGGATCAAAGCTAGAACAAAATGCTAAAAACGTCACTAACTTTATATGGGCTACAAATGGAGATATTGATCAAGTTTTAGGCTTGCAAACTTGAAACTCAAGAGCTTAGACCTAGTACTACACATGGGAGGACTCATTTGGGCTTAAATAAGCACATTTTGAGCCTTAATTTGCTGACTACATTTTCTTAAAGTTAGGTGTGCAAAAATCAACAAGTAGTTGGCAGATTTGACTTTTGGTTTTTTTAGCATGTTGTATTTGTTTTTTCAACTTTCTTCTAGATTGTATTAGACTTTTGTGTTCATTGTATTAGACTTTTAGGTTTCCTAGCACATGATTTTATAATTTAATTGGTTGTTTTCAAAATTGCAATTATGACAATTAGGTCATATTTTCCTATAAATACTTGGTGCTTCTTCATTTGTAACACACAATTCAGATTTCAATGATAAATGAAATTTGCACTTCTACACTTTGTTTCTTGAGAGTGGATTCTCTCTAGGGTTATTTTTAGAACTAACAAACTTATCAAGGCTTGATCAACCTTGTGGCGTTTTCCAACACTTTGGGTCCTTGTTCTTTCGTGTTCAAGAGTTCAAGTGGATCATCGATCTGTGTTTAGCTTTCTTTGGGTGCGTATATTTCAGAATTGGTTGTGGGTTTGTGGGATCTTCCCTTATGGGTTCGCACCATCTAGTCAGATCATAAGTGATGAACCCAAGCTCATAGGAAAAGCAAAATAGGCTGATGTTATTTTATCCCATAATTACAACATTTGCCACAACAATTTTTTCGATTTTCGGAATAGTTGACAATTCTGGCAAATTTTCTAACAAAACTTTGAAAAATCATAACTTTATTTTTAGACATCGTATTAGAGTGATTTCCAAAGGCTATGGAACCCTTATTGAGTCTAGTTTCAAGGAAAAATATAATCTTTAGCCAACTAAGAGTTGAAAATTCCCTGAATTTCAATCTTTGGACACTATTCCAAAAATAGCCAATTTCACAGGGTAAACTTCAAAAATCCATAACTCTTTGTATAGCACTTCAAAAATTAGCCATTACCTATCAAATTAAAGCTTAGGATGTTTACTTTCATACTATAAAATTTCATAATTTTTGGTCATCATTTGGTCATCCAAAACTACATGACAAACTCACTGCCTCGTAGGAAATTTCACTAGCAGCACTGTTCATATTTCAATTTTCAGTGTTTAATTCCTATGATCATGAATATTCACCATTATTTTTCATTAAATATTTCAAATAATTACAAGACATTTTGGTGAATAAAATTTGGAGTGTTACAACTGTACCAAAGGAAAAGTGGAAAATTTTCCAAGAAAGTTGAAAGATAAAGAGAAATATAAAACTAAGATGATGATAGAATCTTATGTATGAAAAGGAAAAGGAAAAGGAAAAGGAATATATGTTGCTAAATCAAGGGGTTACACGCAGCAACTTGTGTTTACTCAATAAAACAAGTATAAGTACAACAGAGAAAATGATTTCAGGAAACTAGACTACTAGAGAGAGGTTTTGGGAAAGATGAAAATGTAGTGCTAGATGATCGTTTGTTGTCGTCGAAGGAGGAGGTGGTGGTGCTTCTTGGTCGCCTATTGGTTCTAAGAGGCCTAGACTGGTGTTGACAATGGTCATGGAGGAGGGGGAGAGAGAGATAGAATTGCCCATGGACGAACAAAGATGAGAAGGAGAAGAAGAGAGGAAAGGTAGATAAATGAAGGTCATTTTTGTCATTTCCACCTGATTTCACAAAAAATATTTCAGGTACTCACACTTTTGTGGCATTAAAAATATTGGGAACACCACACTATCCTTTACTTATTTCACAGTTCTTTTTATGAGATTTTCCTAATATTAAATATGAACCATTCATTTATTTATCTGAGAGTGAAGATGAGATTTTAAGAAGAAAAGCAAAAAATAGATTATGAGAGTATCCTCTTCCTTATAAATACTCCTTTCGATCCTTTTTAGAAGCAACAATTACTTTGTTTGCGCAAAACAAATTAACGGTTAAGATTAGTTAAAAACAATAAATGTGAAAAAAATGTAACACATTTTCCAAATATGCCTATATTTATGAAAAGAGTATAGGAGAAAAAATGAGTAAAATATACTCCCTTCGGTCCTATTTATAAGTAACATTCTTTCTCATGGGCTTGATCCTATATATAAGAAACAATTTCGCTTTGCCTGAAAATATAATGCACTTTTTTCATTTCTACCCTTAATTAATTGATACATGTCTAAGATCTGTTTACACTCATTCTCTCCCATTTTTTCCCACTCATTATCTTTCTCATTTATCATCTTCATAAATAAAAGGTTTGTTTGGAAAAAAACTTATATATCTTACACTTTCATTACTTTTAACTAATCTTAATCATCAATTGGTTTTATGGAATTAGGGTGGTTATTACTCATAAAAAGGAGGAGAGAGAAAGAGAGAGTGACTGAGTGAGCGAGCGTATTGAAGAACTTGTTTTTGACAATACTGTTTTGAAATGTTCAACAGAAAAAGTTTTCTTTTCCAAAGGAGGAATATTCTAAAATGTGCTCACATCGTGTGAAGATTTTTCCTACCACTCAGTACTTTGCAAGAACTTTTGAAACAGACAAAAATTTAATGTCCTGTGGCAAAAAAAAAAAAAAAAGACAAAAATTTAATGTCGGGTGGAAAAGGTAATACACCAAACAATAAAAGAGACATTTTTGGAAGAAAGAAAAACGTCAATTTTTTTAATTTATATAAAAATATTCATAAATAAAAGATATAAAATCTATAAATAATCATATTATTTATAACTCATAAAAAAGTGTGGTGTTTTTAATTTCATAAAATTATTTATATTTTTCATTAATTTATTTTACATAATTCGTTGGCCTTTATGCGACTTTTTCCTCATTTCAATTTTTCTTCATACATTTTAATAAAATTTAATAAGAATTGAATAAATTTTAAAATTATTTTAAATGATTGTTCTCTTGCATAACACGAGAAAGCATGTAGTTATGAATTATAAGTACCTGTAAAAAAATTATCTCTCCAAAATTATATCATTATCAATATACCTTCTTCTTCTTCTTTTGCCAGAATCAATATATGATATGGTCTCATGCATTGGGCATGTTGTAGAATAAAGTTATAGTTTTTACTCTTTAATATAAATTTTTATTATTTTATGGAGCATTTAATGAGTTATTCCGAAAATCCCTTCCTAAGCTATCACATTTCAATCAAATATTAAAGTGGGGTTTTTAATTATAGTGTGCGTGAGGGTAAAATTAGACAAGTGATTCAATTTCAAAACAAATTTACTACTCTACTTCAACTACTTCAACTAACCTTGATTTTCATTAGTTAGTTAAAAACAACTCATGTCAATTAAGTTGTTTATATCCATTTTGTCAAGTTCTCTAATCACTTGTGACCATGTATTCTATTTTTTAATTATTATCATTTAACTAAAAACTTATTAGATGTAATGAATAAAAAGAACTTGATGTAATGGTGGATATAAAAAACTTGATGTAAGTATGATCTTTAAAAAAATAGAGAAGTAAGGTAATAAAATTTTAATAAAGATAAGATATCAAAATAAAATGGTAAGAAAAATTAGTTAAAATGTTATGAATATTATGATTGTATAGATGTCTATAATATCCAATAATAATAGCTTACAACCTTTATTTTGAATGGCATCATAGCTTACAAGCCGTTATCAGCACGATTTTGCTCTAAAAATTTGAGGTATGAGCTCCTTATAGAGTAATATATTATTGTGGTATATAATAATACTCTATTCTATTTCTATATTAGCTTTCCTCTTTTTCAATTATCCCCCCTTACCCAATTATTTCTGTCACGCCCTTATCTTTATTTCACCTTTACCAGAGTCTTCGCGGAAAATGATATGCGGTTCGGTAAGCAACACAGGAATAGCATAACCATACTGATAATAAGTATATGATTACTAAAATTCCTTCAGGGATTGTAGATAACACTTACAAATTATGTAGCCGTGTAAGGCTATTAGGGTGTCTAAACTCGTCCCAGTGAAACGGAGACTTCTTCCCATCTTCGTTTCACTACTGTAATCCTCTCGTACAGTACTTTGCATTGTTGTTTGCATATCTTCTGTCGTCTCCTGTCTAAATTGTTGGTAGGGGAGGGTGAGATTCGAGAGAATCTCAGTAGGAAACAGATACCATAATGCATGATTGATGCTATGTGTATGACATGTTAGCTTTATCTAGATGTATGCACCATAATGACATTTCTGCATGCTCAATATTTCATACAAAAAACTATGGCCACAACGAAAACAGAAACAGAGCTTCATTTATTCAAATATGCTCTACACAATCAAGTAAAGCAATCACATACATCATTACACAAGCAAAGATATCAATTACATGCAAGTAAGGTAAGTCCCCTATCTTAACCTGTTTCCGTCTCGAAATGCGTGCCACGATCTATGTGCAAACAGCTCGGGGCTCCATATTCGATCCTACAATGTCAAATGTACTATTTAGACACTTCCATAGTGTTTTTGGGGGTTATATGAGTCTATCTTGAAAATTTACCAAAATGCCCCCGGGACCCCGGCCCCGCCGTACCCGGCCCGATGGCACGTTTTCCCAAATTTTTGACTAGGGCTATCCTGACGTATTTTCATCCAAGGAATCCATTTCCGGACTCAAAATTATCAAATTCAATGTCAAATTACGAAATTGCCCTTGGCAGCCCTACTTTTAGGGTTTTAAGGGCGTTTCCGTAATTATGCTTTCTCGACCTTTTCTGAAAAAGTGCTCAACTGTAACCCCACCTAATTTTCCCTCCTGAATCCAATGGAACCATCAAATCATTGAAAATCCAACTCTAATGCCCATTTCTAGATATGGCTGAAACTTATAGGAATTTAGGGAAAATTTGGGTTTTTCGGTTTCGGCTCCGTAAATACGTTCCTTCGTACTCTTAACCACTTTATTGACTATTCCATTAGGTTATAAATACCATTTAGACTCAATTTGGGCAGCATAACCCTTAAGGAAACCCATTTCCAAAAATCACAAACAAAGATAATCCGGCGAAATTTCACCGATTAAATTGTCCACAGCAGTCAGAATAAGCAATATACGAAAGTTTGGAAGTTACCTCAAGCTCCTTCTGACTTTTCCCAAATATGGCTGAAAACCCTAATCCTCCAAACTCCAAAATCTTGCTTCAAACACCTCAAACAACATAGGAGATAAGCTTAGGAGAAGGATTATACACGTTAGGTACGAATTTACCGAAGAAATCGACCTATCTTGTGAGTTTTCTTCTCTCCTTCTCTCTCTAAAATCTCAACTTTCTCTCTCTCCAAATACTGAAACTCACGTCAGAAATGAGGCTTGGAGGAAGGAGGAGCTGATTTATAATATATATAAATTTAATTAATTCATTTTCTCAATTTCGGATTTTTTACAAAATTCTGGCAGATTTCTGCCCAAACTTTGAAAAATAATAACTAATTCTAGAAACATCGAAATGAGGTGATTCCAAAGCCTATAGAACCCTTATTGAGTCTAGTTTGAAGAAAAAATATAGAATTTTACTTTCTGGAATCACAAAATTCCCAGAATTTCAATCTTTTCCTATTGTTCCAGAAATTTCATAGTTTATCTGTGCTGACTTCAAAAATTCATATCTTTTTGTGTATAGCTCTAATTGAGTCATATGACCTATCGAATTAAAGCTTAGGATGTCTACTTTCACCTTGTAAAATTTCATAATTTTTTATCATCATTTGTTCATTTAAATGAACATGACAAGCTTACTACCTCATAGGCGATTTCACCAAAAACATAATTATAGTCTCCAAAATTCACCATTTTAGTTTCTTAATACCCCAAAGATATATAAATCATTAGGGGATAAATTTGAGCTCCTGCTAAATTAGGGCTTAGCAGCCCTCTTAATTTAGGCTTATTCTCAAGCCTGAAATCCCAAATTTCGGGGTATTACAATTTCCATCCATATATTTGTTATATGTTCATTGTTCCAATTTTCCTATTATCTTCCAACTAAGTTCAAGGCATCTTGTTGATTATTACTCATCACATCAATGTATAACAATGTCTTTTATCCTTACATCTTATTATTTGTAGTATAAATGTTTTATTTTTATGATTGTAGTTGTTATACCAAATGATTAAAAAATTAAAAGGCACAATATTGAGATGACCAGAAGCCACACTGCCTTTTATTTTGTGATTAAGTGACAAGAAACCATATTTCTTTCAATTTGGTTATTTTGTAAAAGGTCACTTAATGATATTAAGAAAGAAATTGCATTTACTTGCAAAAGAACTTTTGACAATTTGATGATTATGAATGTTATTTTTACCATGCCTTGAAGGCCAATAACTTAAAAAACCTGAAGATTAAGCATATGATGACACCTATGCCAATGAAAGATTGAGCATATTCGTGACTTTTGTTACACCCTTATCTTATTTTTACATATTTCAGAGTATTTGGGGAAAATGATATGCAGTTCGGTGGGCAACATAGGAATAGCATAAATATACTGATATTATGTGCATGAATATGGACAGTCCCCATAAGGGTTCATACTTGATAATTACAATTAATATAGCCTCGCAATGCTACGTGGGTGTCTAAACCCGTCCCAGGGAAAACGGAGACATCTTCCAGTCTTTGTTCCACCATGGCATTCCCCTCATACGGTTCTCTTCACTGCTCTTAGCATAGCTTCTGTCTTCACCTGTCTAAATTATTGGTACGGGAGGGTGAGATTTGAGAGAATCTCAGTAATCTCAGTAGGAAAATAATACCAATATGCATGCAAGATAAATGCCTAATACATGACATGCTTGCATTACATAACTCAAGTTCACACAATGACATATCAGCGTGCTCAATGTTTCAAACAACATACGTATGGCTATAGCACAAACAGAAACATAGCTTCAATTATTCATATATTTTTCAGATAATCAAGCAAAGTAATAACATGCATTAATACACCAGCACAAATATCAAATACATGTAAGAGAGGTAAGTTCCCTACCTTAATTGCCCTTCCCTGATTCTTGAATAACATGCCTTGATTTGCGTGCCAATCCCTTGAGCTCTTTACTTGGTCCTAAAATGTCAAATGTACAGTTTAGACAATTCTATAGTGTTCTAGGGGTTATATGAGTCTATATAGAAAAATGGCCAAAATGCCCCCAGGAACCCGACCTAGCCTCATCGTACCCGGTTCGATAGTACTTTTTTTGAAATTTTGATGAGGGCTATCCTAATGTATTTTCACCCAAGGAATCCATTTCCGAGATCTAAATTGCCAAATTCAGTGTCAAATTATGAAAATACCCTTGACAGCTCTAATTTAGGGTTTTAAGGGCCTTTTTGTAATTATGCTTTTCCGGCCTTTTCTGAAAAAGTGACAAACTATAACCCCACATATTTTTGCCTGCTGAATCCAATGGAACCATCTATCTCATGAAAATCCAAATACTTCCCCCAGATCCGGTCTTGGCCGAAACATTGGTCAAGAAAAAAGGTAAAATTGCTCTTTTGTGTTTTAACTTCCAAAACTTGTACTTTTCCACTTCTAATACCTTATTAAGTTATTTGAACACATTCTAATCATGATTCAAAGAAATTTGGGCAGCATAACCCCTTAGGATTAGGACTTTCCAAATTTAAAAATTTAACAAAAATCACCAAAACCAACCACAAACCTCAACAATACTATGCTAGAATAGATCTAATGTTTGTGAGATTACTTCTTGAGATCTTGAATCCTCTCTCTCTCCATGAGCTCAAAATGTGTCTTCAAAATCATAGATTCCATGAAGAAGAAAGGTTTAGAGAAGGATTCTAAGCAAAATCACAAGAAAACTCGTAAGAAATCACACTTACCTTAAACTTCTTCTTCCTTCTCTCTAGAACTTGAGAGCCCTCTCTCTCTCTTCTCTTCTTTTGTTAGACGAAAATGAGGAAGGGAAGAGGAAGGAAAAATTACTTCATAAACATCTCCCTTCACCCTACACCATTTGAATTCATCAAGGCATATGATGGTGAGACTTGTCACAACCTATACCTCCTGCATATTATGTCATACTTACTCCATTAGGCTTCTAGTTGGCTTTGAACTAATTTTCTCCCCTTTTCGGTTAGCATAAAACCTTCCCCCTTACTCTTCTAACCAAATGAGTTTTCCTCCAACTAAACCAACCACACACTCAACCATGTACTCAAGTTACTCCAACCTTACACTCAAGATAATCCTTACCATCATTAATAATGATTGCTATGTCCATGTATCATTATTTTAATCCAATTGGACATGTGCTCATCTTCATAAATCATAACCTACTCCCCTCTTCATATGATAATGACACTTAGCATCTTTAATTCCAAAATTTACACAATTGCTAACACATTTTATTTTCAATTTTTGGAATAATGCCAATTCTGGCATATTTTCTGCTTTAACTTTGAAAAATCATAACCAAATCTGTAGACATCATTTTGGAGTGATTCCAAAGGCTATAGAACCCTTATTGAGTCTAGTTTCAAGGAAAAATATGGAATTTAGCTAGTTGTAAGCATATCATGCCCATATTTCATTTCTTTGACTGCTACTCCAGAGACTTCCAGATTTTCTAGGTTAACTTCAAAAATTCATAACTCTCAATTCACTAGTCAAAATGGCTTTTATTACCTATCAAATTAAAGCCCTGGATGTCTACTTTCACCTTGTAAAAGTTCATAATTTTTGGACATTATTTGATCATTCAAAGTCCCAAGACAATCTTATTGCCTCATAAGAAATAATAATAGAAACATAATCACATGGTCCAAAATTCACCATTTCACTTTCTTTAATACCCCAAAGATATAAGAAACATTAGGAAATAAATTTGGGGCTCCTACTAAACCAGGGCTTAGTAGTCCACTTATTTCAGGCTTATCCACTAGCCTCCAATCCCGAAATTCAGGGTATTACAACTTTTATAGAATTTGCACCAATTATCTTAAACATGGAAAATATAATATCAAAGAATTGAGGGATATGTTTGACAAAATGAGTGGTTTTGGAACAAACCAATTCCCTTATTTCATCACAAGTGCTTTATATTTATAAGAAACTCAAGTAATAACAAGGGGATTTAAATTATTTGACTTTTGTGACGAGGGAGTAGCTCCTGTTTCAGATATAGCCATGTTTTGTTCCTTAATTTACCATATCCCATGATCAGAATTGAGTTCACCCAATGGGTTATCAAATTGATTATCATTATGATGGCTTTATATGGGGTTTCAACAAAGAAAATAAACATAGTTTGTCCTTGACTCCCTGTGCAGAAACTTGTACAACTGATAATTGCAAGTGGCTGAGAAAGCTGAATCTATTATTGAATTTGCTCCATTTTGAAGTTCATATATTACCATGGTCTTTGAAATATAATCAACATTGCCACGAATATCAACCTCCCCTGTTGTCCTCAAAATTACAAATAAATTTACTATGCTTCCACTGTCCACTTTGATGCTTCATACTATCAAATACCATATAGGTATGAGTACACTATCTGCCCACATTTGTCTTACTTCCTCATTCGGATCCCACTTGACCTCTGTAGTAATACATAATCATTCAGAGAGAGTACGATAATACATAATTTAGTTCAATTAGAAATGTATTCAGGGCCAATCACTATTGCAACCCGTACTTACTCCGTACCTCCGTCCTCTGACTGGGCATATTGGTGTACCCGTAGGCACAGTATATCAGTGTACCTGTAGGCACTGTATTTTAGTGTACCCATAGGCATTATATTTTGGGGCACCCATAGGTACTACAATTCGGTGTACCCATAGGCATTGAATTTTGGTGTACTTGTAGGCACTGTATTTCAGTATACTGATAGGCACTGTGTATCAGTATACCCATAGGCACAGTGTATCAGCGTACCCATAGGCACAGTGTATCAGTGTACCCATAGGCACGGTGTATCAGTGTACTGATAGGCATAGTGTATCAGTGTACCCATAGGCATGGTGTATCAGTATTCCTGTAGACATAGTATATCAACCTTCAGTATTATCAGATCGAATTGTCTAGGATCAATATATGGTATATTCACCACATATCATATAACATTGTATATCATATCTACATTCCTTTAACACCACGGTGTTATTAAGGATCATCACCTAGCATGGAGGAATCTCAAAATAGTCACTATGCCTCAAGTTTTCTATCACCTTATCAAATGAACTTTTCTATGTAGTACTTACTACAACAGAAATGGTTCGGATTAAAAATCAATACTTCCACTATCATCATCTCCATGCTCCTAAGCATAATTTAAATGGTCTAACTAAGATTATTATTAGCCATGGAGAAACCTCTAGGAAATCATTATTCCTCAAGTCTCCATAACCCTATCAACTTAACCTCCTAGGGGAGTCACCTATCCTAAGATTTTCTTGGATTGAGTATGCTTAACTTTTGTGTGCTCGTGCCAAAAGGTAGATACTGGTTCTATCTGCTCCTGACCACTGGTACCCTAAGACTACCCTTGTCTTGAATATCGTGCCAGCAGCTTGGGCTAACTAAATTCTCTGTGGTCTGAACACTAGCTTTGGCCATACTCGCTTCCTTGGGTTTCACAATATGCTTAGACCATCTTAGTCCAGTATCACATTACTTGCTGCCTTTCAAGTATTCACTGATCTCTTAGGGCTAGTTCATAGACTAGGGTGATTCAATCCTTTGATACCCCTTTCTATGCATATTTCCTTTTACCATATAATCAAGACTTTATCAGTATACTATCCTGTTGCTAAAACCGTTTGCTCTGCCAGAACTACTTGGCGTCTAATACCAAAATGTAATACCCTTATCTTATTTCCATATTTGACATAGTGCATGAGCACAGTTCGGTGAGCAACATAGGAATAACATAAATATATTGATATATTGATACAAAGTACTTGATTACATTACAGGTTTTTTCCTACAGGGTCTAATACATAATACTTATAGACCTTAAAATAAATAAAAGGTCTTCAGATAACCAACTATCTTGAGTGATCTGCACCAGAACCTTCCATTGCCGATAATCATGATTCTGCCCTCTGAGCCACTTACTTAAGCTGAAAACTTTAAATTTTTTATGGAAAGGGTGAGATTCAAAAGAATCTCAGTAGTAACATGCAATCAGTCATATAAAATGTGACAAATAAATATACCACACACCATGTGATGCAACATAACAATAACACAAAGTATATAAATACTCACATAATGTATGAAAGATAGAGTTACTACCATAATTGCCCTTTCCTGCTCTACTTGTCCGTTCAAAATCTTGGTTCCGGCTCGAGCTATTGCAAATTCCTATAAATTAAGTTACAAGTAATTAGATATTACTTGAACTATTACTCCCTTTAATAATAGTTTGTTGGTTATTTATCATAGTTTCAACAATTTCTGCACAGTGCAGTTTCACAATTTTCTGGAAAATTGGCTGATTTTTAGCCGACTGTAGAAAATCATATTTAGTTATAGGAAAATCCAATTTGCCTGATTCTAAAGCCTATATAAAGCCTCTTAAATTTATTTTCATGGAAAAATACCTAAGGCTGGTCACCGTTATCACATTTTTCCCAGAAATTCACCCAAGTTCCCCTGTTCCAAATTGCATTCCAGGAACAAGGCACAATTTTGAAAAATCATATCTCTTAATCTACTCATCCAAAAATCATGTTCTACGCACCAAATTAAAAATCTACATGTCTACTTTAATCCTACTAAATTTCATAATATTTGGACTTAGTTTAACTAACAAATTTCATTGCACAATAACATTGCCTCCAGTGAAACACTAAAATAGCATTTACTTTGAACTTCAATAAATTCCAAATTTGTATACAAATTATCAAAAATCATGAACACATGTATTCCTACACAATTTTCTTTTTAAATCTATTGGAATCATCAAATTCATAAAATTTCATTTCTAACACCGTATGAATAGTAGCTGAAATTTTGGGAAAATTAAGGGAAAATCATGTTTCTTGTTTCTAATCCACTTAACGCCTTCTTTCCACCTCTAATAACTTGTTTAATCCCTTAAACACACCTCCCACATGTTTAATAAAAATTGGGTAGCACTTCCCCTTAGGGTTTCATCATCCCAATTTATAAAAACCATGAAAACAAAGCTATAAATCCAATCAAACACCAACAACAAGCACTAATCACCCAGAGACACTACTACAAAACACAATAAGTGGCACTTATTTTTAAGAATACTATGGTATTTGGGAAGTGCCATAGCTTCCAGTGCCATAAAAAAAAGCTATGACGCTTCTTAAATCTATGGCAGCGCCATAGCTTGTTTCTTTTTTTTTTTAAAAAAGAATAGCTTCCTATGGCGCTTCCTCAAGGAAGGGCCATAGGAAGTGTACACTTCCTATGGCGCTTCTTTGGAGAAGTTCCATAGGAAGTTTCTTCTTTGGAGAAGTTCCATAGGAAGTGATACTTCTTATGGAACTTCTCCAAAGAAGCGCCATAGAAAGTATTTTTTTTTTCAAAAAAAATAATTTTACATAATTTTTTCTTTTCTTAATGAACTCTATATTTTATAATATAAATTCATAGCAAAATGAACAAAATCAAACTAGAATCAAACCAAATAAGAATGAAATAACTCCAAAAAGAAAACTACATTAAGCAAATTAAACTAGTAACAACTAGTAAACTTACATTTGTAATCCCAAAAATTAAAAAACTTACAATGCATAGGAAGTTTAAGAAGAGAGAGTTGTACCTTCAAGCAAATAATTGGGAAAAAATTATGAGTACACATAAAACTACAAGCTAAATTTCATGACAAATTTTAAACTTCAAATTTGAAAAGGAAACTATAGTGCCAATCAATGAAAGTTTCTTTATTAAAAAAAAGTAAAAAATACTTACAAGGGAGTTTCTGTAGGAGGAGACAATAAGAAGAAAAAAACTTATGAGATTTGGGAATTCAGTATGTACTTAGAGAAAAGGGTACCACAGTCGCACTTATTTTCTCTAGTACCACAAGCTTTGGTGTAAGCTTTTCAATTGGATTGGACTGTGTATTTCTTTGAACATGAGAGACTTAGGCAACAGAGCAATAAATCCGCATATAGATTGGTACGTATAAGTGACAATACAATTAAGAAAATATATGGCAGTCTAGACAAATTTTTTAAAATATAGTGGGTTATGAAAGCTAGGCAAGCGCCATAGCTTTCAATAATAATTAAAAAAAATTTAAGGCAGAAAGTCATGGCCTTCAATGGCACTTAATGAATCAAGTGCCATTGAAGGCTAATAATGTCAAGGCCTTTAATGGCATTTGACTCATCAAGTGCCATTGAAGGCATATGTTAATGCCTTAATCAAGAGCCATGGAAGGTCTTGACTTTTTTACCTAGCAGCTATTAGTGCAAGCGTTTCACCCAAGAGGGGGTGAATTGGGTGATTACAGAAAAATCATTTTGTATATAAAAATTGACTGGGAATTTAAAGCAGTTAAGAGCTAAGAGAAATATTACTGAAGTATACACCAGGAGTTATACTAGTTTGGCCACAACCACTTTGACTTACATCTAGTCCTCAGAGCTTTTTTGAGAGTTTCACTATATCTTCCAAGATTTAGTGGGTTCTTGATATCTCAGTACACAACAAGTTCCTTCACCGAACACTGGCTCCCCCTTACACATTGTAATTAAATCCCCAACCCAAGGTTCCACAACCTTAAGTTGTCTCAATAACAAATATTGAGTTTGTAATGAAAATCTCTCTCATAAAGCAAATATATAATTAGTAAAGTACATGAATGAATATAAGAAAAACAAAGCACTAAGAATATATTGATCGATGTATGTTTGTGTGTTCTCAGTTGTTGTGTTCTATTCTTCATTGAATGTTTCCATATCTATAGTTGAATTTTGTAATAGCTATTGGAACCATTTCAACATGTCTGTTAGAGTCAAGCAGCTTTATTTGACCGTTCTTTGAATTTTAAAACTAGCCATTTGCGGTAGGTAAGCGTTTCGAACATTGCGGATGATATATTTATCTTTTCTCTTAATGCATGATCTCTTCATTGTTTCTCTGCAAATATACTCAGAATGCTAATACAATGAAAGATT
This sequence comes from Inga leiocalycina, assembly GCA_963242795.1. Taxonomy (NCBI): domain Eukaryota; kingdom Viridiplantae; phylum Streptophyta; class Magnoliopsida; order Fabales; family Fabaceae; genus Inga; species Inga leiocalycina. The sequence goes on along the minus strand of OY725322.1, from coordinate 40,920,028 downwards.
AATCATATGGATAACAAATCAATGAACAATAGATTACAATTACACTTTCTGTAATTCATAACTCGAGTGGCTACTTGAGTGGGCCATTGAAAAACTTGACAGAGAGTTAAGTTAAGGACTCTGACCCAATCACTCGAGTAGCTACTTTAGTGATCCAAAGGAATCACTCGAGTGGCTACTCAAGTGATCTTATGAAAATATTGGCAGAGCCTTTACTGCCTTAAAATTTACCTTGTCACTCGAGGGGTCCCTCGAGTGATCATTTGCCTTTACTTGAGTAGTTATTTGAGTGGTATCACCAAGAGCTTGGTAGCGACATTACTGCCTCAAAACTTACCTGGTCACTTAAGGGCTCCCTCGAGTGATTACTTGTTATCACTCCAGTGACACCATCAAAAACTTGGCAGAGACTTCTCTGGATGATTTTTGTACACATCACTAGAGTGGTTACTCGAGTCATGATAGATTATCATTTGAGTAGCTACTTGAGTGATCCCTTTAAGAGTTAGCTTTCTCCTATTCAGCTACTGTTTATCCTTCTTTATCACTCGAGGGGCTACTTGAGTGATGGCTTTCCCTACCACCAAGAACTTAATTACTTTGTTCAAAACCTTTTGTAGAATCAATCTAATCTTTATCACATCAAAACATCTATGATCTAACAGCCACCTTAACTTGTTTGTTTTTTAACATTGAAAGCTATGGCGCTTGCTTAGGCAATTGCCATATAAGGCCTATATTTTTTTTATAAAAAATAAGACCAGCTATGACCCTTATTATGGAAAGTGCCATACAAGGGGTCTAATTTTTTTTTAAAATAACCCCTTGTATGGCGCTTCCCCAAGCAAGAGCCATACAAGGTATTAGACAACTATGGTGCTTAACCAAGAAAGCATCATAGCTACCACATGTATTTTTTTTAAAAAAAATAGAAGTCTCCTCCAGCGCTTGTTTGAAGAAGTGCCATAAGATTAGCGCCGCTAAATATATATTTTGTAGTAGTGAGATGTCAAGTTCTTGTGCTCACCTTGATTTTCCTTTCTTTTTCACTCTAAAACTGTGGTTGCCTCTTCTCTCTCTCTCTACTCTTGATTTTACTTGCTACAAGTCCTATTCATGAAGATATGAAGATTAAGGAAGATTTCCATGTATTCTAGCGGCTTAAGCACTTGAAATCAAGAGTACTTACCTTGATTTGTGCTCTTGAACTCTAACTCTTTCTCTTGTTCTTGTGTTTCTTAAAGACACTTTCTCTCTCTATTTCTCTTGTGTTTGGATGAATATGGAGGCTAATGAAGAGGATAATAACTTTTAAAATATCCAACTCTACCTACTTAGAAATATGCTATTTTAGTTGTATTTTGCACATGTTATTTGCTTAAGCCTTATCCCTTTTTAATTTAATCATATTTTTTGTCCCTTTTTCTCTTTTTTCATGCCTATGCTTGGCCATTTTTTACTCCTAAAAAAGATGAGGATGCATGATAATCAATTGTTCACTTCCTTTCTTGACTTCTTGACCAATTTCCTAAGCATAAAAGGTAAGCATATGTTGGCTACACTCCTGCTTCTTGTGGTATGTCTTTTTGGCCTAAATGTTTGACTCAAGGAAAGTGATTATATTGATCAAAAGCTCTCTTTCTCTTTCCTTTTTATCTTGGATGAAATACTCAAGGAAAAGGGAGAGGAAATGTTGACCAAAATGCTCTCTTCGTGCTTCCTTTATGTCAAGCCACAATTGTTGACCTTTCAAACACATTTCCCTTGGCTAATATTGCTCCAACTCTTAGCATATTTATTCAAATATCCATTGTCCATGTGCCCTCCATCTTTTTGGATGTCCTACACAATTACAATAAGGGAAAATATGGGCTTTTAATTTTTGCTAGCCAAATGTCTATTTTGCCCATACATTTTTGTGATTTTCGCACAAGTTGACAGAGTTTTCATCAAACTTTGAAAATTCATATATTTATTTATAGAGATCTAATTGGTGTAGTTCTAAAGGCTATGTGACTCTTATTAAGTCTATTTTTAAGAAAAAATATAGCCTTTAGCCAATTGAAAGCTTATAATTCCTAGAATTTTCATTTTTAGACATTGTCACCGAAACTTTCTAGTTTCACTAGGCTAAATTCAAAAATATATAACTCTTTGTGTATAGCTTCAAATGACTTATATGACCTATCAAATTAAAGCTTGATAAGTATATTTTTATTCTGAAAAATTTCATAGGCATTGGACATCATTTTCCTATTTAAAAATGTCATATAACAAAACTACTACATAGGGAAACTCACTGGTAGCAATTTCAAATGTTTACAATTTGTGTTCCAAACATAATTATGTGTGTGACCAGTAATTGCCTTGCTTTGTCATTCCATATGCTCTTTACTACACCTTTTTATTCCCTTTAATATAAGGAATTTTGGGTGAATAAAATTTGGGATGTTACATTTACTGATCCAAATAAAGTAGTTATTGTTGGCATGACTCGTTTGACATCTATTGAAGAATCAGAAGATTCTTCATTCATAGCTGATAAATAAAATATTTGCATATTTATTTTTCCCATATATGATGATTTTTTTGGATGATATTTGAGTTTAATTTAATGAATATGGGTGTAATTAATAAATAAACAAAGATTTTGGCATAAAATAGAAGTTATTGAAAAATACTAAATTTTAACCTTGTTTTATTTTTTAGGCAGTATATGGAGCTCTAGATGTTGGATTGGGATGTTCTTTATATGGATAAAAAAGCTAACAAATATCCCTACAACTTTTATGTTGAAGCTAAAACCTAGTTCTCTCTTTAAGAGTTTCAAATTTTGCTTAGAAGTTGAGAACGTGGATTTGTCCAAGTCTGACCTTTGCCCACTAATTTGACCATAACTTGAGCTGCAAATGTTGAAATAAGGAGCTCTCATATGCCTTTTAAAGCTAAGATCCATATCTACAACTTTCATGAAGACAAAAGTATGAATATCTACCATTTTGACTATCAAAATTTGACTGCAATCAAGAAACATGCTTGCTACAAGGTCAATATTTGTGGCTTAAAGTTAAGGTTCATACCTAACAAGTGGAAATCTTTGCACCCCATTCATCTATAAATAGAGGAGTGGAAGACACAAGGTGTCACACCCCATCCTGATCTTGCCATTTATCATAGTGTTTATGCGTAGTTCGGTGGGCATACAGAAATAACATAAATATACTTATATAAAGTACTTGATTACATTACAGGAATTCCCACAGGGTTTGTACATAATACTTACAAATCCCAAAAGTGATATTAAAATCCACAGATAACCAACGTCATTTCTTGAACTGGATTAGAACCTTCAGTTGTCAGTAATTATAACTTTGCCCTTAGAACCGCTTCCTTCAACAAGTAAATTGTACATTTATGGAAAGGGTGAGATTTATATGAATCTCAGTAGTAACATGCCATCAATCATATAAAATGAGAAAGATAAATATGCAATGCACCATACAATGTAATAGAAAATTGATACTGTTGTATGTGTGTGCACACTGTTTAGGGCCAAATGACTATTTGGACCCCTACTTGTTTGTCACCTTAGCTGGGTCCTATACCATAGCTAGGTGATGTTTATACTGTGTGTACCATAGCTGGGTCCCCATTGGGTCGGCTAGTAATTGAGCTTTCCCATCAGATGGTACTTGTGCTTTTCTTACACCACAGCTAGATATTGTGCCCTAGGCACTGTATCGATGATAGAATATGTCATATAAATAACATACAAACAATCACATAGTGTATGAAAGATAGAGTTACTACTTGAATTGCCCTTTCCTTGCCTGTCTATAAGTCTACTATCCTTTGTTCGGCTTGGGCTATTACCAAGTCCTAAAATTCCAAATTTATAATAAATAAGTTATTACTCATTCAGGTCTTATTTTAAACTCATGTTGTTGGTTATCTATACTAAAAAATGTATATTGACCAAAATACCCCTGGGGGACCCTGTCTAAGCCTTTTTGTACTCGGTCTAATTATAATTTACCAAAAATTTTAACCTAGGCTATTCCTACACAATTTCGTGTGTAGAACTATTTTTTACTTCAGATTTGGAAAATTCATCCTTAAATTATAGAAATACCCCTGGCATCCACTATGTTAGAGTTTTAGGCCTTAAAGCCTTCATACTTCATATTCTACATGTTCCCTACGTAATGCCCCAAATTTTTATATTTGAGGCTAGAGAATAAGCCTAAAATAAGTAGATTGCTAAGCCCCGGTTTAGCAAGATCCCAAATTGTGATTAAGGGTTAATGACTCCAAAAGTGGAGGTGATTATTGATAAATGAACCCTTTTGGAGAATCCAATGTGATTTGAGTTTCACATGTGATTCGTATGTGTTATTCATTCTGATCGTGAGTAAGCGAAGCTAAAGCATACGTGGAAAGAGTATAGGGAACTTACCTCTCTTGCATGCTTTGATATTTGTGTTTGTGTATTGATGCATGTATTGCTTTACTTGATTATGTGAAACATGTATGAATGATTGTAGCTCTGTTTCTAATTATGCTTTGGCCATGAGTATGTTGTTGAAACATTGAGCACGCAGATATGTCATTGTGTGAGCATGGGTTGTGTATTGCAAGCATGTCATGCATTAAACACTTATCTTACATGCATATTGGTATTTGTTTCCTACTGAGATTCTGTAGAATCTCACCCTCCCTTACTAACTATGTAGATAGGGCAGGAGGCTCGAGGAGGGAGTAAGCATCCAAAGGCGACAAGGACTCCTTCGATTTGTCATTTTGGTAGTTGGTTATCATTGTAGTTGGGATATTTGTATTCGATATGGATGTATATTTGATTATGTACTGAGATGAAATTTGTGTAATCCCAATATGAGGACTTGTAGGGGCGAATATGCCTTGTAAGGCTTTGAGTTAATGTATGGAACCCGGGATTGCTAGGATTATTGTTACACACTTTGACTTGTTATGGATGTGATATTCCACATAGTTATTGTATTCGAAATGTGAATATAAGACCAGGTTATAAAGATTTTGAAATGTATTTATGAAAACCCCATCTGGTAGACGGGTTAGTAAATATTATTTAATTATTATTGGTCTTTATTTCACTTTCATTGTGTATTTCGGATTTAATTATGGAGGGGGTTACACCCTACACAATTTTTCATTCTAAACATAATGGAATCATCAAATCCATGAAATTCCAACTCAAACACCCATGTACTGTAGCTGGCTGAAAATCATGAATATTTAAGGAAAATGTAGTTTCATGATTTTAATTCATAAAACACATCCTTTTCACCTTAAATCACTTGTTTACTCACTTAAATACACTTTCCATATGGTTAATCATAATTTGGGTAGTACCTCCCCTTAGGTTTTAAGCATCCCAAATCATAAAATCAACTAAGGCAAGCCACCAAACAACCACAACAAAAATCAAGCTACCTTGAATCATCAAGAAAATCAATGTTTTTTGTGATTACCTCTTGTTTCTCTCTCTATACCTTCAAAAACCATCCCTCTCCTCCTCTTTTTCCTTAATTTTGTGCTTGCTACATGTATGTTTCAAGAAGGCATAAAGATTAGGAGGTGTTTCCCATGACCTAGAAGGCATAACATATGAAATTTTACAACCAACTTACCTTGATTGCTTCTTGAATATCTTATGCTTTTCTCTTGTTCTTGATCTTCTCAAGACTCTCTCTCTCTCTCTTGTTTTCTTTGTTTGGCAGAAATATGCCTCTTAAAAGGAGATAAATTGTAATATCCCAAACTTTGGGCCTAGAGAATTGAGGATAAGCCTATATTAGGCAGACTACTAAGCCTAGTTTGGGAAGAGTCCCAAGAATAATGGGAGATAGAAAGACTATCAGGGATGATGTGATTTGGCCCTACCGGGAAGAGGGCTTAGTATTTGTAGGAGTATGATTCAGTGTCGGTGCAGATGTGCAACAGACCTACGATTCCATCCAGTTAGTTGAAAGATGCCATCCAGCCATGTGTCTTTATTAAAGTAAGTGACACGTGTCACTGAATTACGGGATCACTAGACAAATGACATCATAGGAATCTAACACGTGGCATAATTTTCAAGACTCCTTCTTGGCTATTAATGTTGGCTAGCATAAGAAAAAAGGGAAAAATCATAATTAATTTAAGGGAAAATTGGAAAAAGTTAAGAGAGAGAGAGAGCATGAATAGTGACATTTCTTGACTTCAATCCGCCAAAACTCTACCGAATTGGCATTTTCTCTCAAAATACTCTTCACAAACCTTCTTCTACTCATCCTAAGCTTTATTTCTATGGTTTTAGACTTTCATTTAGAGGGGTTTGGTGCCATCTCGCAGGCTAGAATACTACCAGATTTTTGAACCTATTGCGGAAACACAGAGGTAAGCGTGGGCTTCATTTTGAACCGATTGGTTTGTTGTTTGGATGAGTTTTCATGAGGGTGGAGTACTGTTTATTTTTCATCCATGGGGTATTTTTGAGGTTTAATCATGTTTTTATGGTTAAATGATGATTTATTATGATTTTGGAAGTTTATGTTTAAAGCTGCCTGAATTCATTTTCTAGAGACAGTGAACTTGTAATGTGTATTCAACCTGTCAAACTTGGTCCAAATCCTATGAAATTTTATAGGATTAGAGTATACTTTCAAGGCTTTACTATGAGAGGAATTATAAGCAATTTGGACTAGTGGATTCAAAGTTATGATTTTTCAAAATTTGACCCTGAATCTTGAATAAAATTTGTAACAGTCTGAGTTTGACGAATTTCTAGGAACTGTATGGTTATAGTTGGGACTCTAATATTTTTCATTGAATGAGAACTTAAATATCTTTTTATAGAACCTATAACCAACCCATTTCAATTTTTATAGAATTAATTATGAATTTCCAAAATTTGATCAACAAAACTGGCAGATTGGGCTAACCTACGAATTTATGGCAATTGTGTTGAATTGTCATACATATTGGGCCAAATATAAGAGGCATGTCCTAAAGGCCCATGTAGCCATAATGGACATTCATGTTCATGCCTTTAATAATATGGGTATTTATTTAGGGCCATAAGGAGTCAAGAAGAATCTTTTTCAATGGTTGGGAAATAAAAGGTATAAGGAGGGAACTCAAAGACAAGAGGTAGGGAACTTTCCTAACTTGCATAACTTGACATGTGTGCTTGTGTATTGATGTGTTAGTTGCTTTGATGAATTGTATGAAGCAAATGTGAACAAGGGAAGCTCTATTTTACTTATACTATGACCATTAGTGTAATGTGTTAAACAATGAGCATGCATATATGTCATTATGTTGGCATGAATTTATGTAAGCAAGCATGTCATGCACAAAGCATTTCTTGTATGCATTTATTAGCACTGTTTACTATTGAGATTCTTTTGAATCTCAGTCTCCCTTACCAACTATATAGGTAGGTAAGCTCAGAAGAGGAATACAAGAAGATGTACAAGAAGAAAATGCAAAGGCGAATTGAAGATTAGGATGTGATAATTCGTCATGTGTAAATTATCAATGTATGAGAATACTTGTATGAACATGCCTAGTTGAATAGTCTTCAGGAATATGTAAATGAATGATTTAAGAATGAGAAGAGAAATGAGCAGCGAATCACTTTGATTAAATTAAATGAAGATAAGAATCGATGAGTAATAATGAATTTGTGAACCGCTAAAAGATGCTTTCGAACTATTTGAAATTTTCAGAAAAACCCACTCAATTACTGTTTGAAACCTGTTTTAAGGTTAAGAATTGAAAGAGTTTTGAAAAAGAATATCGATTAGTGGTTCGAATTCATTGTGTAAAACTCATTAGATCGATTTTAGAAACAAGGTATTACATTTATAGTATCAGAGCAGTGATTTTGGCAATGGAATTGTCAGCTCAGAGTTAGAGGTCTGGTTAGGGCAAAGGGTTCTAACTCTAGGATATATTCTTTACTCATGTTAATAGTATAGTGACCATCTGTTAGAACTATTGTAACTGGAAGTTACAGATAGGAGAGGAAACCAGAAAGTTAGACCACCCCTGTCTATTAAACATCTTTTAAAAGGAAGGGGTAGAGGTATCAGTACCTAAGTGATTGTACCAATGGTATCAAAAAGTAGTGGTATCAGTGCACTTAAAGACGATACCAATACCTAATTGGTGGTATCGGAGGTACTGGTACACATGTTAAGGATACCAATGCTCATATAAGTGATATCAGAGTAGTATCAGTAGTATTAGCGGTATTAGAAAGAAGTGGTACCAGTGCAAGTAGAGATGGTACCAATACCTAGTTGGTGGTATCGGTGGTACTAGTGCACATAGTAATGATACTAGCACTCGTAATAGTGGTATCAGGATGGTATCAACAGTATCAAAAAGTAGTGGTATTAATGCACGCAGAGGGGGTATGAGCACCTAGTTGGTGTATCAGTGGTACCAATGCACTTGATAGTAGTATCGATGCACATAATGGTGGTATCATAACACCAAAGGTATCGGTTCTAATAATGGAGCATAATTTATATTGTACACGATAAGCTAGGACAAGGGTAGGCAAATGTAATAGTGGTATCAATGGTATCAACAATATCAAAAAGCAGAGGTATCAATGAACGCAGAGGGGGTACCAGCACCTAGTTGATGGTATCAGTGGTACTGGTGCACTTGATAGTGGTATCGATGCACATAATGGTGGTATCATAACACCAAAGGTATCGGTTCTGATAATGGATCATAATTGATATTGTGTATGATAAGCTAGAATAAGGGTGGGCAAATGTAATAGTCGTATCAATGGTATCAACAATATCAAAAAGCTGTGGTATCAATGAATGCAGAAGGGTACCAGTACTTAGTTGGTGGGATCAGTGGTACCAATGCACTTGATAGTGGTATCGATGCACATAATGGTGGTATCATAACACCAAAGGTATCGGTTCTGATAATGGATCATAATTGATATTGTGCATGATAAGCTAGAACAAGGGTAGGCAAATGTAATAGTGGTATCAATGGTATCAACAATATCAAAAAGCAATGGTATCAATGAATGCAGAAGGGTACCAGTACTTAGTTGGTGGGATCAGTGGTACCAGTGCACTTGCTAGTGTTAGAACCGGCTGACACCCAAGAGGGGGGTGAATTGGGTGTAAGGTAAAAACTTAAGAACTTTGGAAATCTTTTCGCATCTTAGAGGAAGCAATAAATATGAAAGTAATGAATCATAAATCACAGTTAGATATTTAAATGATATATACTGGAAGTATAAGAGTTTAGGGAAGAGAATATGCAAACTGTGATTTATCCTGGTTCGGCCCAATCCACGATGACCTACGTCCAGTCCCCAGGCTCCTCCTGAGATTTTCAATCCACTATCTTCCTCAAGTTTAACCGGGTACTTGAGAACCACTACAATCTCACAAGTTTGATTCGGGCACTTGTGAAGCCTTTACAATTCTCGCACTGAGATTACTCCCCCTTACATACCGTAAGATTACAACCAAGTTGCTCCCCCCTACACACCGTAAGGATACAACTTTGATGATGAAAGATTACAATCAATCTTCTCTCTTAGAAGTGAATAAGATGAACACTGAAGTACAATACAAATAATATCTCTCTCAAAGGTAAATCATATAGAAGCTAGAGAAACAGAGAGTATGTGCGATGAGTATTGATGTCAGGATGTTGGCATTTGGACGATGTATATTCTGAGTCTTACTTCTGTTTTGGATGATCTTCTATTTATAGCTGATGAGGATTGATGACCGTTTGAGCATTTCAACATGTCCGTTAGAGTGACGCAGCTTTGTTTGACCGTTCTTCGATTTTGAAAACTAGCCGTTGGAATGTTGGCCGCTCCGCTCCGTAAACTCAACTTTTATCTCTTCTCATCATCTCTTCATTGTTTTACTGGAAAAATGCATTAAACACTAATACAATGAAGTGTTAGAGTGATTAGAAGCAATAAGAATGAGTTATATGATCATTCCATTGATTTCCAGAATTTTCAGGACTTTGTTCTGTTTTCCTGGGAAGCATTACTCGAGTGCTTACTCGAGTAAACATCAAGTTTCTTCACATGTTACTCGAGTGACTACTCGAGTGGCCTTCCATTTTCTGCATAGCTTACTCGGGTAGTGACTTGAAGTTCTCTTCTAAATAACTCTGCATACACAGTGCTTTACTCCAGTAGTGACTTGAAGTTCTCGTCTAAACAGTGCTTTACTCCAGTAGTGACTTGAAGTTCTCGTCTAAACAGTGCTTTACTCCAGTAGTGACTTGAAGTTTTCGTGCTTTACTCTAGTAGTGACTTGAAGTTTTTGTGCTTTACTCCAGTAGTGACTTGAAGTTTTCGTCTAAATAATTCTTCAAGTTTTGCTAGCACAGTGCTTTACTCGAGTAGCCACTCGAGTATTCATTAAATTTTACTCGAGTACATACTCGAGTATCATCGGGAAAACTTTGATGAACTTCAGGTTTTTGCTTACCACAGTGAGTTACTCGAGTAGCTCCTCGAGTAACATTGGCAGTGGTACAAAATGCCGAGAGCAACTGCAAGTGACCTACATGGTTACTCGAGTAACGTTGGCAGGCCGAGAGCAACTGGAAGTTTTCTATCTGATTACTCGAGTACCTACTCGAGTAAAGTCTTTTGTTATCAACTAGTTACTCGAGTGGTGCCTTCAAGTAAATTCTTGATTTTGACTCAAAACATGGCAAATTATATATCATCGGAAAGCCCTCATTATCTACATTCCAATACAACAAAAATCAGATCCAAACTTGTTGTGTACAGAAAGTTATGATCCAAAGAGTATCTACTGTTCTTAGACAATCCTGAAATCACGAGCAGCAACTTCCAGAAGTCATAGCTCTTAGGATATAGCTTCAAATGTGACAAATTATATATCCATGGAAAGCTCTTTGAGTCTTCTTTCATATGGCACTGGTTTCGTCTCAATCCGATATGTATTTTGAGAGTTATGTTCAAAATACCGAAGCTGTCCTGGAATATGACGGTGATTCATGAGTCAACTTCAACAGATCATATCTCCCTCATCTGAACTCTTTTGAATGTGATCTTTGTGTCAAAAGTTCGTGTTAGAAGTCTAGTTTCATATGCCACCAGTTTCAGTTCGATCTGAAATGTGGTTGGAGAGATATCATCAAAATACCAAACCTCTGTTCTGCCGTACGAAAAACAGAGTGCCCATTACTTCAAGTTCCGCCTCGAGTCATTCATCAAATAACCCAGCAGATTACTCGAGTAAGGCCTCGAGTAAACACCTCCAAAATCAGACAATACCATATTACTCGAGTGATTACTCGGTTAATCATCCCCAAAGGTACCATAGCTTCCGTATACATCATTTTAGCTTCGTATTGACCCATTCCAACTTCTGTATGATCATAGAAACCTTCGGTATCACTTCTAGGAGCTTGAATCTTGATATTCTCATGTGATCTTGCAAGTTTTTCTTTCTTTAATCTCTTTCTTCTTGTTTTTCCTCTTGATGATCATTCTTCATAATCCAACTTCAATCTTCTTGATGAATATCTTCAATCTTCATCTTTCTTTCTTCTTTCTTCAATTCCTTGCCTCTTGATTTTCTTCTTGATGATTATTCTCCATTTATGAGGCATTATAATATCAACCCACAATGATGTCTATGACTAATCTACAAGATATACAACATTAAATATGGTAGTTAGTCAATGTGGAAGATAAGTATATTATACAAACTTTTTGCTCATATTTAACATCTATATTTGACATCATCAAAACTATTCATATCTAACAGATAGTGGTATCATAACACCAAAGGTATCGGTTCTGATAATGGATCATAATTGATATTGTGCATGATAAGCTAGAATAAGGGTAGGCAAATGTATGACATGAGCCTACAACTTATGATACTAAGTTAGAATGTGATTTAGATTCCTACCTTATGTTACAAGAATAATGAGGGAGTTGTACTCGAAAGTTGGTACTATTTTTATTTCCACGTGGGAACAGTACCTAGCATCTCTGGGGAGACTTACATGTCATACTGGGATTGTGGTATGTATGGGCTACCGATACACTAAGGCAAATGGCATTGTACTAGTACTGATACTTTGGATCTCATTAGAACTCCACGGTTAATCGTGCTCGGTGAAAGAAATTTGGCATGGTGACCCCTGGAAAGTACCTTAGAAATTTGAAACCTTTAACTAAAGGTTAAAATATGTAAAGATATATAGGTATAATATATGGTGGTAAATGATGGGTGGTGATTATGCCGTATATTAATCCTGGTGATACTAAAGGTTGATAAAGGTTTTAATCATATCTAAGATGAAATAATGCTTAGGTTGAAATATGAATCAGGTTGTACTATGATTCTGTTTCATGAAGGAAGTTTGAACCTTGTGAACTTTATGGATGAAGTTGAACCTTTAGTAATGTTTTAAGGATATTACCTGAATATCATGAAGGTTAGAATAGGAGCTATTGATCTTATTTTTTAGCATACCTATTGGGCATAATTGAAGAAAGTGGTTTCCCAGCTTAGCTGATGTTGAGGTTTTAAAAGTTGAATTGTGAGCTAAGAATCACACTCAATAGTTGAATTGATTCTTTAGGAATTCGAATTGACCTGGGTGGTCTGAGGTACTAGGACATAGTACTAGAATGTATTGAAATGTGTATGAGATTTCTTGAGGTTGTTGGTTGCTTATCTATCATAGGGAAATATCTTAATCATAAAATATTCCCTTAGAGTTGTGTTCATATATGGAGCTGGACCATTACGGAAAGTCCATACAGAATAACCCCAAATGACATGTCGGAATTAAAGAAGTAGATTACGAAATTGCTAGAGAAGAGGGACCTTATAAGATCTATATTTCCGTTACACACTTCTATTCGGATATAACCAACTGGAAAGTGCTACCTACAGAGGATTCCTATAAGAGAGGACTACCTATAGAGAGTTCTTATCGGAGAGGGCTGTAACGCCCCAAATTTTGATTAAGGGCTAATGGGGATTATTGAGAATGTAATTGTGGATTAAATTTGAATTAATGTGTATTTGTGACAATATTATCTAATATGTTATAATTGATGGAAAATTGATAGAATGAAAATATTGGCCATAAGTTAGTAGTTAATGGGAAAATTAATTACTAAGAGGAAATAAGATGTGTGATTAAATGACTAATGGACTTGGTTAGTGTAACTAAGTGGAGGATTAGTTGTGATGAGATTGCATGAGAGAGTGACATGTGGCATTGTTGTGTAAGCATGATGAGAGTTGTTGAGGAAGTCAACCAAGCATAGTCTCACTATTTTCTCTCTCTTTCTTCTCTCCTCTAATTTAGCTGAATGAAAAGAGCATGGGAGCCCAAATAATCATCACTCATCTCTCTCTTATCCCTCCAAGAATTTCGTGCAGCCATTGGAGCTTGAAAAGGAAGAAGATCTTAGGAAATATGTGAGATTTTAACCCTTCTAATGACCTCTAATGGAAAAACTCCCTTCTTCAATCTTGTTCCTTGTGTTGAGAGCTTCAATTCTACGGTTTTAAATTTGCTATTGGCGATGATTTGAGCTTTCAAGGAAATATAGAGTTTGGAGAATCAAAGAACTCCTTGGAGAAAGTTAAAGATGTGAGTGAGTTGAGCATTTTGATATAAGTTTTGTGGTCATTTGGTTAAGTTGGAATTTCTGGGAATTTAGCCCTATTTTTGAAAATTAGGGTCTTGTGGTGTTTGAGTTGTTGTTGTCATGGATATGATGCTTTGAGATGTACCTTGGATAGATAGAATTTGATTGAAGCTTAAATGCCAAGTTTGACAATTTTGGGATTTTTGTTGAACATAGGCCAAAAACAGAACATATAGATGGAATGATAATTTAGTTATTTTGATGTTTCCATTGTGTTCCTTATGGAAAATTGTGTGGGAGTAGTGTTGGATATGAATTTTGAACCATTGGGAACTTAGTTTTGAAAGTGGCAAATCTTGGTTAGTGAAAAACTCTGTTCTGGCAGTGGCTTTGCATGGACGTTTTAAAATAGCAAATGGTGTTGAAGAATTCTGAAACTTTTCAGTCTTAAAGTTCACTTGCCAAGCTTCAAAATGGATATATAGTTCATGTCATTTTGATTTGTGAGCTAGGAGTTATGACTGTCCAAAGTTTGATGCTAAATCTGGGAACAATTCTGGAGAAGTGTGGACATTTCTTAAATTCTGTATTTGTGTGGTGATTTCTGGTAATGGTCCATATTTTTCTAGTAAAGAGGACTTAAATAGCTTTCAATGGGCTTTGGGATCACCTCATTTCAATTTTTCTAGAATTACTTATGATTTTTCAAAGTTTAGCCAAGAAACAGAATTTTCTTTGCCGCAGCCAGAAAATTCTTCACTGTAGCTAGAAACTTTCTGTGCTGTTTTTTGCCACAGCCAGAAAATTCTTGGCTGCAGCCAAAAACTTTCTGTACTGTTTCTGGCCGCAGCAAAAGGTTTCTTGGCTACAGCCAACCCCTATTTTTAGCACCATGTGATTTTGAAAAGTGATTTTTAACCTAGTACTTCCCAATCCTTGTAGGCCATTATTAGATACTTTCATAGCTACTTAAGGGACTTTAATGGTAACCAAAACTAAGTGTTTTGAAGTCGATTGAGTATTGGAAGAAGTGATAACATGTCGTACTTAATTATGACTATAGGGTTTGATATTTTCCTGGAACGTAGAAGGCCTACGCCTGAACAAGGACGGAAAGAACAAGGTAGTGACCCTTTATCCTATATCATGTATATTACATTGCTTGTTTGCATTAGTCATAGAATACAGATACAGTAAGGGGACATGGTGAAAGCCCGGCCTTGAATATAGATACAATAAAGGGACGTGGCGAAAGCCCAACCTTGAATACAAATACAGTGAGGGGACGTGGCAAAAGCCCGACCTTGTATACAGTGAAGGGGACGTGGCATTGTGCCTGGCCTCGAATATTGATTGCTACATTGTGATATATGTTTACTTGCTTTGTTTAATATGGATCATATATGTAAACAATTGCTACTGGGATTCTCTAGAATCTCATTCTTTCCAAATAACATTTTTAGTCAGGGCAAGTGAATCGAAGAACAAGCAAGTGAGCAATGATGATTAGGGCTGCCGGCGGTAGTCTTAGTTAGATATTTTGGTTTATACTGAACTGGTTATCATTTTGGGATAACTGTATCTATTGAATAGATCATAGCATGATAGTTTTGTGTAATCCCCGGTATGGATACTGAGATAGGCAATGATGCCTTGTATAAACCTTTGGATTAATGTTATTATCCTGGGTGTATGTCGGGAATTGTGTTGATACTCTGATATTATATATGTGAATGACCGAACAGGCCTATTGTTTTTACTTTGAAATGAATAGAGATCTATTTATATAAGTGTTGAAAAAAAAAATTTAATTACCTTGGATCTCTTATTCGATTATTAAATGTGCTTAAACGCTAATTGTGGTCTTTATTGAGGCGGTGGTTACATTTGTGGTATCAAAGCAGTTTTCCTGGTATTTGTAGGAATTGCTAGGATAGTTGCCCTAGTGTATAGCTTTAGTGATTGATGATTGATATAGTTGACTGGATACACATGAATATTCATATTATTGATTGGTATATAAGAGTTAAAGGAATACGTGTATACCTTTGTATGATTTCTGACTAGGTGAATCATTTATAGACTAAAGAGAACAATGGCACCTACTAGAGTCAAAAGACCGGATCTGGAGATGGAAGAGCTCAATGATAATCCTCCTGATCCGATGCAAGAAATGATGACTCTGATAAGAGAACAAAGGGATATGATCCGTGAGCTAAGAGAAGAGCTCAGGGAAGAAAGAGCCAAGAAAAATGAAGAAAGAGCCCAGTCTACTCATGAGGAGACCAGAAAAGAGACCCAACCGGAAGAGATAGCTGAGGGGTTAAACCGATCCAATGAATCTCAACCCCATACTGAGCATAACCAAGGGTCACACGGGGTGCCAGCTCAAAATGATGGAGACCTTAATACTTGGGTTTCTAAATTCTGTAAACACTTACCTCCTGTGTTTAAAGGAAGATTCGACCCTCAAGCAGCGGAGGACTGGATTATGATATTATAGAGAAGATCTTTGAGGTGCTTGAGTGCCCATCAGAGGTGAAGGCAAAACTAGCTATCTATAAGCGAGAAGGGGACGCAGATCGATGGTGGAGAAACATTGCCATGACCTTACAGGCCCAGAATGTGCAAGTAACTTGGGAAGTGTTCCAAAGGGAATTCAATGACAAGTTCTTCCCAAAGTCTGTAAGAATTGAGAAGGAGTCAGAGTTTCTGGCTATAAAACAAGGGGACAATGAGACATTTGATGATTACCTGTCCCGATTCATTAGCCTATCTTGATACTCCTCTTATCTTAGGCGGATGGATGACGAGGAGTGGAGTTCTGACATGTTAATCCAGGGTTTAAGGCAGGAGTTAAAGAAGAGATTAGCCACCTGGCATTTTGACAAGTTCAACAAAGTGGTGGAAGAGTGTCGGATCACTGAGAACAACCTGAGAGATATAAACCCAAGTAAGGGTGGTGGTCGCAGTAACACTGGTAAGGGAAGCTCATCCCAGAAATGCAAAATTCAAGGATTCTCATCCAAGGGCAGTGGTAAGAAGCCATACCAAGCTGGAGATCGTAGGAATCAGGGACAGTTGTCACAGTGGGTATGCTCCCGGTGTAACAAATCACATGTTGGGAGGAATTGTGAAGGGCAATGGGTATGCTTCATCTGCAAGCAGCCCGTACATCTATCCAAAGATTACAAGGGGTGACCGGTAGAGCCAAGGCCCAAGAGTCAAGGGAGAGTATTTGCTATAACCCATGAGGAGGCAAGGAAATCTCCTGAATTGATCCAAGGTACTATTCTTCTAAATGGTAGCTTAGTGCAAACTTTGTTTGATTTGGGTACTAGTCATTCGTTTATAGCCTATGACTGTGTAAAGCGCCTAGGACTACATGTTCATAGATTGCCATTTGATATTGTTGTGTTAACACCTATGGGTGTTAAGATTGTGGCTGCGGAATCTTATTTGAATAGTGTTTTTACAGTTGAAGGGTTTGAGTCTACCATTGATTTGATTTGTCTACCACTTCATCAACTAGAAGTTATTCTGGGTATTGATTGGTTGATGGTGAATAATGTCATATTGGATTATGGGAATAGAAAAATAGTTTATCCTGCTCCTCGGAGGGATGTAAATGTAAACAGTAGTTTGAATTTCCTCTCAACAGCTAAGGCTAAGGAATGTCTGAAAAAGGGATGCCAAGGGTATATGGTTTTTTTCTTTGTTTAGGGAGAGTTAAATGAAGTCCTTGAGAGTATTCCAGTAGTGAGAGAATTTCCTGAGGTGTTTCCTGAAGATCTCAGTGGATTGCCTCCAGAAAGGGAAGTAGAGTTTCCAATTGAAATAGTTCCTGGAGCTAGGTCCATATCTAAAGCCCCATATAGAATGGCCCCTAATGAAATGGCAAAATTGAAGAAACAAATTGAAGACTTGCTCGAGAAAGGGTTTATTCGGCCTAGTGTGTCACCATAGAGAGCTCTAGTATTGTTTGTGAAAAAGAAAGATGGGAGTTTGCGGTGTATTGATTACAGAGAACTTAACAAAGTGACTGTCAAGAACAAATACCCTCTCCCGAGAATAGATGACCTTTTAGATCAATTGTATGGTTCTTGTGTATTCTCCAAAATTGATATAAGGTTGAGGTATCATCAGTTACGTGTGAAGGCAACAGATATTCCGAAGACTGCTTTCAGAACAAGATATGGGCACTATGAATTCCTTGTAATGCCCTTTGGGTTGACGAATGCACCGATGGTATTCATGGACTATATGAATCACATCTTCCAACCATATCTTGATCAATTCATAGTAGTGTTTATTGATGACATATTGATTTACTCTAAGAGTACAGAAGAGCATGAATGACATTTAAAGATTGTATTGAGAATATTGAGAGAAAAGCAACTCTACACCAAGCTAAGTAAATGTGAGTTCTGGCTTACGGAGGTGAAATTCCTAGGCTATGTGATCTCACGAGAAGGGGTCTCAGTGGATCCTGGAAAGGTAGAAGCAGTACTTGACTGGAAGAGGCCAGAAACTGTTTCTGAGATCCATAGTTTTCTAGGTCTTACTGGTTATAATCGGAGGTTCATCCAGAACTTCTCACGTATTGCATTGCCGATGACCAAGCTCACGGGGAAAGATCAACCATTTTTGTGGGATGACAGATGTGAACAGAGTTTCATGGAGCTGAAGGAGAGATTGACTACGACACCAGTATTGATTATACCTGATCCTAGTGAGACTTACGTCGTATACAGTGATGCGAGTAATCAGGGGTTAGGGTGTGTCCTAATGCAGTAGGGACGTGTGGTGGCCTATACTTCTCGTCAGCTCAAACAGCATGAATTGAATTACCCCACTCATAATCTGGAGCTTGCGGCAATAGTATTTGCATTGAAGATTTGGCGTCATTATTTGTATGGCGTGACAGTGGAATTATACTGCGACCATAAGAGCCTGCAATATATGTATGATAAGAAGGAATTGAATATGAGACAGCGTCGGTGGATGGAGTTGCTAAAAGATTATAACCTGGAGATTAAATATCATCTTGGTAAAGCTAATGTCGTCGCAGATGCTCTTAGTCGGAAGTCAGTGCTAGTAGCAACGATGATGATACAGGAACGTGTTAGATCCCATATGTTTTGATGATAACAAAGATTGGATCAATAATATGAAAGCATTTGATAACAAACAAATGGATTTGAACAAAGTAGTATAACATCACTTAGAGTCAGCACTGGAAGTAATCAACAATTTTTAAGAAGGCTTACTCAGGTAGCCACTCGGGTAACGGAAGCCATCACTCGAGTAAGCAAACAAAATTTCATCCAGTGAGGCACTGCCAAATTTTGAACGAAGTTACTCGAGGGACCACTTGGGTAATCTGCAAAGTTATATAGACCATTACTCAAGTAGCTACTCGAGTAACAAGATTTTCACAGGCATTACTCGAGTAGCCACTCGAGCATCCAGGTCCAAAATATTCCAGTGACTCTCAGCCAAGAAATGCAACCCATTACTCGAGTAGCCACTCGAGTAAGCAATGAGAAAATAGCATTACTCGAGGGATAACCCAAGTAATCTATAGAGTTATTTGAAGTACCACTCGAGTAGCCACTCGAGTAACCAAATAGTAAACCTCGGCCAAGAATTTGATGCCATTACTCAAGGGAGTAATTGAGTAATCTATCGGGTTATTTGAAAGCCACTTGAGGGATCACTCAAGTAAGGTGTGAAGTCAAATGAAGCCCACTCGAGTAGCCACTTGAGTAAGCAGCTTACCACAGTGATCACCCGAGTAATATGTGAAGGTAAAGACATGGCCACTCGAGTAGCCACTCGAGTAATCAGGTATTTTCAAGGTTTGTAATATATCACCCCATGTCTTACCCGAGTAATTTCTTATGCAAAATGTTGATTTGCTCACTGCCATATTTTTGACATGTTTACTCGAGGGACCACTCGAGTAACAAACTTGATCACTCGAGTAGCCACTCGAGTAAGGCAATTCAGAAATTATATTTTCATCTAATGTCTCTTGATTTGTTATCTATATGATTAACTCTTCATTGTATTAGTATTCTAAGTACATTTGCAGAGAAACAATGAAAGAGTATGATAGATTTGAGAAGTCAAATAAAAGTCTGAACGTTCACCTAACGCTACCTACTGCTAACGGATAGTTTTCAAATATGAAGAATAGTCAACCGTTGCTGCGCGACTCTAACGGACAAGTTTGAAATTTCTTCCAACGAACACTACAAATCATCTATATATATGGAGCATTCACAGAGAAGAAAACAAGGAGACACAAATTGAGAACACACATTGATCAATACATTTAGTACCTTGTTTTCCTATACTCATTCATTTGTACTTCAGTGATTATATATTTGCTCTGTGAGAGAGTTTTTCATTATAAACTCAATATTTGTTATTGAGACAACTTAAGGTAGTGGAACCTTGAGTTGGGGATTTGATTGCAACGTGTAAGGGGGAGCGAGTGTCCAGGTGTAGGAACTTGCTGTGTACTGAGGTGCCAAGAACCCACTGAATCTTGGAGAATATAGTGAAACTCTCAGAGATGCTCTGAGGACTGGACGTAGGTCAAAGTGGTTGTGGCCGAACTAGTATAACTCCCGGTGTACACTACGGTGATATTTTTCCTTGCTATTAACTATTTTTAATATTTCGTAAATTTCCTTATACGCAAAAAATTTTTTGGAATCACCCAATTCACCCCCTCTTGGGTGAAACGCTAGCACTAACAGAAAGGAAATTGATAGAGGATTTTTGGGACTTCAATCTCTCAAATGATATCCTGTGTGCCAGTTATGGCGTTGTCCAAGGGGAGAATGACCTAAGGACTGAAATTGAAGAGGCTCAGATGCATGATGAGCAAGCCCAGTCCATCCGAGCTATGATTGAACAAGGAGGGACTCGGGATTATGATTTGTCACCTAGTGGATTGGTTCGGTACCAGAAGAGAATCTATGTTCTACTGAAGGCTGACTTGAGACAGAGGATTCTAGATGAAGCTCATAAGAGTCAGTATACTCTTCACCTCGGTATGACTAAGATGTATCACAATTTGAAATCTATGTACTAGTGGCCAGGGTTGAAGAGTGATGTGACTAAGTACGTGGCACGGTGTCTTACCTGTCAGAAGGTGAAGATTGAACACTAGAAACCACCAGGATTACTTTAGAGTTCAGAAATTCCAGAATGGAAGTGGGAAAGTGTGACCATGGATTTAGTGGTGGGTCTGCTCAAGATCAGGAACTATGATACAATCTGGGTTATTGTTGATCGACTCACAAAGTCAGTGCACTTCGTACCAATAAATGCTAGCTATTCTCCAGATAGGCTGGCGGAAATCTACATCAAAGAGATTGTGAGACTCCATGGTACGCCGAAGAACATTATCTCCGATAGAGATCCTTATTTTACTTCAAGATTCTAGAGGGCTCTGTATGAAGCTATGGGTACACAGTTGAGGTTTAGTATAGCCAAGCATCCTCAGATAGACGGACAGTCAGAATGAACCGTTCAAATGCTAGAGGATATGCTGAGAGCATGTGTCCTGGACTTCAAAGGAAAATGGGATTATTACCTTCCACTAGCTGAGTTTGCTTACAACAACAGTTATCATGTGATCATTCAGATGGCTCCATATGAGGCATTGTATGGAAAGAAGTGTCAGCACCGTTGTGCTGGACAGAATTGTCTGAGAGGAAGTTATATGGGCCGGATCTTGTTGATCAAACCTCTGAACAGATCTGAATCATCAGAAAGAGGCTCCTTGCAGCGCAGAGCCAACAGAAGAGCTATGCTGATAAGAGGAGAAGGCCTCTAGAGTTTGATGTGGGGGATTATGTCTTCCTGAGAGTATCTTCGGTCACAGGCATCAGGAGAGCAATCAAGCTGAGGAAGCTGAGTCTGAGATACATCGTTCCATTTGAGATTCTGGCATGAATCGGACCTGTAGTGTATCGGATAGCCCTGCTCCTGAATTTGAGCATATTGTATGATGTGTTCCATGTCTCGTAGCTCAAGAAGTACTAGCCAGACCCTAAGCATATTATTGAGTATGAAGAGATTGAATTGCAAGATAACTTCACTTATGCGGTAGAGCCAAAACAAATAATTGATCGAGAAGAGCAGCGGCTTAGACATCGAAGCTTACCGTTTGTAAAGGTGGTCTGGAAGGGAACGTCTCCAAGGGAAGCAACATGGGAAGTAGAAGCGGACATGGAGAAGAGATTTCGTAAGTTTATGCCTAATGATGTGTAACCAATTTCGAGGGTGGAATTTATTGAACGGGGGGAGAATTATAACACCCCAAATTTTGATTAAGGGCTAATGGGGATTATTGAGAATGTAATTGTGGATTAAAGTTGAATTAATGTGTATTTGTGGCAATATTATCTAATATGTCATAATTGATGGAAAATTGATAGAATGAAAAAATTGGCCATAAGTTAGTAGTTGATGGGGAAATTATTTACTAACTAAGAGGAAATGAGATGTGTGATTAAATGACAAATGGAACTGGTTAGTGTAACTAAGTGGAGGATTAGTTGTGAGGAGATTGCATGAGAGAGTGACATGTGGCATTGTTGTGTAAGCATGATGAGAGTTGTTGAGGAAGTCAACCAAGCATGGTCTCATTATTTTTTCTCTCTTCCTTTTCTCCTCCAGTTCAGCTGAATGAAAAGAGCATGGGAGCCCAAATAATCATCACTCATCTCTCTCTTATCCCTCCAAGAATTTCGTGCAGCCATTGGAGCTTGAAGAGGAAGAAGAGCTTGGGAAATAGGTGAGATTTTGACCCTTCTAATGACCTATAATGGAAAAACTCCCTTCTTCAATCTTGTTCCTTGTGTTGAGAGCTTCAATTCTATGATTTTAGATTTGCCATTGGTGATTATTTGAGCTCTCAAGGAAAATATAGAGTTTGGAGAATCAAAGAACTCCTTGGAGAAAGTTAAAGAGGTGAGTGATTTGAGCATTTTGGTATAAGTTTTGTGGTCATTTGGTTAAGTTGGAATTTCTGGGAATTTAGCCCTATTTTCGAAAATTAGGGTCTTGTGGTGTTTGAGTTGTTGTTGTCATGGAAATGATGCTTTGAGATGTAGCTTGGATAGATAGAATTTGATTGAAGCTTAAATGCCAAGTTTGACAATTTTGGGATTTTTGTTGAGCATAGGCCAAAAATAGAACATATAGATGGAATGAGAATTTGGTTATTTTGATGTTTCCATTGTGTTCCTTGTGGAAAATTGTGTGGGAGTATTGTTGGATATGAATTTTGAACCATTGGGAACTTAGTTTTAAAAGTGGCAAGTCTTGGTTAGTGAAAAACTCTGTTCTGGCAGTGGCTTTGCATGGACGTTTTAAAATAGTAAATGGTGTTGAAACATTCTGAAACTTTCCAGTCTTAGAGTTCACTTGCCAAGCTTTAAAATGGACATATAGTTCATGTCATTTCGATTTGTAAGCTAGGAGTTTTGACTGTCCAAAGTTTGATGCTAAATCTGGGAACAATTCTGGAGCAGTGTGGACATTTCTTAAATTCTGTATTTGTGTGGTGATTTCTGGTAATGGTCCATATTTTTCTAGTAAAGAGGATTTAAATAGCTTTCAATGGGCTTTTGGATCACCTCATTTCGATTTTTCTAGAATTAGTTATGATTTTTCGAAGTTCAGCCAAGAAACAGAACTTTCCTGGCCGCAGCCAGAAAATTCTTCGTTGCAGCCAAAAACTTTCTGTGCTGTTTCTGGCCGCAGCAAGAGGTTTCTTGGCTGTAGCCAAACCCTGTTTTCAGTACCATGTGATTTTGAAAAGTGGTTTCTAACCTAGTACTTCCTAATCTTTGTAGGCTATTATTAGAGATTTTCATAGCTACTTAAGGGACTTTAATGGTAACCAAATCTAAGTGTTTTGAAGTCGATTGAGTATTGGAATAAGTGATAATGCGTCATCCTTAATTATGACTATAGGGTTTGATATTTGCCTGGAACGTAGAAGGCCTACGCCTGAACTAGGACGGAAAGAACAAGGTAGTGACCCTTTATCCTATATCATGTATATTACATTGCTTATTTGCATTAGTCATAGAATACACATACAGTAAGGGGACGTGGCGAAAGCCAGGCCTTAAATATAGATACAGTAAAGGGACTTGGCGAAAGCCCGACCTTGAATACAGATACAATGAGGGGACATGGCGAAGGCCCAACCTTGTATACAGTGAAGGGGACATGGCATTGTGGCCGGCCTCGAATATTGATTGCTACATTGTGATATATATTTACTTGCTTTGTTTAATATGCGTCATATACGTAAACTGTTGCTACTGGGATTCTCTAGAGTCTCATTCTTTCCAAATAACATTTTTAGATAGGGCAAGTGGATTGAAGAACAAGCAAGTGAGTAAGGACGATTAGGACTGCCGGTGGTAGTCTTAGTTAGATATTTTGGTTTATACTGAACTGGTTATCATTTTGGGATAAATGAACCTATTAAATAGATCATAGCATGATAGTTTTGTGTAATCCCCGTTATGGATACTGAGATAGGCAATGATGCCTTGTATAAACCTTTGGATTAATGTTATTATCCTGGGTGTATGTCGGGAATTGTGTTGATACTCTGATATTATATATGTGACTGACTGAACAGGCCTATTGTTTTTACTTTGAAATGAATGCATATCTATTTATATAAGTATTGGAAATTTTTTTTAATTACCCTGGATCTCTCATTCGATTATTAAACATGTTTAAATGCTAATTGTGGTCTTTATCGAGGCGAGGGTTACAAGGGCTACCTATGGAGAGATCTGATCGGAGAGGGCTACCTATAAAGAGTTCTAACTAGAGGGGCTAACCAGTTAGGTGACCGGGTAAAGCATCGAATGTAGTACTATAGTGTGGAGCCACCATGTTGTCAAACCATAGTATGCAGCCGCCGTGACGTTGAATGGTAGAGTGAAGCCGCTGTGATGTCGAACCGTAGAGTAGAGCTACAGGAATGTTGACACTTAATAGTAGTCCATTGTAATGAGTCTCCCATCGAATGAGTTTCCTTGAGAGAAGGGTTTATATGACCCAGTGAATCGCCATGGGGTGCTCCAGTGCCGTTTGTAGAAAGAAAGATGAGGAAGGAAATTAAGGAAGAATAGGCTTGATGGTATAAAGAAAGCAACTCTTGCTCTCGTATCTTGTGTAATGGTTCTACATATATGTGTTTACCATCAGATATTTTCATGTTATGAATAGTTTGTGGACAGTAAGACCTATTAGGCCAGCATGTCCTTAGGCAGTTAGACTTGACAAGCAGAAGCCTGAGGCTGTAAGTCCCGTAATGCCTATAGCATAAGGGCGATTCCTTGGGCAGTAAGACCTTATGATCATTCAGAATTTGTGGGGTGGTTGCCCAGGGCCTATTGTGTGAGTCTACACTCGGGGCAATGTGATTTGTTTATTATGCACGAGCAGTCACGCCGGGCCTATTGCGTGGGTGGACACTCAAGGCCATATGATTTGTTATGATATCTGAATTCTCACCTTTTTCTCAAGCTTTCTTCCTCCTCCTTGGTCACCTATGGTTGTCGAATAGAGAGAGAGAAATGAGGGAGAAGAGTGTGAAGAAGGAGATGAAATGATGATCTTCCATACACATGCTTCTCATCAGCAGAAATTGGGGAGGGAAGAGAGAGAGAAATGCTTAATATATTGGGTTTTAACTTTCCACTCTCTCATGATCCCATATTGCCAAGTGTGCAACTTTCACTAGTTCTCATAAAGTAAATAACTAATTAGTTACTCTAACCACTCTATTAGCCATTTAGTTACCCTTCTCATTTCTCTTAGTCAGTAATTAATTTCTACATTAATCACTGACTAATTAGCCAATAATTTTCCATTATTTCAATTTTTCCCCTGATTATGGCACATTTACTTAAATTGCCAAATAACATATATTTTAATTCTTTTCTTCTTTTCCATGCGCCATTCCCTCTAATTTTAGCCCAAAAATTACTTTCTCACATAATTATGCTTAAATACATGGTGTTGGGCATTTCCAATAACTAATTTATGTCTCAAATAGACTTTAATTCACAAAAACATTCTCAATAATTGACATTGGCCTTTAATCAAAATTTGTGGCATTACAATTCTTCCCCCATTCAATAAATTTCATCCCCAAAATTTGTTACACCACTTGGGACATAAACCTTGGATGCCTTTTTATGATGGCTTCTACTTCTTAAATTTTTTCTCGTTGGGAACAATCAACAGACCATTGCGTCGTGGCTCAACTTCTTTTGCTTGATTGCTCTACTGATTCCCGTGATCAGAGACACTCTCAAGAATACATGTTCTCTGACTTAAACTTTAGAGGTCTTCACCTCACTCAATCATGATCCAGGTGAACTGCACTTGTTCATTCTAGCTTTGAGCTCCTTCAATCTCAGACATCAACTCACTTTCCCCTTGGGGTAACTATACTTAACACATACAGTCTGTTTTGAGATATTCAAATCTCGGCAATCCTCAATCATTACTGCAACAATCCGCATCTCCTTAACTTTATCTGGATGATACTTGATATCCAGGTTGTGAGTTTTCCAGTAACTCCATTCACTCATGTTGTCATACCTTCGATTCTTTCTGATAAAACAATAGTTGGGAAACTAATGGTCACTGTACTGTTCCACTGTCACCCCATACAAGCAATGGCACCATCACTTTGACATCAACACTAACACAATTCAATTGCCCCAAAGCCGTAATTGCCACTATACACAACTACTACAAAACACAATCACTACACGAACACAATCATTGTAGGAACATAATCAACACACGAACACAATCATCACAAGTTCTAGATCCTGAGTAGCTAGCTCATTTCATAAGACCTCAGTAGTTGGGAGGCATATGCCACTACTCTGCTCAATCCAGTCAACCCCTCCAGGAATAACTCAAAGTACCACCGATTCACTACATACAAGCAACGGTTTCCGCTGTATTCATATATACATCAACTTTCGCTGTTTGTAACAATACCTCAGCTTTCGCTATTTTCACTTTCACAGCATTGCCCTTACCCATATACCCACCAGTGACTCTGCTAGTGGTAATATGAACTTTTGGGCATTAACAACAATATCACTTCACCGTATCAACTTTCACTACGTTACCCTCACCCGTGCACCCACCATTGACTCCACTAATGGTAACCGGGACTTTTGAGCTTCACAACAACATTGAGCCACTCCGGAATCTCAATCTCTTCTATCCGAAGCACCCTACTGTAACGGCCTACCTAGAGTCTTAGTCTCTTCTATCCAGGCGGCCAGCCAATAGTCTCAATCTCCACACCCCATCCTTAACCTCTTTCACCCATTGTCACCACGGCTGTTGTTAACTACTAGAGGACTCTTAGCATGGTCACATCCTACCGTCATTCGATTTCACCCGCCGTCACTATAGTTGTTGTTAGCTACCGGAGGATTCTTGGCATAGTCACACCCCACCCTCATCCTCTTTCACCTGCTATCACCATGGCTGTTGTTAGCTACGGAGGACTCTTGCCATGGTTACTATAGACTCACAGCAGACTCAAGTTTTGCACACGCCTTTTGACCTAGGGTCAATACGGGTGCAACTAGCCAGTGGCTAGCCATACTGGCCATGCTGGGGTAAGTGCCTTCACAAGTGAGAATCCCTAATCATGTAGTTGAATTTACCATCAGTTGAACTAGCACTGCTTTACTGCACACAGTCACCCAATCCCAGCCTAATCACAACATGATACATGACATCAGTCAAGCTAGGTAAGGCACACCCCCAACCCTTGCTTATTCACATCACGTCACAATACACAACAAAATCAAGTTAGTATTGGATATATTCAATATTAGTGCCTCCAAAACTTCACTTTTGGCATCATGAACTCTTTTCACAATATTCACATCATTCATTCCCTTAAATGATTGATCTTTTCATGTAAGCTTGATCATCGGTGATACAATCCGAAAAGAATTATGAATGAATCCTTCGGTACTACAGCAAGATTCAAAGCTGCGCATCTCAATAACAAATTCTGGCCTCGGCCAATGTAGCATTACTTCCGCTATACTGGGATCCTCTAAGACCCCTTCTCACAAGATAACATGACCCCAAAGTTTTACTTCCAGGAGCCAAAACTAGCATATTGTTCTTACTGCCTCGAGCCCCTACTCAGTACAATTCCCAAACACATCACATTTACTATGCTTCTACTGTATACTCTGAGGTTTGCTCCTCATATGTGCTTCAACAATGTCAGGTTGATTTACTTGGAGTCCTATAGGAACCTCCCTCTACACCTGATGGAACTCACAATCTATGTTCCTCTGTGCTCGCTCTTTGCCCATTTTGACTCAAATTATTCCGAGCCATTGCATATAGGCTTCCACTATCAGTTCAACTTTTGGCATATTCATAAACTCTACTCCCTTATCGAGGTACTTTACCCATATTATATAGTGAATCCTTAAGCCACTCATATATTCGATTTTCTATCTCAACCGTAAGACCATCTTCCATAGCCACTCGTTGTTCTATCAAGAACTATTCTCATTCAATATGGGAATATTCTATTATCAAGATCTTTCCCTATGCTAGATTAGCCACTAGCATCCTCTAGAAACCTCATGCACATTTCAGTTTATTTTAATATCATGTTCTAGTACCTCAGACCCTCTAGGTCAAATCAAATTCCTAGGAATCAATTCAACTATTAAGTTTAATCTTGGATCACAATTCAACTCTTAGAACCTTAACATTAATTACGCTGGGAAATCATTGTTTTCATTTCCACAGAGCATCACCAACCCAATACAAGTTTAAGTATATCTACTAGCCTAAAGGCATACTAGTCCCATAGGCGCCTTTAGCCATACAAGTCCATATAACATCACTGGCATGTAATATCAAATAGCCTAGGGTTTTTAAACCAACATTTAGGTTCATCAAGAAATCTAGAACCTTAATATCACATACATTGGAAATCATTTTTCTCAATTATACCCAATAGGTTCTGCTAAGAATCAAGATTAATAGCGCCTACTCTACTCTTCACGATAGTTGGGTAATAACCTCAAAACATTACTGAAGGTTTAACACTATCTATCAGGTTCACATGGTTTAGGCTTCTGTCATGCACCAAAACCATGGTGCAACCACTTCGCATTTTGACCTAAGTATTATTTTATCTTATATCTAATTCAAGCTTATTCCCAACCTTCAGTATCATCATATCGGATCTCCTAAGATCAACAAATGATATGGTCACCACTCCTCATATAGCACCGTATATCGTATCTACATTCCTTTGACCCTATAGTGTTAATAAGGATTATCACTTAGCATAGAGAAACCACAAAACATTTACTATGCCTCAAATTGCCATAACCTCATCGAATAGACCTTTCTACCAGTATTTACTGTGATAGAACTATCCTGATTTCAAAATCAATGTTTAAATCATCAATATCTCAACGCATCTAAAGCATTCTTTAAACCATCTCACTTAAATGATCAATAGTCATGGAGAAACCTCAAGATCATAATCATTCCTCAAGTCTCTATTACTTTACTAACTCAAGTTCTTAAGGCCACCCATCCTAGGATTTTCCTGAGTTGAGCACGCTTAACTTTTGCATACTCCTCCACAGCTTATTACATTTAATAAACTGTCTGGAGGCCAACTATTTTCTCATTTCACACCTCAATCCTCTGACTAATATATCAAAGCTCTACTCCTTATTATCCATATGTCGCAAATATGAGGAGTAATGACTAGTGATGCCCTCACCATAGTTAGGCATTCTAACACTTTAAAAATTTTCTTGAGTCGAACTAGCCAACCTTTAGTCTCTTAGGGATCAAATCTTCCCTTTAACTATATATCTCGATCCTTTTGGGCTGGTACCACATATGACTCTTGATTCAGCTCAGAGTATAGTCCAGACTCCTGAGGTTGAATTGTCCCTTCTGTCATTTCTTCGTAATTCATCTTGTCTTGTGTCACTTGAACTCTATCTTCATTACATTCTACTATCACCTTTTAGAGCTTATCTCTCAATTTATATATCATATCCTGCTGCTTCAACAACATACCCATCATCTACTGTATGAGATCAAGTAGATTATGGCTTATTTCTCCCACCTCCGTTTTACCCATCAAATCTCTAGTCAAATCATTGTGTTCTTTCCTCTCTAACACAAATGATCCACAACATCAATATCACCCTAGGTGTATACACATGTTCTTTAAAACTCACATACCAACTAACAATAGGAACACCTAAGTGTATACAACAACGGTTATAGGTTAACTACCCACATAACAGGAAACTATCACAACTATCCTAGCAAAACTACCCTTGCCAGGAACTTCTGCTCTGATACCATAAATATAACCCCTGTCCTCATCAAGGCCATGATTAGTATTTAAAACACATTTTATAATTGAATAAGAGATGGAGGATAATTAAAAACTTTTTACAAAACCTATATAATATGATCTCTATTCATTTTTAAGTAAAACAATTGGTATGTTTAGTTTGTCACATACACAATATCATAGTGCTAGTAAAATTTCTGACATTCACTCGAGATATAATCATTAACTAAAGGGTTTTATAGGGCTTCATTGCCCAGCTCAGTTTTGCATATTGGGGATTACACAACAACAGTATTCTAAGGTCAATATATATGCACATTTGTCCAAAATGATAACTAAAAGCTAAAAAGCTAAGACTACCACCGGCAATCCTAGTCTCCTATGTTCACTTGCTTGTCCCTTGATCCACTTGCCCTGGCTAAAATTGTTAATTAGAAAGAGTAAGATTCAAAAGAATCCTAGTAGTAACATTTCACTTATATGATGTATAATTAAATAGAGTATGTAAGCATATATCATAATTCAGCAACACAGCAACATTCAAAGTCAGGCTACCCACCATGACTCAATCAGCAATAGCAGAATTCAAGGCCGGGCTAACCGCTATGTCCTAATTGATCATTCAAAGCCAAGCTACCCGCCATGACTCAACCATACATCCAAGGCCAGGCTAACTACCACATCCCAATCATTCATTCAAAGATGGGCTACCCGCCGTGACTTAATCAACATTAGTAGCATTCAAGGTCAGGCTACTTGCCACAACCCAATCATTCATTCAATGATAAATACAAACAAGCAATACATTAAGCACGATATAGGAGAAAGTGTCACTACCTTGGTCTTTTCGTTCTTGTCCAGGCACAGGCCTTCTACTTTCCAGGCAAATATCAAATCATATAATCATAATTAAGGACGATAAGTTATCACTTATCTTAATACTCAAATGACTTCAAAACACTTAGATTTGGTTATCATTAAAGTCCCTTAGGTAGCTATGAAAGTCTCTAATAATAGCCTAAAAGGATTGGAAAGTACTAGGTTAGAAACCACTTTCTAAAATTACGAAGTGCTGAAACTAAGGGTTAGATGCGGCCAAGAAATCTCTGGCCACAGCCAAAATAGTACAGAGAAAAAGGCTACAGCCAATATCTTCTGGCCGCGGCCAAAGACTGCCTATAAAGTTTTATGCTGCAACCAAGGAAATTTTCTGTTGCAATTGTATTTAAATAACTTTCACTTAATTCTCTCTTTTAATGTAGAATAGTATTTATTTCTTTATTTACTTATAAAAATAGGGAAATATAGAGTTGATATGTTTTCATGTGTTATATATTATTTCCTGCAGAATTACATAATTAATTAGTTCATGATTATGGGTGAGAAAATAATAGAAAAGTCCTATATCGGTTAAGGCTCTAGAAGAGTCAGAGCCGCTTAGCTCAAAGCAATTACTTAAGTTTTATCTTAAGCAAGAAGTTGTTTGACCTTCCATGTAACATCCCAGCACCTCGCTCTTGATATTGTCCACTTTGAGCCTTATGTCACCGCTCATGATTTTAACCCACATCAATTCTAACCTTACTCTGATAACATTTGTAAAATCAAAATGTCTTGCTCTTGATATTGTCCGCTTTAGGTCTTAAAGCGGACAATATCGAGAGCAAGGCGCTGAGATGTTACACTATGATTATGGTAGGTGTATGAGTTCCTCCCAT
The DNA here is from genome assembly GCA_963242795.1 of Inga leiocalycina. Lineage (NCBI taxonomy): Eukaryota > Viridiplantae > Streptophyta > Magnoliopsida > Fabales > Fabaceae > Inga > Inga leiocalycina. The sequence goes on along the minus strand of OY725322.1, from coordinate 40,888,155 downwards.
TTGGTTGAAGATGAAAATCAAATGCTCCGGAATAGCCATATCATGATTTATTTTCCACAAAATATAATTTATAGTTGATGGCACATTTTATATGAATTGTTGGCAAAAATAAGGATGACATTATAACCATAAGTTTATTGATGATTGAAAATAATATTACAATATGTTAGAATTGGCAGACACCTACGAGTGGGTGAATTAGGTGTACAATAAAAACTTAAGAACTATGAAAATATTTTCGCATCTTAGTGAAAGCAGTAAGTATGAAAGTAATGAATCATAAATCAACAGTTAGTAATTTAAATAATATATGCTGAAAATATAAGAGCTTAGGGAAGCGGATATACAAACTGTGATTTATCTTAGTTTGGTCCAACCACGATGACCTACATCTAGTCCCCAGGTTCTTCCTGAGATTTTCAATTCACTATCTTCTTGTTTATTCAAGGCATAAGAGGAGCCTCTACAATCCCATAAGTTTAGCCAGGTACTTGCTAAGCCCTTTACAAATCTCTCACTAAATTACTCCCCCTACACACCATAAAGATACAATCTTGATTGATGAAGGATTACAATTAATCTTCTCTCTCAGAAGTAAGTAAGATGAACACTAAGTACAATACAAATAATCTCTCTCTCTAAGGTAAATCATATCGAAGCTAGAAAGTAACAAAAAGTATTTGGGTTGACGTGGATGATTTATAATTTTAGAATTTTATCATAGTTTCTCTCTTCTCTTATGCTTTGAATGCTCTTCTATTTGTAATTGATGAAAATTAATGACTGTTGATATTTTCTTCTTCCCATTGAGGCTTTCAAAACATGACCATTGAAATAGTCATTAGAAGTTTCTGATGAAAAAGTCCTTTTTCCAATTTGTGTGTTAATCCTTGTTTGATCACCTGGAATATCTTTAATCACTAATATAATAAAGTGTTAAAGCAATTAGAAGCAAGAAGAACGAGTTACACAATCATTCCAATGATTTCCAAATGTTACAAAGTGTTGCTGTATTTTCCTAGAAAAGTATCTCTGGATGGATCATCCGAGTATTGTGCTACGGATCCATAAATGTCATCACTAAATATATCACTTGATGTATCAATCAAGTGCTCTACTAGTGATGTTGTTTGACGTATCACTCAAGTGGTCACTCGAGTGATCTCAAGGCATCACTCAAGTGATATGCTCATTTTGCATCCAAATATGGAAAATGACCTATCATACAAAAGCTCTTACAATCTATATTCCAATAAAAAAGAATCAGCTTTAAATTCATTGTATTCTGAAAGTTATGATCTAAATAGTGACTATTGTTTTGGATAGTGTTTGAATTTTTGAGTGTCAACTTCCAGAAGGAAAAGAAGAAGAGATTGAAGATATTAGTCAAGAAAAGCAAGAAGTTAACAAAAGGATTGTGAAGAATAGTTGTGAAGAAGATGAGAAGAGATTAAAGAAAGAAGAACTCATAAGATATGATGAGAATATCAAGATTCAAGTTCTTATATTTGATATTGAAGGTCTCTATGCTCAATTGGAAGTTGGAATGGTTCAATTCAAAGTTAAAATACCTCATATGGAAGTTATATCAACTTCACTCGAGTGGTATCTCCAAAGATGAATTTTTGATGATCACTCGAGTGAGCACTTGAGTGATGTCTACTTTGTTATGCTCTGTTTTCTTTCAGCATGGCAGATATAACACCCCAAATTTTATTCACCAAATATATTATAATTATTTAATATATTCAATAAAATGGTGAATATTCATGGCCATAGGAATTAAATATTAGAAATTGAAAGGTGAACAGCGCTTCCAGTAAAATCACCTGCAAGGTAGTAAGATTTTCAAGTTGTTTTGGATGAACAACTGAGGACAAAAATTTATGAAATTTTTCAGAATGAAAGTAGACATCATAAAATTTAATTTGATAGGTCATATGAATCATTTAAAGCTTTATACAAAAAGTTATGAATTTTTGAATTTAGCCCAGGAAAACAATTGATTTTCTGGAATAGCATCCAATGAATTTAATTCTGAAAATTTTGTAATTCTAATTGGAAAAAACCTATATTTTTTCTTCAAACTAGACTCAATAAGGGTTCTATAACCTTTGTAATCACTCTGATACGAAGTTTACAGAGTTACTTATGATTTTTCAAAGATTGGACAGAAAATCTGCCAGAAATCCAAAAATGAAGAAAATGTAATGGCAAACTTGTAATTTTTCCAAACAAGCACCAAATTAATTATTTTTTAATTAATTGAATTTAATTTTAATTAATTAAGGGAAATAAAGGGGAAATATAAATTTGGAATATTCTAGTCAAATAAATATGAATTTATGGAAAATTAGAGCACATGTACAAATTTGACAAAAAATGTGACACAAGGTGTACATGCAACTTGAACAAGTTGTGAAGCCAATCTGAACCTAAAGGAAGGATCCTTAGGATGCCATTACATGTAACAAGAAGAGGGAAATGTTCGTTACATGTTAATTGAGCTTATGACACAATTTGATGAAGATAGACATTATGTCATGAAAAGTCAAAGTTGTAAAATTACTTTATAGATAAATAATTAAAAGGGAAAATAGGATATTATAAAATATATGTCCCTTCATCCTCTTTCCATTTATGTCCAGTAGCAAGCATAGAGATGAAAGAGAGAGCTCTTTGAATTTGTATAGAGAAGGAGGAGAAAATTCGTCAGGTAAGTTTGATTTCTTCAGTGAATTAGTTCCTAACTTGCGTAATCCTTCCCCTAAACTTTTCTTCTATGTGAATTAAGGTGTTTGTTAAGCAAAATTTCATTGTTGGGGGAGCTAGGGTTTCGGCCAACAAAGGAACAATAAGAAGGAGCCAAAGGTGACTTCCTAAGCATCATTTTCTTGTTGATATTGCTGTTTTGGTTAATTTAATCAATAAATTTTTAGTTAATTTGTTGTGGCTGTAAAATTTGGGAAACATTGAACCCTAGGAATTATGCTGCCAAAGTTAGGTCTAAATAGTAGTTATAACATATAAGTAGAAAGAAGCAAGTCTGCGGAGTCGAAATTGAAAAACCCCAACTTTTCCTGAAGAATCATGGGTTTTGGTCAACTCTATTTTAGGTGGTTAGAGTTGGATTTTTTATGATATGATGATTCTATTACATTCGAGAGGGAAAATTAGGTCGGTTTACAGTTGATCACTTTTTCAAAAAAGCCCTAAAAAGCATAATGACCAAAACACCCTTAAAACCCTGAAATAAGGGTTGCCAAGGGAATTCTGGTCTTTTGGCAGTAAATTTGATAATTTTGAGTCTAGAAATAGATTCCTTAGGTGAAAATATCAAATATGTCAGAACAGCCTAAGTCAAAATTTCAAACAAAGTAGGTTAGACCAGGTATGGCGAGGCCGGGCTGGGACCTTAGGGATATGTTGGTAATTTTTCAATATAAACTCATATAACCACCAAAAACAATATGGAAGTGTCTAAATTGTACATTTGAAATTTTAGGACCCGATTGATAAAACGAGGATAAAAAGGGTTAAGGTAGGGGACTTACCTTACTTGCATGTATTTGATATCTCTTCTTATGTAGTGATGTATGTGATTACTTTACTTAATTGTGTAGAGCATATTTGCATAAATGAAGCTCTATTCCTGTTTCTGTTGTGGCCATAGTTTTGTTACATGAAATGTTGAGCATGTATATAAAAAAGGGTTAAGCTAGGGGACTTACCTTACTTGCATGTATTTGATATATCTACTTGTGTAGTGATGTAAGTGATTGCTTACATCTAGTTAAAACTAACATGTCATACACATAGCATCTATCATGCATGCATTATGGTATATATTGCTTAATGAGATTCTCTCGAATCTCACCCTCCTATACCCATAATTTAGATAGGTGAAAATAGGAAGTGTACTGAATGTAGAGAAAAAACCATACGGGAGGAATGCAGTGGTGGAACGAAGATGGGAAGATGTCTCCGTTTCATTGTAATGGGTTTAGGTATACTAGTAGCCCTATGCGGCAACATTGATTGTAATTATCACGTACAATCCCAATGGGGAATTTCTATAATTGAGTACTTTTTATCAGTATATTAATTCTATTCCTGTGTTGCCCATGAAACTGCGTATTACCACTCTGATTAGTATTGATAATAAGTGGTATGTAAGGTGGTGTCTTACAATAGAGGTTCAATAATTTGGTTATATCTCCCAAAATACAATTATGATTGAGATGAAACTTCTTTCTTATCAAACTAAACTCCAAATGCAATCCAAAGAATTTAAGATTAAATTCAAAGAGGTTATGATGAAAGAGATATGAATTTTGTAAGTTGATGCTTGAATTTGAAATGTTGTTCCAGACTAGTAGTCACTCTTTGAATCATAACTTTCGAAAGATGATGCAGTTTGGACTAAAACTTGTTGCATATGGAAGTAATTAAAGTTGCATTTCAACAACACCAAGATCAATCTCAAACAAGTTTAGAGGAAAAAGATATGAATTTGGGAAGTTGACTCTTGAATATGGAACAACAGCTATGGATTCGATCATAACTTTCAGAATACAATGAATTTGGAACTGGTTCTTGTTGCATTGGAAAGTAGACTTGAGAAGATTTCTGGGGATAGGTAATATGCTAAATTTGGAGTTAAAATGAGTCAATCATTAGCAAGATCACTCTAGTGATATGAAAGTTATCAGAATTTTTCTTACAAGATCACTGTAAGACCCCGCCTTACATACCACTTAACATCGATATTAACCAGAGTAGCAAGACACAGGTATAGCATGAATATACTGATAATATGTACATGAATACAGAAATTTCCCATAGGTGTTCGTACATAATAATTACAAATAACGTAGCTATATAGGGCTACTGGTGTGTCTAAACTTGTTACATGAAACTTGGTCATCCTTCCATCTTCGTTCCACTAAAGCATTTCTCTACATACAGTCCTCTTTTCCGTTATCAGGATGCCTCTTGTGATCACCTGTCTAAATGGTTGTTGGGGGAGGGTGAGATTCGAGAGAATCTTAGTAGTAAACAAGACCAATATGCACACAAGATAAGTGCTTAATGTATGATATGCTTGCATTATATAAGTCATGCTAACATAATGACATATCTGCGTGCTTGATGTTTCAAACAACATACTCATGCTTATAGCATAAATAGAAACAGAGCTTTAATCATTCATATATGTTTCACATAATCAAGAAAAGCAATCACATGCATCAATACACAAGCATAAATATCAAATATATGCAAGAGACGTAAGTTCACTACCTTTGGTCTGAGTCCTCCTCTTGTATCTTTTCTTTTTCAACCATTAAAGATGCTTCTTCTTTGACACCTTATGGCCCTAAATGAATAATCATATCATTAGGGTTTTTGCATTAGATCCAATGGGTATTTAATAGGCTCACACTAAATTTATGGGCTTTACCTAACCATTGGAAGCTAACTTCATTACCAAATGTCATTTCTTTCTCATTTTCACACTATTTTACAAAGTTTGTAGATTTTTCACTTAACTTTGAATTATCATAACTAAATCTAAAAACTCTATTTGTAGTGATTCAAAGTCCTATGTGGCCCTTATTAAGTCTAGTTTAAGGGGAAAATGCTTCCCACAGTCTTCTATTCACACAAAATTCCCAGTTTTCAAATTTTCCCTTACTGCCAGAAAATATGTCCAGCTTTAATTATCTAACTTCAAACACTCATAACTTTTTGTATACTTATTCAAGTTTTACCCATTACCTATCAAATTAAAGGTCTTTATGTGTAATTTAAATTTGGAAAATCTCAGGGTCAATGGATAAATTTTATCTATTCAAAATTGCACCACAATCAGACTGCCTTTAGAAACAAAATTCAGCCAGATTTAAACATAAACTTGCAAAATCATCATTTAAGCATAAACACATGATTAAACTGTGGTTAAACCTTAAAAACACCCCTTGGATGAAATATGAACAGTACCCACCCTAAAAAAATACTCATCCAAACAATAATCCATTCGGTTCAAAATGAAGCCTACACTTACCTCTATGTGTTTCCGCAACTTGATCAGAAATTTGACAGTACTCTGGAAAGTAAGAAGGCACCAAACACCTCCAAATGAACATCTAAAACCATAGAAGTGTTGCTCTCTATGAGAGGAACAACATTTAAGAAGACTCCAAGAGTTATAAATGCCAAATCAAAGGTGAAATCGGCTCTAGAGCTCATGAACTTTCATTATTCATCTTTTCTCTTTCCTCTTTCATTTTCTCACCTTTTTTCTGATTTTCTCTTCTTTTAGGGTAGCTAGAAGAAATCAATAAGAGGGAGGATAGATAATTAGCCTATTTCCCAATTTGCCCTTAGTTTGTGCAAAAATCACCAAGGTGCCATTCGGTTGGATTTCAACTATCAAGTTTCTTTTCTCGTTTTCTTTTTAGGCTAACTGAAATTGCCCCTTGGGAGATAATAATGATCCATTTAAAATATCACAACTTCCCCTCCTCAAATAATAATATTAAATTACTAATTAAGACATGTTAATTTTGACTTTTCTTTATCACTTAATACTTGGTCATAATTGCTCCAATTGGTTTAATTTTGGACCAAGTATTTATTTCCCCTTGCCTTTATTCATGTTGGATGAATATTGTCTTTAATTATTGGGAAAAAATATAACTTCTTGATTTATGGGTCAAATGACCATTTTGCCCTTACATTTTTGTAATTAAATTGGGCTTTCTTCCTTCTCTTTGTGTTGGGCCGAAATTCACATGTTTCTTCAACCCAAGAGTTATACCCTGCTATTCTTCATTGTTGGGCTTCAAGAGTGGGCTTCTATGTCTTATTGGGGCCTAAAGTGTAACCCCCTCCGTAATTATATCCAAAACACGTGATTAAAAATGAAATAGAGACCAATAATAATCAAAATTCATTTACATTCCCATCCTTAAGATAGGATTTTCACAAATACATTTCACAAATACTTTAACCTGGTTTCACATTCATATTTCGAATACAATTACTTCGTGAAGATAAATCACATTTATATAAATATCAGAGTGCACAATAATAATACCGGCAAACCCGGATTCATACCTTCACTAAAGATTCATAGGGCATATACACCTTTTACAATTTCTCAAATGGGGATTACACAATACTTAATCCAAATACACATTCTAATCTATCATCCAAACATATACAATTATCTACACCTCCACAACATATACAACCATATATCCCAGCATATAACGATAACCAACTACCAAATCCAAATGCCCATAAGGGATTCTCGCCGCCCCTAGTCGCTTGCTCCTTCCTTGAGCCACTTGTCTTGTCTAAAATGTTGGTAGCGGAGGGTGGATTCTAGAGAATCCTAGTAGGAAACAGATACCAATATGTATGCAAGATAAGTGTTTAATGCATGACATGCTTGCATCACAATAACTTGTGCTCACATAATGATATATCCGCATGCTCAATGTTTCAACAACATACTCATGGCCATAGCATAAATAGAAACAGAGATTTAATCATTCATATATTTTTCACATAATCAAGCAAAGCAATAGCATGCATCAATACACAAACACAAATATCAATACATGCAGGAGAGGTAAATTCCCTATCCTTATTCTTCCACGTATGCTCCAGCATCGGCTACTCGTGATCTGAGCGGATATTGAACCATAATTAGGGTGAATACCCAACCCTATAACCAAATCAAGGACATAGGGTCATTCTCTTTTCCAAATTCTCATTTGCATAACACTTAAAGTTGGTTACCATTCATGACTTTTAGGTGGCTAATCAAAGCCTAAACACATGCCTAAAGGCTTGGGAAACACTTGAACAAAGGTCACCTTTTAAAAGTCTAAAATGCTGATTTTTGGGGGTTGGCCGTGGCCAGCCTACCCATGGGCCGTGGCCAATGGATGCACAGAAGGTCTTGGGCCGCGGTTCATAACCTCTGGCCGCGGCCAATAAAATTCTGTTTCCTGGCTGAACTTCCAAAAATCATAACTAATTATAGAAAAATTGAAATGAGGTGATTCCAAATCCAAATGAAAGCTATTTAAGTCCTCTTTATATGAAAAATATGGACTATTACTAGAAATCAACACAAAATTATAGAATTACACAAACTGCACCACTGCCCCAAAATAGAGTCTAGTTTCCATCCCAAACTTTAGCAAAGCATAACTCTCAGTTCACAAAACGAAATGACATGAATTATATGTCTATTTTGAATCTTGGGATGTGAAATTTAAGACTGAAAAGTTTCAGAATTTTTCAACACCATTTGGTCATTCAAAACATTTGTACAAACTAACTGCTCAGACAGAGTTCACACAATACAGATTTTCCAACTTTTCTACCAAAGTGTTCAATGACTCCAAAATCAATAACCAAACCTATTCTCATACAATTTCTCACAAGGAACAAAATGTTAATCTCAAAATGACCAAAATCACAACCCATTTACATGCCCTGTTTTGGCCAATGCACAAAAACCAACATAAAGTGGCCAAACTTCACACTTAAGTTTCAATGCAATTCTATCACTTCAAAACACTAAACAAGGCACCATTTCTATGACAACAACATATTATACTCCCCAAGACCCTAAATCATGAAAATTAGGGCTAAAATTCCAGAAATTCAAGGCCTAACCAATGGCCACAAAACTTATATGAAAATGAAGCTTTTACTCACCTCAACAACTTTCCCAAATAAGTTCTTCGGTTCTCCAACTTCTAGATTTCCTTCTGTGCTTAAAACACCACCAATGGAAAATCTAAAATCATAGGATGAAAGCTCTTAATAAGAGGAACAACTTTATAGAAGAGAATTTTTCCATTAGAAGCCATTTAGAGGGTCAAATACTCACCTTTTACACAAAGTTCTTCCTCTCCCTTGGGCTGCCATGGCTGAATGAAAGAGAGAGAAGGAAGAGAGATGAAGATGATGATGAAGCATGATGGGATCAGATTTTTGCCTCCCAAGCCCATGCCTAAATGCACAAAGAGAGAGGGAGAGAGAGAAATTGATTTAAAATGATTTCTTGACTTTTCCAACCATTCTCTTACCATACCCACTTGCCAAGTGTCCCAATATCATTGGTTCTCATAAAGTAAGTAACTCATTAGTTACTCTACCCATTCCATTGGCCATTTAGTTATACATCTCATTTCCTCTTAATTAGTAATTAATCTCTTCCATTAATCACTAATTTAGAGCCATTCTTTCAATTTTCCCAACAATTATGGCATATTAATTAAAATTGCTATACAACACATATTTAATTCTTTTCCTCTTCTTTATACACCATTTACCCTTATTTTAGCCTAATAATTATTTCATCATATAATTATGCTAAAATACAAGGTGTTGGGCATTTCCAATAATAATTCGGATCTCAAATCCACATTAATCCACATAATCATTCACAAGAATTGTAATTAGCCCTTAATCAAAATTTGGGCTGTTACAATTCTCCCCCCATTCAATAAATTTCATCCTCAAAATTTGTTACACCACTGGGGACATAAACCTCGGACGCCTCCTTATGACGGCTTCCGTTTCTCAATTTGTTTCTCATTAGAACAGTGCCTTCAAGACCACTTACAATAACACGTTACAGGTCCGATTCTCACAAGAATCTCAATGGACCAATGCGTCGTGGGTCAATTTCTTTCTCTCAATCACTTTACCAATTCTCATGCCTGGAGACACTCTCACGAGCGTGAGATCTCCATTTTCAAACTCTAGAGGTCTTCACCTCATTCGATCAAATTTTGGATGGACTGTACTTGTGCATCCTGACTTTGAGCCACTCTACTCACTGACATCAAGTCACCTTCCCTTTTCTGGTACAATTCAAACCACCACAGATACACTGCATATAATCAACAGCTTCTGTTGTATTCACATATACCCTAGATTCTGCTGTTTTCAACAATACTTCAGCTTACGCTGTATCCACTTCCATAACATTGACCTCACCCGTACACCCACTAGTTACTCTACTAGTGGTAACCAAGACTATTGGCCTTAACAACATTATCACCTCACCGTATCAACTTTCATGGTGTCACCCTCACCTGTACACCTACCAGTGACTCCGCTAGTGGTAATCGGGACTTTTAGGCATTCACAATCACATCAGGCCACTTTGGAATCTCAATCTCTTCTATCCGAAGCACCCTACCGTAATGGCCCACCTAGAATCTCAGTCTCTTTTATCCAGGCGACCGGTTGAGAGTCTCAATCTCCCAACACCACTCTCATCCTCTTTCACCCACATAAAGCAACTACAACGGCAGTTCAACGGCTGAGCTAGAGATGACCAGCGTTAATCCCTAAACGGCTCACGCTGACCTGCACACGCTACATTGCACCTTAACACAATTCACACAATATACTTCACCACTACTGGGATTCATATAAAGCATTTCATACACAAGCCACACTGGCAAGATGTACAACACATAGCCTACAACTGGATTCACAACACGTTGCCCCACGGGTCGGATTCACAAAGATACATGTTGATTACAACGGCAGTTCAACGACCGAGCTAGAGATGACCAGCGTCAATCCCTAAATAGGTCACGCTGACTTGCACACGCTGTAATTCACCACAACATAATTCACACAATATACTTCACCACAGCTGGAATTCATATAAAGCATTTCATACACAAGCCATACTGGCAAAATGTACAACACACAGCCCACGACTGGATTCACAACACGCCTCCCCATGGGTCGGATTCACAAAGATACATGTTGATTACAACAGCAGTTCAACGGCCGAGCTAGAGATGACCAGCGTCAATCCCTAAACAGCTCACGCTGACCTACACAAGCTGTATTTCATATAGCTTTCACCACAATTCACATCACAGACTCTAATTTTAAGCACCGCCTTTTGGCCTAGGGTTAACACCAGTACAACCAACCTGGTGGCTAGCCATGTTAGCCATGCCGGGGTAAATGCCCTCACACATGAGAACCCCTAATCATGTAGTCGAGTTTTCCATCTGCTAAACTAGCTCTGCTCTGCTACACAATCATACCACAATCCTAGCTTGTTCATAATTATCACACCCCCTGCTCACTAGGCACTCGCATTTCCCTGGATCCCCCCAGCTGGTCCAAGCCCAAATGGGGTTGAGGTGGACTCACAAGGATTCAGCACACTTCTGTCTTTATTGTCACACCCACCCCGCTACTCATATTTCACGGCGGCTGGATGCCCACCCTGGTAGTCACATTTCCCAGCTGATGGTATCCTTCGTATGGGCCTAGGCACTCCCGCCTTACCCTCCCAACTGGGCCGCGAGGAAGACTCACAATACACAATCATATCAAGCTAGAACTAGGTATATTTAGCACTAATGCCTTGAGCTCATGCTCCTCTCTACTCTACGATTCAACATCACGGTGGCTACATTCCATGGTTCATCATCAAGGCGGCTACACTCTAGGGTTCATCATCACGGCGGCTCCACACTAGGGTTATCGTCACTGTGGCTCCACGCTAGGGTTCATCGTCATGGTGGCTCTACACTACGCTACTGTACCCGATGCTTCACTTAGTCACCTGACTGGTCAACCCCTTCGATCAGAATTCTCTGTAGGTAGCCCTTTCTAATCAGATCTCATCGTAGGTAGCCCTTTCTGATTGGATCTCACCGTAGGTAGCCCTTTTCGATCAGCACTCTCCATAGGTAGCCCTTTCCTATCTGAACTCTTTGCAAGTAGCCCTTTTCGATCTGTATCCTCCGTAGATGACTCTTTCCCAGTACTAGGTTAACAACCAGCAACCTCTGAATAACTCAAACACACCACTTTCACATGCTTCCACTGCACACTCTGAGGTCTACCTCCTCATTTGTACTTTCACAATGTCAGGATGCTTTAAACCATTTAGGACGCCTAAACCAAGACTTTAGGCATCCTAAATGGAATTTGGGACGCCTAAAGTCCTAGCTTTAGGCGTCCCAAATGCCATTTGGGCATCCCTGCGCATGTCAGACAAGTGTCTGACATGTGTCTTCTCCATCTTCACTCTCATTCCTTCCTTTTTTGACCAAAGTGCCTTTACTCTTCCTCCTCCTCCCTCCTTACTTGTCCGTCGGCCACACTCTTTCTTTCTTCAACTCCTCCCTTCTGTAACTTCACCTCCTCCACCTAAAATCTATTGAAGGACGCACGCACCAGGTCACCCTTCTGTAACTTCACCTCCTCCATAGTATAGGTTTTTGCTCTCTTCCACCTCCTTCCTTCTATTATCGTCCATACCTCCACACCACCGTGGTTCTTTGCTTTCTCCACCTTTGGTGTACCTCCCCACCGTGCTTCTCACTCCTCTCCAGCATACATAGCAGTCAGCGCCCCTTTCATCAGGTTAGTTTATTTTCTTCTTTTTTTTGTAACAGAATGGTTTATTTTATTTTTGAAATATAAATTTACATGAATAAATTAAAGTAAAAATTGTAATGTGAAAAGCCTAGGCAATAGGAAATATCACGTTAATTGTGCTTATATATTGCTTATATTAAGATGGTTGAGATTGGTGTGTTTGGTGTGCTTATATATATTGCTTAAATTGTATTTGGGAACTCCACTGTAATGGTTTATTTTATTTTTGAAATATAAATTTACTTGAATAAAATAAAGTAAAACTTGCAATGTGAAAAGCCTAAGCAATAGGAAATATCATGTTAATTGTGCTTATATATTGCTTATATTGAGATGGTTGAGATTGGTGTGTTTGGTGTGCTTATATATTGCTTAAATTGTATTGGGGAACTCCACTGCAATACTTTTTACTTTTTTTTAATGATGCTTCTACTAATTTAAATTTTCAAGTCTTTCTCATTCGCAAAAGTTAACATGATATTTTTCTTGGTGTACTGCAAATGGAACATTTTTAGATAAATCAATAGTGTGGCTTTTTATAGACTTTATAATAGTGTGATATATTAATGATTATTGTCTCATGACTTAACATGACCTAAATAGAATGAGTAGGGGTTATTTTAATTTTAATCAAATCACCCTTTTTTTGAGGATTTTATAACAAAACTGCAACTACATATATGTATATGTTATATCTTCATGTCTTCGTTTGTCATCTTTGGGGAAACAATTATTCTGTTTTATATAGAAAATTATTATATGGACTCATGTTTTGCATAGAACTTAAAATAGGCTACTATTAATGGTTTTAATTATTTTTTTCATACACAGCCATTCCATGTAATTTAAAGGCAATGTATATTATTATAAATAAATGGAGCTTTTGAATGATTTTGATGAAATTAACAACAATTAAATAGATTGGTAAGATTATTAATGTAGTTTCCTTAATATAATAATATAGTAAGTGGTATGATTATTATTCTTGTAGTGGAGAGATCGGGTTGCTTGAAATTTTGGGATGTCTTACTTTTAAGGGGAAATTCTGTCAAAATTTTTGTTGAAAAATGTGAAAAAAGGCAATCCCATTATATGTCGTTGACAATTGTACTAAACGTGTGAATGTTATTGGGAATGGCTTAGGTGGTAACAAAATGGATCATAGTTGGATGAATGCTTTGAGAACTAGTGAAGAATATGAGAAAGGGGTGGAAGAATTTATTGAATTAGCTAAAAAGAATGCTCCTACAAAAAATGGGAAGTATTTTTGTCCTTGTGTCAATTGTTTGAATAAGAGTCGATGGGATGTTGATGTCATAAAGGATCACCTACTTTGTGATGGAATAAATCTGTGATACACAAGCTAGATATGGCATGGTGAGGAAGTAACGGATTATCCGTCGCACAAGAAGGAAGATGTGGATATCATAGATGAAGATAGAATGGAGAAAATGATTCACGATGTTGAGGTAGAATCCTTTGCACAGTCGCAGCAGTATGACAGCCTGTGGAGTGATGCAGAGACACCATTGTATCGTGGGAGTAAGTACATGCGGCTGACAGGAACATTACATTTGGTTAACTTAAAGGCAACTTGTGGGTGGACCGATAGTAGTTTCACATTGCTGCTTGAACTATTATGTGATATGTTTACAGAGGATAATGTACTTCCAAATCGTATGTATGAGGCCAAGAAAATCCTGTCTACGATGGGTATAGAGTATAAAAAGATACATACTTACCCTAATGACTGCGTACTGTACAGAAATGAGTATGGAGGTCTTAGTGAGTATCCTAAGTGTAAAACTGCACGATACAAAGTGAAAAAAGATGGTGGTTGTGGCGATGTGACAAGTAAAAGGCAACCTTTAAAGGTTATGTGGTATCTTCCAATAATAACATGTTTTAAACATTTGTTTGCGACTGCAACAAAAGTGAAGAAGTTGAGATGGCACTCTGATGAGAGAATATCTGATGGGAAATATCTTCGGCACGCAGCTGACTCTCCATAATGGCAAAAAATAGATGAAATGTTCCCTCAATTTGGCAGTGAACCAAGAAACCTTCAGCTTGGGCTTTGTACAAACAGCATCATTCGGTATGGAACTCTTACTAGAACACATAGTGCGTGGCTGGTTCTCCTTGTAATATACAACTTGCCTCCCTAGCTATGTATGAAACGTAAGTATGTGATGCTATCTATGATGATTTCTGGACCAAAACAGCCAGGGAACGATATTGATGTCTATTTGGTGCCTTTGATTGAGGACTTGAAGAAGTTGTGGGAGGAAGGCGTAGATGTGTTTGATGCTTATAAGAAGGAGTCTTTCAAGCTACGTGCAATGATTTTCACAACGATAAACGACTTCCCTGCGTACGAAAACTTGTCAGGGTACAACATGAAGGGTCATAAAGCATGCCCAATATGTGAAGCAGACACACACTTCTAACAACTAAAGCATGGAAGAAAAACTGTCTACCTTGGCCACAAGAGGTTTCTTCATCAGTTCCTCCCATATCATAGGCTAAGAAAGCATTTTAACGGCTTACCGGAGCATGGAATGGCTCCAAAGTCATTAACCGGAGAGGAAAATTACAGTCGAGTGGAACGTATCAATGTCACTTTTGGTAAGAATCAGAGGATTGCAGGTGAGAATATATGGAAGAAGAGATCCATTTTCTTTGATCTTCCATATTGGCGTTCGCTTGATGTGAGACACAGTATTGATGTGATGTATGTGGAGAAGAATGTTTGTGATAGCCTTATCAGTACACTTTTATACATACCAAGGAAGACTAAGGATGGGATTAGTGTGAGATTAGACCTTATTGATATAGGAATAAGAGAACGGTACATCCACAACTAAGAGACGATGGTAGGAGGGCATACATGGAGCCAGTAGTGCATACACTATCAAAAGCAGAGAAAAGAAGTTTGTGTGGGTGTTTGCATGAAATTAAGGTGCCGCAAGGGTATTCTTCGAATGTGAGAAGATGTGTCTCAATGGACGATTTAAAGTTAGTTGGAATGAAGTCCCATGATTATCATGTGTTGATGCAACAACTATTACCGGTAGCTATTAGAGGTATAATGAAAGATGAAGTACAAACTACTAAAACAATATTGTGCGTTTTCTTCAATTCTATCTGTAACAAAGTCATTGATACTGAAAAGTTGGATGAACTGGAAAATGAGGGTTACATTATTTTGTCACAACTAGAGATACATTTTCCTCCTTCATTTTTTTTGATATAATGGTGCATTTAGAGTTCATTTGGTAAGGGAGGTAATGCTCTGCGGTCTAGTTTACCTGAGGTGGATGTACCCTTTCGAGTAATACATGAAGATCTTAAAAGGGTATTCTAAAACTCCTTATCGACCAGAAGCCTCAATTGTAGAAAGATATGTCGTTGAGGAGGCTATGGAGTTTTGCAAAGATTATATGTCAAGGAAGAAGGAACAATCTCAGCATGAAGAGAGGAGAAGTAAGGGAACACGAGGACTGAAAGTGAAGAATGTTCCTCGTGAAGAGGTGTTGCAAGCCCACTTGTATATCCTGAATAATATGGAAGAAGTTCAACCTTACATAGATGAACACATAAAGACTTTGAAGAACAAGAATCCAAGGAAGAATGACATGCAGATTGCTATTGAGCAAAACAAGACATTCATGCAGTGGTTCGAGGAAAAGGTTTTGCATGAGACTGGTGTGTCTACGAAAATCGAGTGACTAGCTTGGGGGCCTTCGTTTCAAGTCATTACTTGGACCGGCTATGATATAAATGGCTATTCTTTCTATACGAAAGAGCAAGATGACAGAAGTACCATGCAAAATAGTGGGGTCATGGTAGAAGCTAAAGCTATGCACTTTTCCAGTTCGAGAGATAAAAACCCCATATTAGCGTCTATGGCCTATTATGGAGTTATAGAAGAAATATGCGAGATGACATACAACAAGTTTAAAGTTGCTTTATTCAAATGTAAGTGGGTTAGCAATAATGCTGTGGTAATAGATAAACAATTTGGATTTGTCTCAGTCGATCTTCGAAGAGTTGGCTATAGAGATGAGCCCTTCATTTTAGCAAGCTAGGTGAAATAAGTGTTTTATGTCATCGATCCTGCGAGCAAAAACATGTCCATGGTCCTTAAAAGTAAAAAATAGAAGTATGGTGATCCGACCTTAAACCTTGATGACACACCACCTTTCACAACAACTCCACCTCGAACAAATGAAGTAGAATTAGTAGATGATGACGAATATGCTGTAAGAAATGACCATGGTAAAGGACTATAGGAAACAATATAGAACACTCGTTCGTCACAAGCTGGACCTAGTAAGGACCTTAGGGCCAAGATTTGAGAGGACCTCGAACAAGAGATCGAGGCCAACCTTCAAGACAAGCTCTGACAAGAGCTGTTGCCAGAGCTTCAACTTGAAATAGCAAAGATGTTTGAAGCGTAAAGGGCAAAGGACGAGCATAAAACTCAGGAATCCCTGGCCTTCAATAGCACCAGAGGAAGTTACAACCCTCTGGAGGAAACACTTGGTGACCCTTCTCCCACTCCAGTGTCGGGAGACCCTTGCACCCTCTATTTGGATGATCCACTGTTACGTGTTGTTGCTGATGCTCTCGTTCACACACGTGCTACCACCCACCATCATCAGCAAATTCTGTAGGATTTTCGTAGGGTGAATGTGACGAGTGTTAGAAAGGGGGAAGAACGTACAGCCATCCCTGTTCCTGATCCAGAGGTTCGTACGTTAGGTCAAGCGATAGGATCTTTCATCCTTTGGCCTCACAATCTTATTGGTTCAGACGCAACACCTCCAATGGTAGGAATTACCGTACTATTACTGAGAATCTGCTGGCATCCTAATAACAATTTATTTTTTGATGTTCTAAAAGGATGACGAAGATGAGAGGAAATGGCCTTACTTAGCACGGCTGCAACAGATCTACAAGGGCATTAAACAGATTGACCTAAAGATGCCTCCAGGGATTGTGGGCTTTACATTGGAGTATCCCTACATGATTGACAATACAGATCTCAAGCAGTTTATCAGGTTGGAGGAGATAGATGCAGGCTGGGTGAAATTTGCAGTCCGGTAAGTTTTTTTTCAATTTTCCCATAGAATTCATTTAGTGGTTTTTGATTTCATACATTTAATAATTTATTCCTTATTTTAATTCTATTATAGCACCTTCTACGGCCTCTGCACAAACATGGAAAGATGTGATTGGTATGGATTCTTATGTCCTGTGAATACGACAGGGGATACTTGTACTGTGGCGCATAGGACTAACTATGTCGGCTACGTAATGGAAGAGACCAAAATTCGTTGTTATCTAGCACCCATTGTTCAACGGTTCGTATTTTTGTTTTGTCAATTTAAGAAGTTTAATAAATAATTTTCTTGTCATCTAACTTCATTTATAATGTGTACATGTTGTTAAAGTTACCACTGGAGTTTGTGTGTTATATGTCCTAGCCGCAACATAGTCTATTGGTTTGACCCTTAAGTAAAAAGCCAAACAAAGATACAAAATCCGTCTTCAACATGTAAGTTATTCTGTTTATATTTCATTGACTCTTAAAAAAATGAATAGTTTAATTTTTGTTCATTTTGATTTTCATGATAGTGCTAGTCAAACATATAGAGTACTAGGCGAGTCACGTGAGGGTACAGTTGTTAAAAAGCCAAAGTGGTTTTATCCGATAGTAAGTAGTTTCGATCCTAATTGTTTCATTGATAGTCCTTTTAGACATACCTTTATTGATTTTAACAACCAATTGCATGCCTTTGATTTAAAGTGCCCTCGGCAACCTGACAACACTGAATGCGGATATTATGTTATACTTTATATGTATAACATCACTCAAAGTGGAATTACTAGCGATTTTGAAAAGGTAATCGCTTCTTCATTCTCAAATGATAATATTTTTGGTGTTCTAATTGAAATGCTAATTAATTCATTTGCTTGAGATTTATTTCATTAAAGCTTACTTTCTAATTTTTAGATTTTTGATAATGAAGATCCCTACCCACGTGAAGACCTTTATTTGATCAGAGATCTTTTGGCTGGACATCTTCTTCAACATATAGCGCAGTAAAATTTATATTTATATCAGTTTGTAGTTGTGTAATGACAACGTTTTGACACTTTCTGGTTGTTATTGTTGAGTAGTAGGTTGTATGAGTTCATATTGTATGTATATATAGTAAAGATTGTAGTGCTAGATGTCCTTACCATTTTGTAACAGACATTATGGTTTATGAATCCATCTTCTATTCTATTTTTGCAGTTTGAATTCACTGGGTAATACATAATGTAAATGATGGTATAAAAAAAACCTAACCTTTAGATGTCCCAAATTAAGAATTGGGACGTCTAAAGTGCCCCTTGGGGGGCCTTTAGATGTCCCAAATGTCATTTGGGACCTCTAAAGCCCCCCAGACGGGGACTTTAGACGTCCCAAATTGTCATTTGGCATGTCTAAAGTCTCACTTTAGACATCCCAAATTGTTTTGGGACGTCTTTTCTTACAACATACTACGCCCCCAACATATACGTCCCCCCATTTTTGGATGTTAAAGGTGCCAAATTTGGGATGTTTTAACCCCTTTTTATAGTAGTGTTAGGTACCCATTTGTAGGTTCCTATATTTCCTTTCTTCCTATAAATGCATGATGAAGTATAATGACCTTTTCTATTGCAATAATTATAATGTGCAAAAGGATTTGATATATGCACAGAATGCTAAAAAAAATTCAAGTATGATTTACCTCCAGCTTTCTTTCTTCCTTTCCTTCTGTCTGATTTTGGATAATATCCAATTCTAGATCGATCATTCACAAATCATTGAGCTTTTAAAATTACATTTAGTATTTCACTTCCTTTAGTGAATTTTTCAAGAGATTTAGTAAGATCAGTGTTTTTCTTTTTCAAAGAAATACAGTTTTCACAATCCTTTTCAAAATTCTCTTTAAGTTCTACTTCAAGAGCTTTGTTTTTCTTTTTGAAAACAACTAGTTCTTTAACTAATTTGATGAATTCAGAATGTAAAGCATTATATTCGAAAAGTAATTTATCATAGGTAGGATCATAATCAGTTGTTTCCTCTTGAGCAACTAGACAGATATTGGCTAATTCTTCTTTATCACTATCTTCGTCAGAAGAACTATCTCCCTATATGGTAGATATAAAGGCTTTCTTCTTGTTGTAGAATTTACCTTTTCTCTTCTCTTTATTCTTCTGAATTAGTTCCTGAGATTCTGATTTGAAATGTCCTAGCTTTCCACATTCATAGCAGATGATGTGTTCTTTATTACTTGTTCCTCCTTTCTAAAAGTTTTTGAATCCTTGGTCTTTCTTGTAAAAATTTCTGAATTGTTTTATGATTAGGCCCATTTCGTCATCGTCAAGCTCTTCATCTTCATCTTGTTCTTCTTCTTTTGCTTTCAGTGCTATTCCTCTTTTCTTCTTATCAACAATATCTTCTAGTTCTTATTTGAACTTTAACTTACTTTCATATTCAGAAAGACTTCCGAATAGAGAAGCAACCGATCGTATTGATTCACCTTTTGCTTCCTCAATTGCAGTGACTTTTGCCTCCCAGTCTTTAGAAAGAATATTTAAAATCTTTCGTACTTAGGTATATTGATCATAGACTTTTCTAAGTATTGCAAGTTGATTAACAAGGTGAGTATATCTAAGTTCAAATTCAGCTATCGACTCACCTAATTTCATTCAAAGTAAATCAAACTCACTAACCAGAGTATTGATCCAGTTTTCTTTTATTTCCGAAGTTCCTTCGTGAGCTATATCCAAGGCTTCCCATATTTCTTTAACTGTTAGGAGTATGCAAATTCTTCTCTTTGAATTCTCCATATATATAAATGATTTGTAGTGTCCGTTAGAAGCATTTCAAACATGTTCGTTAGAGTTGTGCAGCAACGGTTGACCATTCTTCAAATTTGAAAGCTATCCGTTTGTGGTAGGTAGCAGTAGGTGAGATCTCAGACACTTTATTTGACTTTACTCTTCCTGCATGATCTCTTCATTGTTTCTCTGGAAATATACATAGAATACAAATGCAATGAAGAGTTAATCATATAGATAACAAATCAATAAACATTCGATTAAAAACATAATTTATGGACTGCCTTACTCGAGTGATCAAGCTCATTACTTGAGGGGTCCCTTGAGTAAACCTATCAAAAATATGACAGTGCCTAATTCAGCATTTTTCATAAGATATTACTCGGGTAAGACATAGAGTGCAATACATCACAAACCTTAGAAATAATTGATTACTCGAGTGGCTACTCGAGTGGCCATGTCTTTACATCAGGTACTGACTCTGGGAATCTGATTACTTGAGTGGCCATATGTTTTCTTTAGAAGTTACTCAAGTGCTCCTTCGAGTAGATTTCAAATAAGTATGTAGATTACTCGATTATTTCCTCGAGTAATGTCATTCAAATCTTGGCCGAGAGTTTGCTTACCTGGTTACTCGAGTGTTCCCTCGAGTAATACTTCAAATAACTCTGCATATTACTGGAGTGCTCCCTCGAGTAATGCCTTTTCCTTACATGGTTACTTGAGTGGCTACTCAAGTAAAATGTTGTATTTCTTGGCCAAGAGCTACTAGAAGATTTTTTACCTGATTACTCGAGTGACAACGTGAGTGATGCCTTTGCAAATGATGTTACTCAAGTGGCTACTCGAGTAATGATCTATATAACTTTATAGATTACTCGAGTGGTCCCTCGAAGAACTTCTTCCAAATTTTGGCAGTGTTCTCTGGATGATATTCTCCGTGATTACTCGAGTGATTACTCGAGTAACAGCCTCTTTTACTCAAGTAGTCACTTGAGTAAGCCATCACAGAATTTGCTTATTACTCCAGTGCTTACTTCAAGTAATGCTTTGCCACTTTGTTCAAATTCATTTGTTTGTTATCAAATCATTTTATATCATTGATCCAATCTTTATTATCATCAAAACATATGGGATCTAACAATTCATGGGTACTAAAAGAGTAATAATGATAACCAAATTAACTGTTAAGAAGTCATTGAGAGTTAGAATAGAGAATTAACTCTTTGTCCCTAATAGTGAATCGTAGGATACGATATTTGCCCTACTCGAGAGAGACCGGCGCCAAGACACGCATGGAAGGATCAAGGTAGTGAATCTTCTCTCATGTTGTGTATGATGTTTTGATATGCATGAATTTTCATTGAGTTTGTGAACTGTTTGTGCCATGGTCCATTACAGCGTGAGCACTTCAGTGTGAGCCGTTTAGGGATTGACGCTGGTCATCTCTAGCTCAGCTGTTGAATTGCCATTGTAATCGACATGGATCTTTGTGAATCTAGCCGTGGGTTGTGTGTTATATATCTTGCTTGTATAGCTTGCGTATGAAATGCTTTATATAAATCCCAGCTTTGGTGAAATATATTGTGTGGATTGTTGTGGTGCAATACAGCGTGAGCAATTCAGCGTGAGCGTGACATGAGTCATACCTGCCCTTGCCACTGTAATTACTGTTGTAGTTGCTATGTGTGTGTGATGATTTGCTTTCATCCCTTATTGTTGTGCATACTATGAGTGATTTGTTACTACGGGGATTCTTTAGAATCGTACTCTCCCAAAAACATCAATTTTAGACTGGGCTGAAAGATCCAAAGGAAAGAGGGCGATGAAGAGTGAATAGAGCTCCTAATTAGAATTTCTTTTTGGAAAATTGGTTATCATTTTGTAAATCATTTGGATATATTTTGTTAGGAATTACATGTACATATTGGATAGTATTTGTGCAAACCCCTTGTTATGGGAAACTTTATAGGCAATTATGCCTTGTAGACCCTTATTTATTGAACGAAACCCGAGTGTGTCAGGAATTTGCATTATACTCTGATATGTATGAATGAAATCAACTTGTACAGGCCATTTATATATTGAAATATGAATCTGAGACTACTGTGAACAAGTTTTGTAAACCCTAATTTTGGGAAGTTTAATTTCGAATAAGTCCCCAAATCATCTTACGGTCTCTAATTCTACATTAATCATGTGTTTATAGACGTAAATCTCGGCCTTGATCGTGAAGGGGGTTACAAACAGTGCTTCCAATGAAATTTCTTACGAGGCAATGAGATTGGCATGAGGTTTTGGAAGACCAAATGATGAAATAAATTATGAAATTTTACATGGTAAAAGTATATATTCTAAGCTTTAATTTGATAGGTCATATGAACCAATTGAAGCTATATATAAAGGGTTATGATTTTTTGAAATTTACCAAGTAAAATAGATTATTTTTTGGAGCAGCGGTCAAAGAAATTAAATCTGGGAATGATGTGCTTCTAAGGGTTCTATAGCCTTTGGAATTTCTCTAAAACAATGTCTAAAAATTTAGTTACGATTTTTCAAAGTTTGGGTAGAAAATCTGCCAAAATTGTCAATTATTGCAAATTTAGAGAAAAATGTAATGGCAATTGGGTACATTATGGAATAAAGTAAAACCCCATATTTTTCCTATATTAGTGGATATTTTCTTGGGTATTAATCATGCCAAGTGGCATCATCTTAAGCCAAGAGAAATATATAAAAATTTATTAAGGTTGAGCACATGCTAAATTAAGCATAAATAATATTATCTTGTACATATGGTTAGATTAAATGGATGAAGCCCAAATTGGTTAGGAAGGACACCCTTAGGACGTTTTTGAATGAAAAGCTTATGACATAATTGCATGGAGATAAACTCAAGTACAAGGCTTATGTCATAATTCCTTTTTGCTAGCATTTATGAAGCTTGCTTCATCTTTCCTTGCTCATTTCGTCCTAAGCCAGGGGGGGAGAGAAGCTTAAGGAAAATCAAGCTTTAGAGAGAAGGAGGAAGAAGAACAACCAAGGTAGGCTTGTGATTTCTTAAGATTGTCTTCCAAACTTGCATAAGCTTCTTCTCTAATCTCTCTTCTCTATGAAATCCATGGTTTAGAAAGCAAATCTTAAGCTCAAGGAGAGAGGAAAGGGATGCCTAGAGAGAGAAAGTATAAGAACATAAGAGGAAACTTCAAAAATCTCAAATCTATACTAGTATGTTATTGTTGTTGATGTTTGTGGTTGGATTTGGTGATTATTGGTTAAGTTTGTAAATTTGGAAAGTGCTAACCCTAAGGGGTTATGCTACCCAAATTTTTTAAAATCTTGGTTAGTATGTGTTTAAATGGTTTAATAAGGGATTAAAAGTGGAAAGGAGTAAGCTTTAGAGGTTAAAACATAAAGTTGCAATTTTCCCTTTTTCCTTGGTAGTGTTTCGGCTAGACCTGTTCTAGGGGGAAGGAGTTGGATTTTCAAAGATTTGATGGTTCCATTGAGTTTAGGAGGGAAAATTACATGGGGTTACAGTTGGTCACTTTTTCAGAAAAGCTTGCAAAAGCATAATTATGAAAACACCCTTGAAACCCTTAAAGTGGGGTTGTCAAGGGCAATTTCATAATTTGATATTGAATTTGGTAATTCTAAGCCCGAAAATAGATTCCTTGGGCAAAAATATGTCAGGATAGCCTATGTCAAAATTTCAAAACAGGTACAGTCGAGTCAGGTACGACCGAGCCAGGCCAAGGTCCTGAGGGCATTTTGGTAAATTTTCACCATAAGCTAATATAACCACAATAAACACTATGGTTGTATCTAAAATGGTACATGTATAGGTTATAATCTAATTCTTGTCCATTTAATATTTTAGGACCATATAATCTAATCATGCTCGTGGGAGGAGATGTGCTTGTGTTGTATGCTTGAATTTGTTGCTTGGTCTAACTACCTTATTATCATACCATCTATGACAAAACAAATATATTGTCATCCTATCTTATATATATATATATATGCATGCATTAGATAGAATTTATGCTTTTGCTTTGCTTGTTGGATTTTATTGTATAATAGAACAGAAGCTCACACATCGAGTGCAATTTGGAATAGATTAAGACATTCCTAGCTTTGTGGCTAGGCCCAATGGAACTCCTTACAGTAAAGGCCTCAAGGGGTATGCAGCTTTGAGCAAGACTTGATAGAGAATGAGTGATTAGATATATAGAACACCATATGCAACCTAACAAGAAGGAGCAAATGGTGTACTATAAATCTAACCCCTCCTTCTCTAACAACTCTTCTTAAGGCTGCATACCTCTTGAGCCTTTTACAATAGGGAGTTCCACTGAGTCCTAGCCACAAAGTCGAGAATGTATTGATTTATTCTAAATTGCACTCGATATTGTAAGCTTCTAGAATATACAAATTCGTATACAATTTTGTTCTATATGCATATAGGGGGATATCAAAAGGAGAATCCCCATTTAAAAAAAATTACCTCAAAAATTAACGGTTCTTACATAAAAACCGTTAGATATTTATGCACTATATATGATGGATGTTTCATTAAACCCATTATCATTTATACCAAATAAATAATGGTTTCGATATAATGACCGTTACGTATGCTAAACGTTATAGAACGATTATTTTGAAAGCACTGTTATGTATGTTACAAAGTTTATAACAGTTGTTTACTTGACACTGCTATTTACTGTGCTACCATTCTTGCATATACAACAGTTATTTACGTGAACCCATTTTATTATCATGACAAAATTGCACACAACATGACCTCACTACATCTCAATACATAACCGTTGTTATACTAGAACCGTTATAATGGATCCAAAATAAATCATAGTTCTGAACTGTAATGTATCTTCGTTAAGCAAATATAGTGCACACATATATGACAGTTCAGAATCATGATGTATGGCAGTTAATAACCGTCATATATCGCGATTTTTGCAGTAATGGTTATCCAGTTCTAACACTCACTTGACACTCCTTCTAGTCTCCATTATAAGTCACATCTAACCCCCTTGCCTGAACTAAAAAGAGATAGTTAATTTGTTAATATGGTCTAAAAAAAAAAAATTCCTGCGCTACCTTCATTTAAAAGCATAAAATGACTACATTTGACTTTAAATATTCTCTTAGCAAATTGTAACAGAGGTAATCAAAGGTTAAGGCACCCAAAATAAGGGAGAGGAGGGAGTAACTTATAAGGATTACTCGTCCTTTCTCGCAAGTGTCTTATAAGAGCAACTCGGGGAGTATAATATAGCAATTGTCTTTCGTTATTTTTTTAAGGCAAAGAAAAAATACAGTTGATTTTAAATTGGATGCAAAGTTGACATATTCAAGTTTGTTTGGCATGGGGGATTTGAAGGGGAGGGAAGGGGAGAGAAAATTTTTATAAGTTGAATTTTAAAAAAAAATTAAAAAAACTGTGTTAAAATTTTTTAATTAATTTTTTATATACTCTTTTATGTTATAATTTCTCCTTGGTAAAATATAACCCCACTTTTTTAGTTTCTTTAAATTTCACTCAAAAATTTTATTTTCCCTTCTTTCCCCACCGCTCCCCTCCCGTCCCAAAAAGGCTACCGCCAAACATTTATTTGTTGACTTTTGTATTACAAGGTATGCCTAAAAGTCTTGAAAGCAGAGGGGAAGTCGCCTAAAATTAAATGATATGAAGGCACTTTGTCAACATAGCTTCAATTTGACGGCAACTGCTCACCAATTCATCATAATTCCTTCCTAAATATCAGTATGTTGTGAATGTGGTCAATGCGCTAGGAAGCAAATGTCCAATCCATAAAAGGACACATAGGCAGAGTTTGGGATCACTTTTTGGTGAGAATAAGCCCGTTTATACAACAAAAAGCCCAAATACAAATGCAACACGTTTTGGTGATGTTTGGGTCAGCGTTTTTAAAAAACCAAAAAGCCCGAACATGACCCCGTTTTAATAAGCTCAACTGAGGAGCTTTTTCAAATACGTTTTGGGTGGTTTAACCGTTATTATGGGCATTTAATGCCCTGTCACTGTGCCTCTTGTACGAATTGCATCAGTTTTTAACTTTTTCCCCAAACCTTCACAAGCTCGTCCGTCGTCCCTCTCTTATTCTCTACAAAGCTTCAACAGTAACCGGGCGAACATCACCATTACTAGAAGCTCGTCCACCGGCAGTGGAAGCGTAGATCTATAAAGCTCGTCCCTCTCTCGTTCGGCGGCCGGAAAATGGTGAAGCCGTGGTGTTGGAGCAGTTGAAGCCGAGGTGTGGGTGGTCGTTCAAGGTGAGAATCTTCCGATTTCCAGTCTAAGCCGGACCGTTTGTGAAGGTGAGCTTCGACGGTGTCTTGAGGTGTTATTTCAGCCATTTTTTTCACACCCGGTGGTGGATCTGATGTTTCTTGCCATTTTCGGGTGAAGAGTCTAGTGTGTGATCTTGTCCTCCGGTCGTCCGTCGGTGAGGGTGCTGTGCGCAGTGCTGTCGGTCCTCCCTCCATTTGCAAGGTAAGCTTCACAAGTTGCATTTTAGATGAGTTTTGACTTTTGAGCTTTGAATCTTGCCTTTCATTCGTTCGGAGTCTCTGGCTGGGTTTTGTTTTTTTCCATCTAGTGTTATACGTGTTGCTCTGTTTTGGTTGTCGGTGAACTCTGTCAGATTTTCGTGTCTTTTTTGTTCTGGTGTTGCTCTGTTATGGCGGCGAGGCAGAGAGGAGGAGGAGAGCGAGGATTATTGTGCACTGCTCTTATGAATAAAGCTAGAGTGTTTTCATGATCTTCTTTCTGGGCTGCTGCCAATAATAATGTCACTGCAATACTTTTGCAAGCATCAAGAATCATGTTTGTCTAACTCTTTCATGGGTATTTCAGTGGATTTTGTTTTCACTTTGTCTCTAAGAGAACCCAATTAGTGGAAAGGAACTTGGTTGAACTTTATGTCATGATTGGCCATATATCTGATACACAGCCTCCTTGATCTGCAGTTCGTAAGAGAAAGAATAGGATGATTTCCCTCTTTAATTTGATTTTAAGATATGATAATGACCAAACTAATTTATCAAACTTCCTTAATCTACTCAAATCAATTGGGTAGTTCTTACATTAAGGACCAGATCAAGGGTAAAATGTAGTTCTAGTATTAAGTTTTGTTGATTTGGTTATGCTTGAGTAATTAATCCACTTATGCTTTATTCCTTGCACCAAGTTATTTATGCAAAAGAGGTTAAACATACTTTTTACTAATTTCCATTAAAATCTGCTAACAACAACATGCTTCCTTAAGTTAAGCTCGAGCCATACTATACATTAAAACAAAACCCAGATTTTCAGCCACAAATAGAAAAGCTGAATTCTGCTCTCTGTTTGGCTGTTGTAGTCTTGTGAACTTAGTCTAGTTTTATGGTTGCTTCATCAGTACGTAGTGAATATATATATACCCCTTCATTGGAAAAAATATAAATTATCCAAATACTAAATATAAGTTTGAAAATTTACGAAAACTAAAAGCATACTGTTGTCAAACAATATTTATGAATTAAATTAAAACTCAATTTTGACATGGTGATAATACCTAGTAGAGTTAGACGGAGTTCAGGATGGGGAGACGTGTTTGGTTACTTCTTACGAAAAATGGTAACAAACATGCATTGTTAGGATAACTAGTTTAGGGGAGCCGGTTAGGATATGAACATGCATTGTCTTTATGTTTAAGAAAAAGGGAAACGAGTATTTTGCAGAATTACGTAGTTATGTTGGCTAAAGTTGCATGATATTGATTCTTCTATATGTCATCAACATTTATGTAAAGTGAAACTTTTCCATAGAGAGATGAATGACAGAGCGTTATGGGATGATGCGTCCACTGAGATTTTTGTATACGCCATGGTTGACCAAATCTTAAAAAAAGAACGACGAGGGTTGTCTTTTTCAAGTGATGGTTGGAAAGCTATTATTGCTACATTCAACGAGAAAACTGGGAAAGCGTATGACAAGAAACAGTTAAAAAATAAGTTTGATATGTTAAGGAAGGATTTAAGGACTTGGGATGCGTTAATAAAAGAGACCGGTGTGGGCCGAGAGCCTGGAACCGGAAATGTCGTTGCTTCGGCCGAGTGGTGGCAGCGCAAATGTCAGGTTAGTGATCCCTACTGAAACTTATAATGCTGCATAATAGTAATTCAGTTGCCTCAATCAGCTACTTTGGAGTTTAGTTAATGGCTTTGTTACTTGTCTGTATGCAGGAGAATTCGGCGTATAGAAAGTTTCGCCGTTCAGCCCTCAGGAACGAAAGAGAATTGAGGCTTATATTCAAGGACGTCGTGGCAACAGGCGAGGATGAACAAAATCCGTCATTCATACAGACACAGACACAGGAACAGGATGCAGAGGAAGAGGATGTGTACCGACCTACTATGGTCGAGGAGGAAGGTTCAGGGGACAGCGAGGACGAGAATTTTGGAGTTGACCCAGCACTTAGCACAGGAGTGACGGATGAGCTAGCGAGCGTCGGGTTATCCTCCCAAACTCCTCCCTCTGGTCCAGGCGCATCATCTTGTCCAACTAATTCTGGAAGTCAGGGAAAGCGGAAACGATTTGATTTCTTCGGGAAGAAAAAGAAGCAGAAGATGCCAGCGGCAAAGCAGATTACGGATGCGGTTAGTGTCATGGCAGAAGCATCAAAGAGTAGATCTACAACCATCAGCGAGATTCAAGCAAGGAGTGTTGATGCCGCTGTTGCAGCCTTGCTTGAGTTCGATGAAGTGCAAAAAGATGAGGACTTTCAAATCTGCTGCTTCAAGGTCATCATGGACAAGACTAGTCGGGACACGTTTTTCTCACTTGTTAAGCGGAAGAAGGATAGTGTGATTGCGTGGCTGCGTCTTATGGTTGCGACCGTTGATTGAGTCACTACGAATTATGTTCTTAAGTATCGATATGCATGCTTCGTATTTTGTTTATTGTTAACGACCCTTGCATTGAACTTTATGGCTAAATAGTTTAGTGTTTATTGTATGCATGCTTCGTCTTTTGTTTTTACTAGACCAACAATGCTAATTTCGGATATATTATGTATATTTTAATCCGACGTTCGTTTTATGAATTATGTTTATGTTATATACGTTTGCAACCAATGCACAGGTTACAGTTGCAATGGAAAATTGGATGGAGGAAGAAGACGACGACTCTTCGATACTAGCTCTTATCGATAAAGAGATAACAGAGTATGAACAAACAGCTGCGTTAGTGTGTCAATATTGGACGAGGTTCATATGTAAAGAACCTCGTAAAATGGGTTCACGACCCGGTCATTTATTTGTCCAAGATATTTTGGCTGAGCATGAATCACAATGTCATGACATGTTTAGAGTTGAAAAACATGTATTCTACCGGTTGTGCAGTAAATTGGTCGAACATGGGTTACAACATTCTAAGAATGTCGGGGTCGAAGAAATGGTTGCGATGTTTTTGCTCACAGTTGGCCATGGCGTCTGTAATAGGATGGTCCAAGAGTTGTTTCAGCATTCAGGGGAAACTGTCAGTCGGCTATTGCACTTGGTACTAGAGGCTTGTTTTAGCCTAGCTCGAGAATATATCAAACCCTCTGATCCCGAATTCAAAGGATGCCACCCAAAAATCCTCCACGATCCTCGCTATTATCCCTACTTTAAGGATGCCATTGGAGCCATAGATGGAACTCACATCAAGTGTGTGATCACTGGTCCCAACCGGGAAAGATATATCGGGAGAAAAGGTTATACAACACAGAACGTAATGGCTGTATGCGATTGGGATATGTGTTTTACGTTCGTGTTGGCGGGTTGGGAAGGATCTGCACATGACGCTCGTGTGTTTGATGCTGCTGTCTCAAATCCAGCTCAGAATTTCCCTCATCCACCTCCAGGTATATTTTAAGCCCACTCAGTGTAATTACTTTCTGTGCGCACTTTGCTTAATCTAACACCTTCAAAATGATTTGAGACATTCATTAGGCAAATATTACTTAGTCGACGCTGGATATCCCACACCAGTTGGGTATCTTGGTCCATACAGATGTAACCGCTATCACCTGGCAGAATTTCAGCGTCGTCCTGGTTTGGCAAATGCTAAAGAGACCTTCAATTACTATCATTCAAGTTTGCGGTCAACTATTGAAAGGACTTTTGGCGTGTGGAAGAATAGATTCGAATTATTGCAAAAAATGCGCAAATACTCCTACCCAACGCAAGTCCGCTTAGTTGTGGCGACTATGGCCATTCATAACTTTATTAGGAGAAATTCTCAAAGTGATGTTGATTTTGGCGAAGTAGAAAGTGGCAATGTAGCTCAGGGAGATGATAATACTGTAGATGATGCGGCTTCCTCGTCCAATGTTACTGCGACGTCTTCAACCAGAATGAATCGCATTCGTGAGATGATTACACAGCAACTTGTACGGAATTTATGATCCCAATTAGTTATGTAATCGTTTTTTGTGAAATTATGTAATTTCCTAAGTTATTTGGTTTTTGAGCTCAACGTTACCTACGTTTGGACTTCGTACTACAATTGTGGCCATTGAAATTCTAGATTGGGAATTATTTGTTCTAGTGGCATAATAAAGTGAATCACAATGTGTTTATGTTGTTATAATTTCTGAAATTTCATTCCTAGTTTGCACTTCATTTTATGATTTACAAGTTTGCATTTTAGATATCTTCCAGGCCCAGATGATATATTACTGTTGGATATCGCATATATGATCTATCTAAAATTTGAAGACTATACAAATGCCCTTCAACTTTTTATTTTTAAAAACGCACTTATACAATCGCTAATCCAAACATGTTTTCACTTATGAAAAAGCACGTTTTCAATTGCTTATCCAAACATAAATCACGAATCAAAAATTCACTTTTCTTTTAAGTCATTTTTAATAAGTCAGAATCACAATAAGTCATTTTTCCTACCGCTATCCCAAACACACACATATTCCACTCTATTGTTTTTTATAAGTCACTTGTACCAAAAAAATTGTTTTAAAATACAAGTTGCTTATAGGATAATAAATGAACTTTGGACAATTTTATTATTCATTAATAATAGGGGGAGAGAGTGAAATGTAAATGTATAGCGATAAAGGGGAGTGAGAGAAGATGTGTACCTTTCATATATTAAAATAAGGATAAATATGGAAAAATTTATCTATTTAATGCTTTTCTTGTTTTGCGAGAATAGGGTACAAGTGACTTATATATAGGAGCGGAGCAGTATTTATCATACTATACCACTCTGGGTATTTTTATAAGCGCAATTTACCTAAATATCACATATTAAGAAAAGTTAGTTAACTCATTAAATATATACTAAATTGATGTATTTTCCTAATTTTACCCTCATTTATGAATAATATTCTCAACTCTCTCTCTCTCTCTCTCTTTCATTTTTTTCTCTTTCTAACATGAACTAACTCATTTTTTCATTACATTTAATATGGGTAAAATTATAATATTGCCATTAATTAATCTCTATGTTGACTTATAATAAGGATCAAATTTTTTTCTGACTGGAGCTATAAAAAAGACCAGAGTAGTAGTGTGGTACTATATTACAACTTTTGAGATAAGGTTAGTTCTTATTATATACATTTTGTGTATGCCACTTTGTTATATATTCTAACGCGTATAACTCCAACCCTAAGCTACTCCACTTTGTTCTTTAAGGTTCGAAGGCTCAAAAACCTGTGGTTGAAAGGTTAGGGTTTCAGCCATATTGGGGAAAACCCAAAGGCAACGAAATGTAACTTCCAAACCTTCGTTTATTGACTATTCTGGTTACTATAGATAATTTAATCGGTGAACTTTCGTCGGATTGTCTTTGTTTATAAATTTTGGAAATGTGACATTAGAAGGGTTATTCTACCCAATTTTAGTTCAAATGTTTGTTGTAACTCAATTAGATGGTTAATAAAGTGGTTAGGAGTAGAAATGAACGCATTTACGGAGCCGAAATCACAAAACCCCGATTTTTCCCGGAGGAACCCATAATTTCGGTCAGGCCTAGATCTAGGGGTAAAAGTTGGATTTTCAATGATTTTCTGGTTCCATTGGATTCAAAAGGGAAAATTAGGTGGGGTTACGTTGGGCATTTTTTCGGAAAATGCCGAAAAAACATAGTTACGAAAATGCCCCTAAAACCCTAAAAGTAGGGCTGCCAAGGGTAATTTCATAATTTGACATTGAATGTGGTAATTTTGAGCCCGGAAATGGATTGCTTGGGTGAAAATACGTTAGGTTAGCTCTAGTCAAATTTTTGGGGAAACGTGTCATCGAGCTGGGTACGATGTGGTCGGTCGGGGTCCGGAGGGCATTTTGGTAAATTTTTACCATAGGCTAATATAACCACAAGAAACACTATGGAAGTTTCTAAAATGATACTTGGATAGGTTATGACCTATTTCTTGTACATTTAAAATTTTAGGACCGAATCGTGAGCCGAAAGTCGACACATTTCACGAGGCACACAAAAAAGGGTTTATAGAACTTTGAGGTAAGAACATTATCCTTCATACATCATGCCATAGTTTTATGATTGTATGGATGCCATTGTTTGTAAATGCGCTATATTAATCAACATGTTTTGCCCAGAAAGGGGCCATTAGTGCTAGAGGCACTTACACTGGAGTTGGTGAGAATCCAACGGTGCATATTAGTGGGGCTGGGCCCTACTTATATATATATATATATGCAGATGATATGTTTATATTGTTCATTAATTGGTGCATACATGACATATATCATATTTACTTTTCACATTTTCTATGAATATAGCATGTTTCTACTAAGATTTTTCGGAATCTCACCTGTTTTTCTAAATAAAATATCTCAGCGGGTGCCAATGGATCAAAAGGCAAGGATGTAGATAAAGGAAAGTGACTGGCATGTGTCTTGAGGCGAAGTTAAAGTCCTTGGTTATAGATAGCTTATGTTGTAAATATTGTCACCTTTTGTATCTTGACTTTAAATTGTAAACAAATACTTTTATCAGTATATATATACTTTTCTGTATGCCTGTGAAACTTGATCTCTCTTACTCTGTGAATATCAAAATGAAAACGGGTGTTGACTGGAGCTCCAGTGGTGGGACACTGGTGGCAGCCCTCGATGTCAGAGCTTTGGCAACCAACAAGGGGTTTAAAGGATTTTTTAAAATATAAAAAAGTAAGGATAATTATGTAATTTCCTACATTTGTTAGTATTTCAAAACTTCAAATTCGTCTATTTAAAATTATTGAAATTTAACACCCTTATTTATCTTTTGTACATTTCAAATGTATTATTTTATCTTTGTCCCTTGATTATATGTCTCTGCATTTACTAGTATAATTTTTCTCATCTCTTTTCTCACACATTATCTCTTACTGGTATATTTATATTGAGAAAAAATATATTTATCATTCACATTTATTGCTTTTTATCCTTGTAATTCGATTATTTATATATCTTACATAGGATTGAAAAAATTGACCAATTTCTTATTCCATAACCCCTCGAGGGAGTATCCACTTGTAACTTTTTGGGATTGCCGACACACAATTCTTGCTTTTTCACTTAATTAATGGGAATATAGTTATTCATGTCTTTAATATAAGATATATTTATCTAATTTAATTAGGTTAAGTTATTTAGTTAATAGCAAATATTTCAAAAACACCCTAATCATCATATCTTTTTTAACTCCCTCTTTCATTCTATTATTTGATTATTATTGAGGAAGCATCAATAGGGGTAAATT
The DNA here is from genome assembly GCA_963242795.1 of Inga leiocalycina. NCBI lineage: Eukaryota > Viridiplantae > Streptophyta > Magnoliopsida > Fabales > Fabaceae > Inga > Inga leiocalycina. The sequence goes on along the minus strand of OY725322.1, from coordinate 40,854,017 downwards.
AGAAAAAGATTAATAATAAAAAAAAATATTATATAATTAGAACCAAGATCAATTCTCTAAATCAGTCCTATATTAGACCATATTAGACCGAGGAGTATTATTTAGAATATTAACTAAAAGCCTTTAGTATCATTGACTTTTTAATGAAACGGTATGTTCGTCAAACCATACAAATACAAGGAAAACGTGGGGAGGAATCTATCGTTTACCCACCTTGATTAACTTCCGACGATCCATGAGGAGGACCGTTATTAGACCCTTTATGTAATGTCATTTTGAATGATGAGGAATATGTTTTTATTTTTTTATATTTTACTTTGATCTTTTATTTCCTCTCATATTCTTCATTTGCAATATAATTTGGGTATATCCTTTTATGATATTTTTTTTTCTATATATTGTCATGAAATCAATCGTACAAGTGATAATATTAATTTTAGATTTTGGTTCTATATGGAAAAATCTCTTTGAAACTTGATTTTGTAAAAAAAAAAAAAAAAAACTTGTTGGTATTGGTTTATATATTAAGGCAAAATAATTTTAGATTATCATGCAAACGATAGAAATGGAATTAAAAAATAATTAATAAATGAAAAATTCCTAATAAAGAACTTTAAAAATCATAAAAGATAAAAAGGTGTTTTGAATATTCATAATTACTAGTGGAAAATGGCTTTTTAGACCGGTTAAAATTGACTTTTTAGATCGGATTTAGATCCGGTCTTAATACAGCCGTTCTTAAAAGTATGTCACTTTTAAGACCGATTGTATTACTAACCGATCTAAAAGTAACAATTTTAAGACCGATTTTCATGAGCACCGGTCTTAAAAGAACTATTTTGTAAGGCGATTTATGTAACTTTTTTAAGACCGGTTATAATTATAACCGGTCTTAAAAGTGTTATAATTTTTTTAATTGTTTATGATTAAGTTTGTTACCAGAACGCATCCTTGAATTGCTACCTCCAATGCCATACTTATTAAGTGTCATATGGTGTTCAATTTGCTTCCACTTACCATGTCCTTTTACTTTAACATTCCGCTTACCATTTCCTTTTGCTTTAATATTCTCATTAAATTTGGAACTTGTAACATGTCATATATCCTCATGTATAATGTTTTGTTTAAAACCATCATATATATATATATATATATGCATAAATGAAAACCATGTCATATCATGCAACAAATAAGTCAATTCATCAAAATATACAAAAACTATGTTAAAACCAACAAACATGTCAAATCATGCAACCAACAATATTTGCAACCAACCAACATGTCAATTCATCAATATATACAAAAACAAAATCCGCAGTTTTACAACAACTTACTGTTGTAAAAGTTCATAAATAAATTCAGCACAACAAATACGAATGCGCTCAATATCTTCTTCTGGAAAGGGGTCAGCAAGTTCAAATATCTAAAACACCAAAGCCAGGCAAAACATTAACTTCACTTAAAAAAATAAAAGTAATACAATATTTTTTAAATATATATACATTTACCTCTTCAGTAAGTTTTGTCGTGCCTAGGGTAATAATATTATACATATGCCTCATAATATACAACCCACACAAGTTGGACCCTGGTGGTTGCCTACAGGTTTGAAAAATAATATGATATCATTAAAACAAGTATAAAATTAAAGCATGGCTTATTATTGAATACATTCTTAAAACAAACCAATATGTAACTAACCTTTGGCAAGATCCATATACGGTATTTTACCTCATGCATAGGCAAGCAGTGTGTTGGAATGTCTGCATAGCCCTATATCATCAAAATCACAAAGGTTACTTATTTTATGCAAATTCCAAAAATTTTGCACACAAAAGGTAATTAATAATGCAAGAAAACTTACGCGTTCAAGCTCTTCTTCAATTCACTAGTTGGCCTGCTGAGGTGGAAGGAGCATAAGAGGATGACAGAATAACTCTTCTTGCACAAAATAGTCAATTGCCAATGATCACTGAAAAAAGGGAAAACTTTTAAGCAAATATAAAACATTATGTATATTATGAAATATAAATTTTTTTATTACCCATGCAAATATGGAGCCAAGAAACACTCAATTAAGGTTTCATTAAGCCTATGTGATAAGTATTTGTGTCTGATGGAAGTAGTGGTCCCTTTGTCGTAGAGTTGAACTGGGTATAGGAGTCCAAATTTATCGGTTTTTCCAGAGTCAACCAACCTACAATGCATGCACCTACAATAATTCAAGCAGGTTCATTAAATCAAAGTTTAATGACGTAATTTGTAAAATATTAAGTTCCAATTTGAGAAGATACTTACATGAAAAAGAGCTGGACAATTGAAATTGTAAGATGTTGTACAGGAGCTACCAGGGACATTAAATCATCCATCTCAAGATAGCATTGCGCCCCTGACTTGCCAACAGCTGACTTAGTAGCCCAATCTCTTGTTGCAAAGGACGTATCATATGCCATCAGAATCACTGCTGCATGACATTCAATGGAGGCTGTGAAACATCTTGAGTGGAGGGAGGAAGAGGTGGAGGTGGCGAGGATTCATCAGCTCGATCAGAAATAAGGTTCTTTGGCCATAAGATGAAAGAGTTGATGACATCGCCCACAACCTTGAAGTCATCAATAAGGATAGGGAGAGGTGCATCTGCAATGATCACATCTTCAACTACCACTCTAACTTGATCATCCTTTATTTCTTGGTGGTGGATAGTTGATCCTAAGTTGTGCACGCTCCCCCGTACAACCAATCATCTCAGAAGATCCTCCACAAACAAGTCACAAGGCTCACCAATTTCTTTTCCAGGACCCTCTAATGACTGACTAATGCAACTCCCTTTAGTGCTCTGTTGAGGGTTTAGGGAATGAGCTTGGGGAGCACTGGTATCTGCTTGTCTTGTGCTTGACGTGATCATCCATTCCTCCTTCATCTTGCTGAACCTTTCTTCAAATCGTGCATCAAATGATGTTTCTGCCTCGGCCCTAGCTTCAGCCCTCACAGTGGCCAATATATGCTCCATCTCCTCCCTAGTTACCATACTACTTGAGGAACGGCGTGGGGGTGCTCCAAAGTAATCCCTTATGCCTACCCCTCCTCCAATCCCCCTGACACGGCCGGGATACTCAAGTTTTCCTGTAGCTATAGTCAGGATGTCATTCTTCCCATCCGACCTAAACGATCCCTCGGCTTGTTTTTTTTGAAGCTCCTCCTATAAGACACAGATGACAAATGTTAGTAATGAAATTTGTTTACTAAATAATTAATAACAACACTTCAACAACAATACTTACAATTTTCTCATCCACTATACGAGATTTTTCACTCATATAAGACTCGCTCCTCTTTTGGTGAGCAAACAACCACTTCTTTTCGCAACGAATCGGAGATGGTGGAGAAAGAAGAACAGAAGGATCGAATTGAGCTGCTTCTTCCAATCTCTTCCATTTGGCTGCCAACAAGTTTTTTTTGGCTTTCGCATACCCCCCATAAGACATTGTATGGGGGCAATCATTCTTTCTACCATCTCTTGGGCCTTTTTCCTTTTTTCCTATGAATAAGAAATTAAAATTAAGTCATTGTAAATCAATAAAGACAATTCATAATTCATAATTAAATCAATTACAAAATAAGTCAACTCACCAATGCTTCTGGAGTAGTCCGAAGCCATCTAAATTCTTGCAAAGTCTATTCATCAATAAAAGAATATTGATCACACGGATTAGGATGAGGCTGACCTTCTTCCACCTCGATATGCACGTAATTGTTGTCTAGACTTGTCTTAAACTTCCTCTAGCGTTTATCACAATACGTCATTGTCTTGTCATACAAGACTTCACTCTCAGGAATGTCGTAAGTGAGCTGGATAGTTTCCTAAATATGTCGCTTCACACATTCATCTACATTTCTCCACTACTCTATCAAGATGCTAGGCTTGTTGCGTGCTAGGAGACCGACAAAACTCCTATACAATTGGGCATTAGGCCAGATTTGTTTCCAATAACTATCAAACTCAATCGGAATCTTTCTTTTGATATTCCAATTGAGAGGAATGTCTCTCAATCGGGTGGCTCTCCTACCCCTTCGTCTAGGCTGGTTACTTGGTTTACTATGTTCCTGACTAAGAGCATTGCTAGGCTTACTTTGATTTGGATTAGTTGGATCGGGAGTACCCTCACTAGGATGACTCATTGTGTAAAAATACTTTAAGGACACTATTTAAGGATAGCTAGTGATGGTTTAAGGAAATTTTGCTACACGGCACTATCTACAAAGGCATCATTCAAAAGCAATTTCCAAGTTATGCAAACATGAACAAATAATTAATTGCAATGCACAAGTTGAACATACATGCAAAAATAGGAGTTAATGTCTGTTATGGAATGTATAAGGGTAGCTTGATAGGGACCTAAGTGAATAAACTAGATTAGTCTAAATAAGGACTCAAGTGTAAACTCATATAATTGGATAGTTATTAGTGAATAATGTTCAAGGAAGTTAGTAGACGTTGGGAGAGGTCGGCTATTATATTATAAATAGCCTATGCACCCTCCATTGTATTAGTTTTGACCTGAGTTGTTCATTGAGTGATATTCTAAAAGAACCTTTCTCTTCTCTACTCTCCTTTGTTCCTGATTCTCCTCTGTTTCCCTCACTTTCTGTTCTTCTCTCTTTCTCTTTTTCTGATTTCTTATTAGGTCAAAACTGATACAATTATGTGAGTTTGCACTTAAGTCCTTATTTAGACTAATCTAGTTTATTTACTTAGGTCCCTATTAAGCTACCCTCATACATTCCATAACAATGTCAGCACAAGTTGAACAAAGTTGAACATAAATGCATTAGGAGGCAGACACAGAAGCAAAAATAGGAGGCATGTTTGAACAAGTTGAACAAACATAAATGCATTAGGAAGCAGACTTAGAAGCAACACCAAAGTTCATATCAAGCAATACCATCACTACCTTATCCAGAGTTTTACTATATTGAACATGCAAAAATACAGAACCAAAATTGAACCCTTCTCATACACAACCAAAAAAACCCAGGTCCACAGAAGCATAAGGACATTAATCTCAGACATACATGCATTATGTAAAACTCTTCAGAATAATCCTCTTCTTTCTCTAGATTTGAACAGTCTTTGGCCACTTTACGAATCGAGTAAGGTCTCTCTTAGGAGGCAATGGACACTTCTGAAAAGTGGGTTGACGACTTGCTGCAAGAATCAAACAAAGAAAATGGAGATTTCAACGAAATACCCAAAAATAAAACATCTATTTAATTGAACACCTGGCAATTGAAATACAAACCTGACAATAATAACGAGGTTGAGAATGAAACCAATCGGAGGGAACAAACGACGGTAGCCTTACATAAATGTATTCAACCGTAAATCTCCGTTGACGGTGGCGAAGTTAAGGACAAAGGAGAGAAGGGGAAAGGAGGAGCTGCCACAAATAGACGTAGGGGTTTCGCTGATGTGCTTAAGTCTCAAATTTTAGAGTTAAAATTAGCCATCTTTTGAAATCTAGGTCAGTTTTACGACCGGTTGTAATAAACAACCTCTCTTAAAAGTAATATTTAAGACCGGTTTCAATTAAAAACCGGTCTTAAAATTAAAATTTAGGACCGGTTATTAAATAATAACTGGTCTTGAAGTTTTAATAATTAAAACTGGTTTTCATGTACAGCCGATCTTAAAAATAATAACGATTTTATTTTTTTAATTGTCTTTAATTCAGATAATATTTTCTAGACCGGTTATATTTAGAACCGGTCTAGAAAATATATTACATGTAATTATTTTTTTAATTGTATATATTTTAAGACCGATTTTTATTGTAACCGGTCTTAAAATTATTTTTAATACCGGTTTTAAATATAACCGGTCTTAATATTTCATCATAATTACAAAAATGCCACCGATCATATTTTTAAGACCTTATCCGATATAACCGATCTAAATGTTTCGGTCTAAAAACCCTTTTCTATACTAGGGAATCTTAGAAAGATGTTAGGCTCAATATGACATTTTGAAATTTAAAGCAAATGACCAAATTACCCATATTACCCCCACCAGCGACTCTGCTAGAGCACTGGTGGTCAGCAACCACCCCTTCCGGCAGCCAGAGTTTCCGGTGGCTAGCCTTCAGTGGGAATATTCCATGAGGAATAAATATTTTTAAAGTGGTGGGGGCGGTTTGCAAAATACATTGGTTTCCCAACAATGTGGTGGGAGTGGTTTGCAAAAAACATTGGTGGCTAGGCCACCAATGCTTTTCAATATATATTGTGCAAGCAAATATATAAATATAAGCTAACCCTTTAACTTTGACTCTAACTCATTCACAAGTTTTATTAAGAAAATCACAATATTTTATTAGGTTTTAACAACTTTTGTTTATCTAGTAAAAAATTCACACAATGAGGTCGTTCACAAGTTTTATAAAGGAATTCACAAAATTTCATTAGGTTTTTTAACAACTTTCGTTTACCAAGTAAAAAATTCACATTATTAGGTCATTCACAAATTTTGCTAAGGAATTCACGATATTTGATTAGGTTTTAACAACTAGTGAATTTTCTTATGGGAAAACGAACATTGCTAAAACCTAATGAAATATGATAAATTTCTTTATAAAACTTGTGAATGACCTGATAGTATGATTTTTCACTTGGTAAAAAAAATTGTTAAAACCTAATCAAATGTCGTGAATTCCATAACAAAACTTGTGAATGACCTGAGAGTGTGAATTTTTTACTTGGTAAACAAAAGTTGTTAATTAAAGTTAGTGCAAGCGTTTTACCCAAGAGGGGGGGTGAATTGGGTGATACTAGAAATTTTGTCACTTATAAAAAATTGACTAGAAATTTAAAACAGCTAAGAGCTAAGAGAAATATCACTGAAGTGTACACCGAGAGTTATACTGGTTCAGCCACAACCACTTTGACCTACATCTAGTCCTCAGAGCTTCTTTGAGAGTTTAACTATATCTTTCAAGATTCAATGGATTCTTGGCACCTCAGTACACAACAAGTTCTTTCACTGGACACTCGCTCCCCCTTACACGTTGTAAACCAATCCCCAACTCAAGGTTCCACAACCTTAAGTTGTTTCAATAACAAATATTGAGTTTGTAATGAAAAACTCTCACAGGGCAAATGTATAAACACTAAAGTACAAAGAGTGAATATAAGAAAAAAGAGCACAAAGAATATACTGATCGATGTGATTTTACTTGTTCTCAGTTGTTGTGTTCTTTTCTTTATTGAATGCTCCATATATTTATAGATGATTTTTGATATCTTTTGAAGCATTACAAACATGTCCGTTAGATTTGTGCAACTTTCTTTGACCGTTCTTTGAATTTCAAAACTAGCCGTTTGCAGTAGGTAGGCGTTACAGACGTTGCAAATGATATATTTGACTTCTCTCTTAATACATTATCTCTTCATTGTTTCACTGCAAATATACTTATGAAACTAATACAATGAAAGGTTAATAATATAGATAACAAATCAGTGAATGTTGGATTAAAATCATACTTTCTGTACTTTATTACTCGAGTGGCAACTCGAGTGATCATGCTTCATTACTTGAGTAGCGCAAAAATACCAATATATAATACATGATTACATTAATGAATTCCCTTCAACGTTAGGTAATATATACAATTTCGTGATGTATTCAAAATTAAATACTAGATATAACCACAATCTTCGTCTTGGGAAACATGCCCGCCACTTCTCGTATCCTCGTCTTTGCCTTTCAAGCCACTAGCACCCACTATGATATTTTATTTAGAAAAAGGGTTGAGATTCTAAGGAATCTCAGTAGAAACATATTATAATTCACATAACATGCGATAAGTAAATATGATATGCACCATAAATACACCAATTAATAAACACTATAATACATCGTCATGAATACATGAGTAGGGCTCCAGCCCCACTACTCATACACCAGTTGGATTCCCATCCAATCCCTCAGGTGTAAGTGCACTTTCGGCACTAACTACCCTCTCTAAGCACACCATGTTAATTAATAAAAGCACAAACCATGGTAACCACACATTCATATAGAATAAGTGTGTGCTCAGCAAGCTCTGAAAGCATGCTTTCAGAAGCACTTTTCTGCAAATCGAGACAAAACTCCTCACATACTTATCTCATAAATTAAAAAAGCTATTCTCTAAAAGCTAATCTGAACACACACTAAGGCATAAAGTATGAAGGATAATGTTCCTACCTAAAGTCTCTTTCACCCTGTTTTGCGTGCCTCAAAAAAATGCCAAGCTTAGGCTTCCAACTCAGTCCTAAAATATCAAATGTACAAGAATTTGGTTAAAACCCATTCATGTACCATTTTAGACACTTCCATAGTGTTTATTGTGGTTATATTTTCCTATGGTGAAAATTTACTAAAATACCCCTAGGACCCCGGCTCGGCCTCGCCATATCTGGTCCGGCTGTACTTTTTATAAAATTCTAACTGAGGCTATTCTGACATATTTTCACCAAAGGAATTCATTTTTAGATTCAAAATTACCAAATTCACTGTCAAATTACAAAAATACCCTTAACAGGCCCGTTTTAAGCGTTTCATGGGCATTTTAGTAAATTTGCTTTTTTGGGCTTTTCCGAAAAAGTGATCAACTGTAACCCTACCTAATTTTTCATCCTGAATACAATGGAACCATTAATTGCATGGAAATTCAACTCTAACCCCTCCAAACTAGCCTTGGCCAAAATTCTCAGTTCTTCAGGAAAAATTGGGGTTTTTCGGTTTCGACTCTGCAGATATGTTTCTTTCTACTCCTAACAACTTTATTAACTATTATATTAGCTTATAACTATCATTTAGACCCAATTTTGATAGCATAACCCTTAGGCCATTACAATTTTCAAATTTTAAATCAAAGACAATCCGGCAAAATTTCACCGATTAAATTGTCCACAGCAGTCAGAACAATCAAAGATTGAAGTTTCAAAAGTTGCCTCAAGCTCCCTCTGGCTTTTCCCTAAAATGGCTGAACCCTAACTTACTTTCAAACAGTAAAATTCTTGCTTCAACACCTTTAATTACATAGAGTATAAGCTTAGAAGAAGTATTGCACCGGTTATGAGCTAAATCATCGGAGGAATCGACTTAGCTTACAATTTCTTGCTCCTTCTCTCCCTAGAAATCAAACCACCTCCTCTTTCTCATGTTGCACAAAAAATGACGGAAAATGGCTGAAGAAGATAAGGCAATATGTTTTAATACATTATGCTTATGCCATCTTTTAATTGCTTAGGTCATAATTTCCTAATTTCCAAAATTTTTTACTTTTCAAGCACATGTAACTTAATGCTATAGATCCAAAGAACTTGTACACAATATTTCCTCTTCTCTTGGCCCATGCACAAGATGTCCTAGGGTGTCTTTAATCAGCCCAACATGGTTTTTCTCATTTATCACATAATTTCAAAATTTCCATCACCTTTTTTCGCATTTTTGGATTTATACCAATTTTGGCAGATTTTCTTCCCAAATTTTTAAAAATCATAACTAAATTTGTAGACATTGTTTCAAAGTGATTACAAAGGCTATGGAACCCTTATTGAGTCTAGTTTCAAGTAAAAATATGTACTTTAGCCAATTGGAAGCAAATCATTCCCAGATTTAATTTCTTTGACCGCTGCTCCAGAAACTTTCCAATTTTTCTAGGCTAATTTCAAAATTTTACATCTTTTTATGTATAGCTTCAAATGATTCAAATAACCTATCAAATTAAAGATTAAGATAGCTACTTTCACCCTATAAAGTTTCATAATTTTTGAATATCATTTTGTCAATGAAATGCATTGAACAACAACACTGCCTCACTGGAAGCAATGAAACGGAATGCACTTAAAACTCCAACAAATTCCATTTTTATAAACAAACTTCCCATACTCTTTAATTCACTATTTTATTCCCTTTAATACCTCAAAGATATAAGAAATGTTAGGAAATAGATTTGTAACACCTGCTAAACCAGGGCTTAGCAGTCCACTTAATTTAGGCTTATTCTCTAGCCTCCAATCCCAAAATTTAAGGTATTACAATCCCTTGAGTAATGTCATTAAAATCTCGGCCAAGAGGAACTTGAATTATTCTTACCTGATTACTTGAGTAATCCCTCGAGTAATGCTTTCATTTCATTTCAACTTAGTCGAGTAATTACTTGAGTAAAGTAGCTTTTTCACATGAGTTTACTTGAGTAATCCCTCGAGTAATGTTTTTCATTTCTTGGCCGAGAGCTACTGAATGATTTCTGCTCTAGTTACTCGAGTGATCCCTCAAGTAAGCGTTTCAAATAACTTTGTAAATTACTCGAGTGATCCATTCGAGTAATCCCATGCAATTTTTGATAGAGAGCTTCTGGAACAATTTTTCAAACATTACTCAAGTGATCCCTCAAGCAATGAAGGTCATTACTCCAGGGCTCCATCGAGTAATCCTTCAAAAATTCTCACAGTGCTCCTTTCTCATGTACTTTGTCATGCATTTCTTCTTCATTACTTGAGTAGTTACTCGAGTAATGCTTTTGCCTTTCACTAATAACTTAATTACTTTGTTCAAACCTTTTTGTTTATTATCAAAATCTTTTGAATTATTAATCCAATCTTTGTTATCATCAAAACATATGGGATCTAACATTCTCCCCCTTTTTTATGATGACAAAACTTGGTGATTTTGAACAAAGTTTTTGAAAACTTTTCAAATGCAATTGTTTGTTCAATTGAAAAAAAAATCATTTTAAATAACTTGGTATAATCTTTTTGAATTCAAATCTAATAATCTTGAGAAATTTTATATGTTCACCTTGCATACACAATAAAAAATTCATTAGTCCATAATGTAAGATAATGTCAATTTAAATTGCCGAAGGAGTTCATGATATTAATATAATTAGTTCATGTTACCAAAACAAAAACTAATAAAGTTCCCTTAGACCCTATACACCCATATCCATATGCATTTTTACGAAAATCATCATATCATTTTACAAAATCACCCAAGTTCTTCTCCCCTTTTTGTCTTCATTACAAGGGTAAAATCAAGCAAGAGAAAAGGGACTAGATGACTTGACGGCAGAGATGGGTTTAACAGGAAGAGGTGTGAAGCTAGAGCCATGCGAGTCATCTGAATCGGAAGAGTTTGAAGAGGAGCTGGAAGATTCAGGGTCAGGAAGTACCAAAGGAGGAGCCACAATAAGATCCTTTGAGGGACTTTATGTGACTTTGACCTGAGAAGAAATCTCTACTTCCACTATTCTTTCAGGTGATTGATAATTACTAGAGGAGACAACCACTTCCTCAGTGCCAGTTGGGGATGCAATAAGTGTTGGCATAGGCTAAGTTGCTGAATAGGATCATCGACTATGATGTCTATGTGGTCAAAGATAGAATATGGGTCAGGCATAAAAAATAAAAGATTACTTGGAGGAAGGATGGATGAGGGTCCAAGCTCAGAAGCTGATACTTCCTCAGTAGTGTAGGCACAGATGAACCAGGAGTGGAGGAGCCAGATGCCATAACATCAAGCCTGGCATGGATTGATCTAAGAAGCTCACCCTGAGCCCGTTGCTCTGCTAATATTTCTTCATGCCTCTTATCCATTCTCTCCATAAGCTCTCCCATCTTGAAATTCATGTTGGTTATCAACTCAGCATTTGTATTTGCAATGTCGATATGAAAACCTCTAAGGAATTCTCCATAAAAGTCTGTATTGTGGTACTAAAGAAGGAAGGAGGAGATGTGGATGCTGGAGCAGAAGATTGTGTCTCATCTAAATGGCTTGTTGTAGTCTCAGTCTTCTTCTTCTTGGGACTTGTCTCAAGAGGGTTCTTCAGGGGTAGTGCAATATGTAACTTTCCAATTTGGTTTCTTCCCACTTGAACCAACCTCTCAATTGGTTCACCCGTCTCTAAATACCAAATCTTGTTCTTTTTGACAAACAGGGATATTAGTTGAGGAAAAGTTGTTGGAGTGGTGGATTTTCCTTCAAATCTATATATTTTTATTTCAGCGAAGATATATTCTCCTAAGTCCTTTTTCTCTTTAAGAAGAATTAAGGAAAATTTTTTGTAATCCCTCTCTATGAAATGTATGTAATTATTTTCTTTGTTCACTATGGCTTTTAAATAGATATTCCATAAGACTCTGTGAAGATCACACATATCACTTAGATTGAAGTTGAGGGGTCCTACTATCTCACTAGGTCTTAAAATAGAAAACAACTAGTTTGAATCAAGATTAGAATAATTATCCTCAGGTGGACCTTCTATTCCTAACCATGTATTGATTTTGGAGGGTGAGATTAGGATTTCTTGCCCTCTAACCTTAGAAAACATTTCTTCTTCCAGAGAGTCTCTAAGTGGATCATTAACAGGTTCTAAATTACAATAGAAATGTCTCACAATCTTAGAGCAAAATGGAAGTTTAACTGAAAGCCAAGGTATATAGGACTCAAGATATGGATTGAGGTTGAATTTTAATACCTCTTGAAGAACATTGAGGTCAATGAAGTGCATCTTGCACACTTTTCTCCTTGAAAAGTGATCTTTGAATTATTGTGATTCCTCAATCTTCTTTACGTTAAATCCGGTTGGAGGGAATGTAATTTCTTCTTCATTGACATTGGGTTCCCTTGTAGATTGACCTTGCTTTCCTCCTCTAGACTTATGCGCTTCATCTAGTATACTTGCTATGGCTTGGGCAAGTTTTCTGTCAAACTTAGCCTTTTTCAATGGCTTCTCAGAAAAAGATGGAGTGTTAAAGGAATCAGAAGGAGGTGGAGATGGTGCCTTGGTCTCTTTACCTCTACCAAGAGGAACATCCTTCTTAGATTGAGCTCTTGAGGCAATTGGTTCCTTGATCACTACCCCCTTCACCTTGGGTTTGGCTTGTGGCTTGATTTTAGCTTTTTCAATCATAGAGTGAACTTCATTCTTTTGGCTGGAGGAGATAGAGTAGAATCATGCAATTGCTTAGGATTAGAAGACTTAGAAAGAGTTTTAGGAGTGGTGGTTTTGGTTTTAACCATTTTGAATAAAATATCAAGACTTTCTGGAAGTTCAGCTCTCGAATGTTGAAGGTTTAGGGCAGACGATTTTGAGAGATTTGAGATGTTTTTTGAAGTAAAAGTCATTTGGTTTTGTTGAAAATAGAGTGAGGAAGTGTTTGTGAAAAGATTTTATGGGAGGTTACTCAGAGAATTACTTGAAGTAAATTTGTGAAAATGACGTTACGCCAGTGATATAACCCAGATGTCCGACATTACTAGAGGGCTCCCTTGAGTGATCTTGGGCATTACTCGAGAGCTCCCTCGAGTAAAGTTCTCTAAAAATTTTAAAATAAAGCAATTTAAATGCGTACCTGTCATAAGTAATATTGTAATTACTTATGTAATTCCCTCGATCGATGGCGTTTTAAGACAGATTTGAATGGAAATTGGATTGATTTTTTTATTTGCTCTCATGATTACTCGAGGCCTTACTCAAGTAATTTTGATATTTTACTCAAGGGCTCCCTCAAGTAATCTCTCTCTTCATTTCCTGTCTATTTCTTTCGAACCGTTATGCCATTTTTTTTCAATTCCTTTTGAATTAATGCTTCACTGCTACCTTTTCCAGGTAATTACTCGAGTGGTTACTCGAGTAATCTTTATAATTACTTCAAGGTATTACTCGAGTAATGAGGTTTACTTGAAGTTATCCCTTCAGTAATATTGTCATCTATTAACCTCTGCTTTTCATGCCCTAAAACAGAATATCAAGATCCTGCAAAACAAATTGCTAGAAACTCCGATGCTTAAGTTAGTAATCATCAAAACATTAATAAATAACATCATCTAATATTTTGTAAACACTAAATAACTTACAATTCATTGGGATTTACCATTTCTAATTCTCTTCTAATATATAAGAATTGATCCTTTGCAAGGGGTTTTGTGAAGATATCAGCTAGTTGAAGATGAATTGGAATGAATATCACTTTGACATCTTTCTTTTGGACATAATCTCTAATGAAGTGATGTCTAGCATCAATATGATTGGTTATGGAATGTTGAACTGGATTCTTTGCCAAGCTTATCGTGCTAGTGTTGTCACAGTATATTGGTATCTCCTTCAAATAAATACCAAGATCCTGTAGTTGTTACTTCATCCATAACATTTGTGTACAACAACTTGATGCTGCAACATACTCAGCTTTTATTGATGAAAGAGACATTGTATTTTATTTCTTGCTAAACCATGATACAAGTTATCCTCATAGAAACTGGCTTTGTCCACGGTACTCTTTCTATCTATCTTGTATCCTCCATGATCAGAGTCTGAATATACAACCAGATATTCACTTCTTCCTTTAGGATACTAGAGACCTAATTCTGCCGTGTCAGCAAGATATCAAATATATGTTTGACCATTTCAGCATGTGACTCCTTTGGTGCTGATTGATATATTCTTGCACACATCCAACACTAAATTAGATGTCAGGTTTGCGTGTAGTGAGATAGAGTAATGATCTAATCATTCCTCTATATCTTGTGATGTTGTAATCTTTTCACTTGACATCAGCATCAAGTAACATAGTTGAGCTCATAGGCGTGTCTATTCCATTTGCTTCATATATTCCATACTTCTTCAATAGCTCTTTCAAATACTTCATTTGAGATATGAAAATTCCATTATTTCTTTATTTGATTTGCAAATCAAGAAAGAAATTCAATTCTCCCATCATTGACATCTCAAACTCCCCCTGCATTATCTCAGAAAATTCCTTGCATAAGGTTTCATTAGTAGCACCAAAACTATATCATCAACATATATTTGTACAATTAAAATATCATCTCGTGTTTGTTTTGTAAAAAGTGTTGTATCAACTTTTCCTTCTACAAAACCTTGATCAATGCATACCATACTCTAGGAGCTTGTTTTAAACCGTATAAAGCTTTTTTCAGTTTGAAAACATAGTTAGGTTTGCTTACATCTTTAAGACCTAGAGGTTGATCTACATACACTTCTTCCATGATGTAGCCATATAGAAATGCACTTCTTACATCATTTGATAGAGTTTGAATTCTTTGATGCATGCAAAGGCTAAGAGTATTCGTATAGCTTCTGATCTGGCCACTGGAGCAAAAGTTTCCTCATAATCAATTCCTTCTTCTTGATTATAGCCTTTGGCCACCAATCTTGCCTTGTTTTTTACAATGATTGCAAATTCATCAAGTTTGTTCTTGAATACCCATTTAGTGCCAATGATCTGATGATCCTTAGGTCAGGGTACCAAATCCCAAACTTGATTTCTTTCAAATTAGTTTAGTTATTCTTGCATTGCTATTACCTAATCATTGTCTGATAGGGCTTCATCAATGCTAGAAGGTTCAATCTCAGAAATGAATGCAGAAAAACTAACTTCATTGAAAATTCTATTTCTAGTTTTGACTCCTTTATTCATATCTCCTATGACATGCTCTAGGGGATGATTTTTATTGTATTTCCAGGCTCTAGGTTGTCTTAGTATCTGATCTTCTTCCTTGGTTAGGTCAACTTATGGGATAGAAGATTTAGAATTATGTTGACCATTTTCTTGATTTAAAATGACTTCTGCTCATCGTCAATAGTTTTTTCAGAGGATTCAAATTCAATGAATACAATATGAATTGATTCTTAACCAACACATGTTCGTTTATTGAAAACTCTATATGCTTTGCTCCGGTTAGAATAGCCTAGGAAAATTCCTTCATTTGTTTTAGAATCAAATTTTCCTAAGTTATCTTTACCATTATTATGAATGAAACACTTACAAATAAAGATGTGCAGATGAGCAAGGTTTGGCTTCCTTCCTTTGTATAGTTTGTATGGTGTCTTTCCAATTTTTATTCTGATGTAGGCTCTGTTTGAAATGTAGCATGTTGTGCTTATTGCATCGGCCCAGAAAACTTGAGACACGTTCTTTTCATTTAGTATTGCTCTAGCCATTTTAGTAAGTACTCTATTCTTTTGTTCCATAACTCCATTTTGTTGAGGTGTCCTTAGAGTGGAGAAATTGTGATAAATGCCATTAGTATCACAATATTCTTCAAAAGCTTGATTTTCAAATTCTTCACCATCTATCCTGATACCTGCAATAGACATACCTTTCTTTTTTTGCACTTTCTTGGCAAAAACAATAAATTCTCTAAAGGTTTATCCTTTAATGATAGAAAAATAGTCCATGTAAATCTAGAGAAATCATCAACAATGACTAAAGAATATAAGTTGCCACTAAGACTTTTAACTCTTTCTGGTCCAATTAAATCCAAGTGTAATAATTGAAGTGGTTTATTGGCTGTAAGCTCATTTTTCAATTTGAAGATGATTTAGTTTGTTTACCCTTCTGATATGCATCACAAATCAAATTGTTTTTGAAATTTACTTTGGGTCATGCAAGTACTAAATCCTTTTTGAGAAGTTTGCTTAGTTGGTGCATGTTGACATGAGTTAGCCTCTTATGCCATGACCAACTTTCATCGGCATTACTTAGAAAACAATTTTTAGAATCATTTCTACTTATATAAAGAATATAGTAGTTACCTTCCCTTTTTGCTCTGAGCTTTGCCTTAGATTCTTCTTATCTACTTGTAAGTCTTTCTTGTTTACAATTAGACATTCCTTTGAGTCAAATATTACCCAATTGTTTTTTTCTGCACTATGACTCACGCTCAGCAAATTATGGCATAATCCTTCAACGTAATATCCATCTTTGACTTGTATGCCATTATTGTTTTTGATTTCACCAATTCCTGCTATCTTTCTAGATTGATTTCCTCCAAATTTTACCTTCCTACCTTCTTTAGGTTGTATCGTGGTAAAACTTTCGAAATCACCAGTCATATGTCTAAAGTATCCACTGTCTATGTACCACTTATTGTTTTTAGATGATTTAAGACACATCTGTAATCAAATACGATTAAGTTTTAGGTATCCACATCTTTTTGGGTCCTTTTGGGTTTGTACAGAATATTTTTTGAACATATGAACCTTTAGGTGCCCAATTGTAGGTTCCTATTTTTCCTTTCTTTTTATGAATGCATGATTAAGTATAATGACCTTTCTATTACAGTAATTGCAATATGGGAAAGGATTTGATGTATGAACAGAATGCTGAAAGTAACTAAAGTATGTCTTACCTCCTGCTTTCTTTCTTCCTTTCCTTCTATCTGATTTTGGATCATATCCAATACCAGATCGGTCATTTATAAATCGTTGAGCCTTTCAAATTACATTTAACATCTCACTTCCTTTGGTGAATTTTTTAAGATTTTTTGTGAGATTAGTGTTTTTCTTTTTCAAACAGGAATAGATTTCATAATCCTTTTCTAAATTCTCTTTAAGTTCTAATTCAAGAACTCTGTTTTTCTTTTTGAAACAAACTAGTTCTTTAACTACTTTGATGACTTCAAAATATAAAGCATTATATTCGGAAAGTAATTCATCATATGTAGGATCATAATCAATTACCTCTTCTTTTGTTTCTTCTTGAGCAACTAGATAAATATTGGCTACTTCCTCATCATCGCTATTTTCGTCAGATGAACTATCTCCCCATATTAGCATATACAAAGGCTTTCTTCTTGTTGTAGAACTTACCTTTTCTCTTTTCTTTATTCTTCTGAGCCAGTTCTTGACATTCTGATTTGATATGTCCTAGCTTTCCACATTCATAACAGATGATGCGTTCTTTACTGCTTGTTCCTCCTTTATGAAAGTTTTTGAATCCTTGGCCTTTCTTGTAAAACTTTCTGAATTGTTTTATCATTAGGCCCATTTCATCATCGTCAAACTCTTGATCTTCTTCTTTTGCTTTTAGTGCTAGACCTCTCTTCTTCTTTTCACCAATATCTTTTAGCTCTGGTTTTAACTTTAACTTACTTTCATATTCAGACAAACTTTTGAATAGAGAAGCAACTGATCGTATTGATTCACCTTTTACTTCCTCAATAGTGGTGGCTTTGGCTTCCTAATCTTTAGAAAGAATATTCAAAATCTTTCGTATTTGGGTATGTTGATCATAGACTTTCCCAAGTGCTGCAAGTTGATTAACAAGATGAGTATGTCTAAGTTCAAATTCAGCTATTGACTCACCTTAATTCGAAGTATCAAACTCAGTAACCAGAATATTGATCCGGTTTTCTTTTATCCCTGAGGTTCCTTCGTGAGATATTTCCAGGGCTTCCCATATTTCTTTAGCTGTTGGAAGTGTGCAGATCCTAAAGTACTCATTTTGACTCAAGGCACTTTGAATCATTAAAATTGCCTTGCTATTGAGTGTGATAAGTTTCTTGTCATTCTCATCATATTTTGCTGGTGTTTTAGGAACCTTCTGTGAATCTACAATTTTCTCAGGCTTGTAGTTTCCACTCTCAATCACGTCCCAAAGTCCATATTCTGAAGCCATTATGAATACTCTAAACTTGGCTTTCTAGAAAGAGAAGTGTTTACTACTGAAACCTGGTGGTCTAGTGATAGAAGCTTTGTTGGGAAGAAATCGTTCACCCATGCTTGCCATTGGATCCTTCTTAGATTGTTATACTTGAACAAGAAGACGTATGCTCTGATACCAAATGTTAGTGCAAGCGTTACACCCAAGAAGTGGGTGAATTGGGTGATACTAGAAATTTCATCACTTATAAAAAATTGACTAGAAATTTAAAGCAGTTAAGAGCTAACAGAAATATCACCAAAGTGTACACCGGGAATTATATTGGTTTGGCCACAACCACTTTGACCTACATCCAGTCCTCAGAGCTTCTCTGAGAGTTTCACTATATCTTTGAAGATTCTGTGGGTTCTTGGCACCTCAGTACACAACAAGTTCTTTCACTGGACACTCGCTCCCCCTTACACGTTGTAAACCAATCCCCAACTCAAGGATCCACAACCTTAAGTTGTTTAATAACAAATATTGAGTTTGTAATGAAAAACTCTCACAGGGCAAATGTATAATCACTAAAGTACAAAGAGTGAATATAAGAAAACAGAGCACAAAGAATATACTGATCGATGTGAGTTTGCTTGTTCTCAGTTGTTGTTTTCTTTTCTTTATTGAATGCTCCATATATTTATAGATGATTTGTTATGTCCGCTAGAAGCATTTCAAACATGTTCGTTAGAGCCGTGCAGCTTTATTTGACCGTTCTTCGAATTTGAAAACTAGCCGTTTGCTGTAGGTCGGCGTTTCAGACGTTGCAGACGATATATTTGACTTCTCTCTTAATGCATGATCTCTTCATTGTTTCTCTACAAATATACTTAGTAAACTAATACAATGAAAGGTTAATCATATATATAACAAATCAATTACTGTTGGATTAAAACCATGCTTTCTGTACTTTATTATTCGAGTGGCTACTTGAGTGATCATGCTTCATTACTCAAGTAGTCCCTCGAGTAACTTCATAAAAAATAAGCCAGACAGTAAGTCAACGTTGTCTAACCAAATTACTTGGGTAAACCATCGAGTAACTCATTTTATAAAACTTGACAGGCTTGCTTACTCGAGTGATCCCTCAAGTAATACTTCAAATAACTTTGCAGATTACTCGAGTAATCCCTCGAGTAATGTCATTCAAATCTTGGCCAAGAGCAACTTGAATTATGCTTACCTGATTACTCGAGTAATCCCTTGAGTAATTCTTTCATTTCATTTCAACTTACTCAAGTAAAGTAGCTTTTTCACATGAGGTTACTCGAGTAATCCCTCGAGTAATGTCTATCATTTCTTGGTCGAGAGCTACTGGATGATTTATGCTCTAGTTACTCGAGTGATCCCTTGAGTAAGCATTTGAAATGAATTTGTAGATTACTTGAGTGATCCCTTCAAGAAATCCTATGCAATTTTTGACAGAGAGCTTCTGGAACAATTTTCCAAACATTACTCGAGTGATCCCTCAAGTAATAAAGGTCATTACTTGAGGACTCCCTCGAGTAATCCTTCAAAAATTCTCAGTGTTCCATTCTCCTGTACTTTGTCATGTATTTCTTCTTCATTACTTAGTAGTTACTCGAGTAATGCTTTTACCTTTCACCAAGAACTTAGTTACTTTGTTCAAACCTTTTTGTTTATTATCAAAATCTTTTGAATTATTAATCCAATCTTTGTTATCATCAAAACATATGGGATCTAATAGTTAAAGCCTAATGAAATTGCATGAATTTCTTAACAAAACTTGTGAATGACCTCATTGTGTGAATTTTTTACTAGGTGAATGAATGGAAGTTGTTAAAACCTAATGAAATGTTGTGAATTCCTTAACAAAATTTGTGAATGTGCTCATAGTGTAAACCTTTTTACTAGGTAGACGAAATTTGTTAAAACCTAATGAAATGTTTGTGAATTCCTTAATAAAACATGTGAATGAGCTAGAATCAAAGTTAAAGGTTTAGCTTTTATATATATATATATATATGTTTTTTTTACTTGCACAATACACATTGAAAGCATTGGTGGCCCAATAACCACCGATGTTTTTGGCAAACCAAGTGGTGGAGGGTTCAAATCCCACCCCCACCACTTTGGGAATATTTATTCCCCATGGAATATTCCCTCCCATTGGATTATTCTTGTACGGAAGCTCCTGTGATCAGTGGCCATCCACTGAAAACTTCGGCCACTGGCAGGGGGTGGTTGCTGGCCACTAGAGCTCCAGCGGCGGCAATATTTTTTTAAAAAAATATTAAGGGTAATTTGGTCATTTTCTTTAAAGTTTAAAAAAGACAAATTGAGCCTAACATCTCTTTGAGATTATGAATATTCGAAACATTTTTTTGTCTTTTAGGATTTTTAAAATTCTTTATTAGGGATTTTCTCATTTATAAAAGGGTTCTTGTTTACTAAACACTTTATTTTTCCATTAAGACACAATTTAGAATACCTCATCTAAATTTGTTCTAGATTGATATCAGAAATATACCACTTGGTAAGACTATAATTAAAAGAAATATGCTACATTATATTTATGCTATTATATATCTTAAGGTTAAGGAGAAAATTTATCAACAAAGTTTTGTCTGAGAAGCGTCTAGCACAAATATGTTTTAGAAAAGGCAAAAATACCAATGAATAATTAAAAAGGGGTATCCAGCACAAAAATCGTTAAATATGTACTAACGGCTTTAAATTATAAAAGAATAAAACCCTAATGGCCTTTAGGCGTCCCAAATGGCCATTTGGGACGCCGACGCATATCAAACACTTATCTGACATGCGTCTTCTCACACACACACCCTACCTTTACTTTTTGACCATCTCCCTCCTTCTTCATTCATTTCATTTCCTTCTTCGTTAGTGTTTTGGGCATTCCTCCTCCTCCCTTCTTCTTGCTGTCTTCTTCAACTCTTCCTCCTCCCTTCTTTGTCTTCTTCACAACTCGTCCTATCCTCCCTTCTTCTTCAACTTCACTCTTCCTCCTCCTCCCTCCTTTGTCGCACGTCCTCTGTCATGTGCCTCTCTGATTCACTTCCTCACTTAGAACCCCTTCTTGTTTCTACGTATTCAATAGCAACGGATTCTGAAGAAATCAAAACAAGATTAAACAAGAAGAAGAAGATCCGAGCAAGGCATACACCATTGTGACGCCCTCCACCTCCTTCCTTCCATTGTGAAGCATGCAGGCTCCCCCTCTGGTTAGTTTTTTTTTAAAATATGAATTTACTTGAATTAAATTTAAACTTGCAATGTGAAATTATTTTATATGATTTTAGTTGTTGGAGTGATTTTATCTTGTGACTGAATTTTTTTGTGTTTTTTTGGCCAGAACCATAGAATCGTTGTTAGCTAGTAGTTATGCAACAATATATTGTTTGATATGTTTGGAGCTTGAAAATGTTTGTTTTATATATATGGAGCTTGGTAATTGAGAGAGAAAAAACGTATGTATATTAATATAAATAAATGGACCTATTGATTGATTTTGATGAAATAAACAACAATTAAGCATAGTATTTTTTGTTTGTTTAAATATGGTTGGTTTTTTTTTTTAGATTAGATTAATATGATTATTATTAGTGTAGTGGTGAAAATATTATTTTAAGATAAAGGGATTAATAAGATAAAGAGATTGATCATTAATAAATATATAGTTGATTATTAAGAAACACAATATACTTAATAAATAGATTGAAATATATTCTATTAATCCTTCTTTTCAAATTATTATAAGTTCTTTATGTCCTAGAATAGAAAAAAAATTGAATATTTATTTGAAATTCTATGTTATTTTCTATATTCATAGGAGAATTATATTATTAATAGCTAAGAATACAGAGTTAATAACTAAGATAGGGTTGCTTGAAATTTTGGGATGTCTTACTTTTAAGGAGAAATGCTGTCAAAATTTTTGTTGAAAAAAGGCAATCCCATCCTATATCGTTGACAATTGTACTAAACGTGTGAGTGTTATTGGGAATGACTTATGCGGTAACAAAATAGATCACAGTTGGATGAATGCTTTGAGAACTAGCGAAGAATATGAGAAAAGGGTAGAAGAATTTATTGAATTCACTAAAAAGAATGCTCCAGCAAAAAATAGGAAGTATTTTTGTCCTTGTGTAAATTGTTTAAATGAGAGTCGACAGGATGTTGATGTCATAAAGGATCACCTACTTTGTGATGGAATAAATCTGTGATACACAGGGTGGATATGGCATGGTGAGAAAGTAACGGATTGTTCGCCGCACAAGAAGGAAGATGTGGATGTCATAGATAAAGATAGAATGGAGAAAATGATTCATGATGTTGAGGTAGAATCATTTACACAGTCGTAAGAGTATGATAGCCTGCGGAGTGATACAGAGAGACCATTGTATCCTGGGAGTAAGTACATGCGGATGACGAGAACAATTCATTTGGTTAACTTAAAGGCAACTTGTGGGTGGACCGATAGTAGTTTCACATTACTTATTTTTGAGGTCCTTGAGTGCTCTACGGAGGTTAAGGCGAAGCTGGCTGTGTATAATAAGCTAGAGGGGGATGCAGACCGGTAGTGGTGGAATATCGCTATGACACTTTAAGCTTGAATGTGCCATTGAATTGGGAGGTATTCCAAGAAAAGTTTAATGAGAAGTACTTCCCCAAGTCGGTGAGGTTGGAGAAAGAGTCTGAGTTCCTGGCTATTAGGTAGGGGGATACGGAGAGTATTGATGAGTATCTTTCCCGATTCATCTGGCTATCTAGGTACTCTACACATCTCCAAGATAGGGATGATGAGGAGTGGAGCTTTGATATGCTTATCAGGGGCTTGAGGCATGAATTGAAGAAGAGATTAGCCACTCACCTGTTTATCGACTTCAACAAGGCGGTGGAGCAGTGTAGAATTGTTGAGAATAACTTGAGAGAGTTGTACCCATCTAAGGGTAGTAGTAGCCGGAATGAGCCTAGTAAGGCCAATACTATTAGAATCGGTAGGCACAACGGAAGAATTTTAAGATTTTCACCAATCCTAATCGAGGATCTATCAACGGTGTTTAAACCAAGTTGGAAGGATTCATACCTTTTGATGATTCAGAGTTTTCACGATCTCTAGGAGCCAACACATCAGGTCCGCTCCCTCTACCGGTATCCACACGAATGCTCTCCAACCGAGACTGCGTGCTAGCGCCTCTAATGTCTCCTACGGTTTCACTTGCGGCTCTCAATTCTCATGTGCGTATTGTAACCCCCTTCGATAATCAGGCCGGAATTAGCTTTTAATCGCATTTAATAATCGAATGAGAAATCCGGAATAATTAAAAACTTTTTAAAACACCTGTACAAATGGATCTCCATTCATTTCATTCAATAAAACAAATGGCCTGTTTGGTCTGTTACATATACAATATCAGAGTAAGCACAATTCCCGACGTTCACCCGGGATAACAACATTAATCCAAAGGTTTATACAGGGCATCATTGCCCATCTCAGTATCCATACCGGGGATCACACAAAACTATAGTACTATGATCTATACAATATATTTACAATGATCCAAAATGATAACCAATTCGATATAAACCAAAATATATAGCTAAGACTACCGCTGGCAGTCCTAATCGTCCTTTGCTACTTGCTTGCCTTTCGATCCACTTGCCCTGTCTAAAAATGTTATTTGGAAAGAATGAGATTCTAGAGAATCCCAGTAGCAACAGTTTATTTATATGATGCATATATACAAAGCAAGTAAACATATATCACAATGCAGCAATCAATATTTGAGACCGGGCTTTCGCCACGTTCCCTTCACTTTATACAAGGTCGGGCTTACGCGACGGCCCATCACTTTATCAATATTCGAGTCCGGGCTTTCACCACGTCCCCTTCACTTTCACTGTAATCGAGTCCGGGCTTTCACCAAGTCCCCTTCACTTTCACTACAATCGATGACTAATGCAAACAAGCCATGCAATACACATGATATAGGATAAAGTGTCACTACCTTTGTCTTTCCTTCCTTGAGCAGGCACAGGCCTTCTATGCTCCGGGCAGATATCAAATCCTAAAGTCATAATTAAGGACGAAGCATTATTCTCTATCCCAATACTCAATTAACTCTTCAACACTTAGATTTGGCTATCAATAATGACCCTTAAGATGCCACAATGCCTCTAATAAAACCCCTAAAAGGTTGGGAAACAATAGGGTGAAGATCTCTTTTCAAAAACTTAAGGTGCTGGAACACAGGCGTGGGCCGCGGCCCACTCTTCCTTGGGATGCGGCCCAAATATGGTCAGAAGGCCATGGTCTGCGGCCTGCCACTCATGGGCCGCGGCCCGAATCAGGCCAGAAAGGTTTGGGCCGCGGCCAGCCACTCTTGGGCCGCAGCCCAGAAATTTCCTGACTCTGGGCTGAACTTTGAAAAACCATAACTAATTGTATAAAAATAGAAATGGAGTGATTCCAAAGCCAAATGAAAGGTATTTGAGCCCTCTTTCAAGGAAAAATATGGCTTATAACTTAAAATCATCACAGAAATACAGAATCACCCAAAACCCAACATTACTCCAAAACAGAGTTCTGTTTTTGTACCAAACTTTGGCAAAGCATAACTCTCAGAATACTAAACGAAATGACACAAAATATGTGTCCATTTTGAAGCTTGGGATGTGAAATTTAAGACTGGAAAGTTTCAAAATTTTATGAAATCATTTGGTCACTCAAAACGTCCACACAAATAAACTGTCTAGACAGAGTTCACATTGACAGCATTTTCCAACTTTTCTACCAAAGTGTTCAATGACTCCAAAATCATTAACCAAGCTTATTCCCATACAATTTTCCACAAGGAACACAATGGTAACCTCAAAATGACCAAATTCATACTCTAACCACATGCCTTGTTTTGACCAATACACCAAAACCAACACAAAGTTCCCAAACTTTACTTTTAATTATTCAAACCAATCCATTTGTCCAAAAGACATCACAATATACCATTTCCATTATCACAACATGCCAAACTCACTAAGACCCTAATTTTTTGAAAATAGGGCAGAAAATTCCAGAAAAATCAATGCTCACCAACAACCACAATATATATATCAAAAGGGAGATAACACTCACCTCTTTCACTTTGCCAAAAAGATTTCTTGATTCTTCAACTTTCACAATCTCTTCAGGTCACAAACTAACACCAATGAACACATTTCAACCATCACAATGAAGCTCTTCATTCAAGGATCAACATTAAAGAAGGAAGTTTGAGCAATGGAAGCCATTTTCCTTGCCTTTTTGCAAGCTTTTCCTCTTCCTCTTTGCTGCAAAGTGTCGCCAGAAAATGGAGAAAGAAGAGAGATGAGATGAGGGAGATGGAGTGTGGAGGAGGAAGAAGGAAAGAAATCATTACTCCCCCCCAACCCATACCATTCCAGCGTCCAAGAGGGAAGGGAGAGGAGAGAGAAACTATAAAAAATTGCATTTGACTTTCTCTTATCACTCCCACATGTGAGCTTGCCATGTGTCATTTCCCCATTGGTTCTCACACACTTAATCACCAATTATCCTCTCTAATCCTTCCATTACCCATTTAATCACACTTCTCACTTTTCTTTTAGTTAGTAATTAATTTCCCCATTAATTACCAACTTATGCCAATAATTCCATTCTTTCAATTTTCCAACAATTATGACATATTAAATAATATTGTCACCAATATACATTAATTCCACTTTAATCCGATAATTATCCTCAATAATTATCATTAACCCCTAATCAAAAATTGGGGTGTTACACGTATCAATATATATGCTCTATCAAGTTTATAACCTATGAGGGCTATTTTCAAATTTCAAAATTAATCATCATTAATTTCGAAATTAATTAAAAATTAATTATCTTGATGAGATAATTAAATAAATTCAGTCTAAATTAAATCTGTCCAACAGTTTTAATTTAACCTATTTATTTAATCCAAATAAAGAGCCATTAGATTTAATTTATCTTCATAAATTAAATCTGAGATACTATATCTCTATCATGTTAGTTATTAAATTTAATATATCTTAATAAATTAAATTTAAAACTAACACAATATAATAATATCATATAATATATATATATATAAGATATATATTTCGAAAATATATATATATATCTATATAATATTATTAATGAATTTTATATTATATATATATAATTCGTCCACCCTAAATTAAACATTATCTCGTGTTGGGCCATTCTTATGTGCGACCCTGTAGGCCCATATGAAGTTGGCAGTGGGCCAATAACTATACTAACCCAAAAGTCGCAAGCGACCTCTAGCAAGACATTACAACTACCCAATTCATATGAGGATCGTTATCACGATGCAACCTGTCATACAACCATGTCACGTCCCTTTTGTCACACGATATATCGATCAAGGATAAGGCATGGATAATGTCATCCTCTTATTCCTGACCATTACTTTCTCGATTCCTGAGT
Source organism: Inga leiocalycina (assembly GCA_963242795.1). Lineage (NCBI taxonomy): Eukaryota > Viridiplantae > Streptophyta > Magnoliopsida > Fabales > Fabaceae > Inga > Inga leiocalycina. The sequence continues at coordinate 40,827,055 of OY725322.1, read as the reverse complement.
AGCCTGATAATAGAGACAGAAACTCCATTCATCATAGTATGGCCATACATTTCTCAGACTCACTCATCGAGGGGCCAGTAATATCTCTCTACTAATGTGAGGGACAAATTCCATCTTGATCATTCATATTCCTCTGCATGAAAAACCACCAAGCCCGATCATAGCCTTTATCATCACCCGGTCAAAAGTGACTTTTGACTAGTTCAAAGCTTAGCAACTCTAATGTAGGAATCCATGATGACCTCAGGTCTAAGCGCATTGTGACGTGGTTATACATGAGAAAAGCTTATGACTTGATCCATATAGCTTTCTCATAATGGGTCGGTCCAGCACCTTGTACTCTTACAAGTGCCTAAGACTTTGATTCGTATCTCCATATCTTATCAAAGTCATACTGATCTTGTTTCATCTCTGCTTACGCATAGATGACCAACCAGGGACATTTTAAGATAATCTTTATGAATTATCCAAGGATACAATTATCACAGTTAACATGCAAATAATATGATAACAGAATGGAGAAATTTTATTAAAATAATAATGTTCAAAGTACAATGATTGGCCCTTATGGCATAATTTCCAACATACTCCCACTTGCCATAGGTGCAATCATTAATTTACCTAATTCCCATTGCCCTAACATGACACTCATGCTTTACCTGTGCAAGTGGCATAGTAAGAGAATCAGCAACATTATCTTCTCCTGCTACTTTGCATATCTTTATACTACCTTTATCATTGATTTCTCTAATAAGATGAAATCGCCTGAGTATATGCTTGGTCCTTTGATGTGACCTAGGCTCCTTAGCCTGTGCAATAGCACCACTATTGTCACAGAATAAATCTATTGGATTTGAGATGGTAGGCACCACCCTTAGTTCAGTAATGAATTTTCTGATCCAAACGGCTTCTTTAGCTGCATCTGATGCTACTATATACTCAGCTTCTGTTGCAGAATCTACTAAGTGCTCTTCTTGGAGCTCTTCCAACTAATTGATCCACCATTCAGGAGGAATACATATCCAGATTGTGATTTAAGGTCGTCTTGGTCAGTTTGGAAACTTGCATCTGTGTAACCGGTTATGCAGAGCTCATCATCCAATCCACCATAGACTAAAAATAAGTCCTTAGTCCTTCTTAAGTACTTTAGGATATTCTTGACGGCAGTCCAATGACCCTCACCAGGATCTTGTTGGTATCTGCTGGTCATACTTAAGGCAAACGAGACATCCAGTCGAGTACATAACATGGCATACATGATGGATCCAATGGTCGAGGCATATGGAACCTTACTCATGCGATCTCGCTGATCAGGTGTACTAGGACACAGATCCTTGTTAAGATGGATGCCATGAGACATGGGCATGTAACCCCTTTTTGAATCATGCATACTGAACCTATGCAGTATCTTGTCTATGTATGTGCTCTGACTTAAGCCTATTAGTCTTTTGGATCTATCCCTATAGATCCTAATCCCTAGGATATAGGTGGCTTCACCTAAGTCTTTCATTGAAAAGGACTTTCCTAACCAAGACTTGACACTCTGCAAGGTAGGAATATCATTCCCAATGAGTAGGATGTCATCTACATAAAGCACTAGAAATACAACTATGCTCCCAATAACCTTCTTGAAAACACAAGGTTCATCGATGTTTTGAATGAATTCAAACTCTTTGACTACTTCATCAAAATGATGATTCCAGCTCCGAGATGCTTGCTTCAATCCATAAATGGATATTTGAAGGTTGCAAATTTTACCAGAGTCCTCTAGACGCACAAAACCTTCAGGTTATGTTATGTACACATCCTCAAGCAGCTTTCCATTAAGGAAGGCTGTTTTGACATCCATCTGCCATATTTCATAGTCATAATATACTGCAATGGCAAGAAGGATTCTGATTGATTTGGCCATTGCAATTGGGGAAAAGGTTTCATCATAGTCTACACCATGAGTTTGAGTGAATCCTTTTGCAACCAGTCGTGCCTTGAAGACATTTACATTGCCATCCATGTTAGTTTTCTCCTTGAAAACCCATTTGCACCCAATGGTTTTTACACCTTCAGGTGGATCGACTAAGGTCCATACCTGATTGTCGTACATAGATTGCATTTCAGACTTCATGGCATTTAGCCATTTCTCAGAGTTTGGTCCCACTGTGGCTTCTCAATAGGTGGTGGGCTCATTTTGCTCAATGAGCAACACATCACAGCCTTCAGTAATCAAAAATCCATATCTTTGAGGCTGATGTCGTGTATTATCAAATCTTCGCGAACCTTGTCTTACTTGAGGAGGCTCAGCAACTTGTTGTGAGTCTTCTCTAATTTCCATCTGTGGTTCTGTACCATCTTATGGCTCTTGAATTTCTTCGAGATATACGTCACTCCCACTGGTTGTTTTAGAGACAAACTCTCTTTCTAGAAACTTACCATTTCGAATAACAAACACTTTGTTATCAGTGGGATTGTAGACATAGTATCCTTTCGTTTCTTTAGAATACCCCACGAAAAGGCACTTTGTGGATCTGGGTGCTAATTTATCAGAGGCTTGTTGCTTAACATATACCTCACATCCCCAGATCTTGAGAAAAGATAAACTTGGTTTTTTTCCAGTCCATATCTCATATGGTGTCTTTTCAATTGCCTTAGATGGAACACAATTTAGTGTGAATGCAGCTGTCTCTAGGGCATGTCCCTAAAAGGACGGTGGAAGATCTGTTTGACTCATCATAGATTGAACCATATCTCATAGTGTTCGATTCCTCCGTTCAGAAACGTCATTCCATTGTGGTGTTCTTAGAGGAGTCAATTGTGAGATTATCCCACAACTCCTAAGATGGTCAATGAATTCTTGGCTCAAATATTCACTACCTTGATCAGATCAAAGTGCTTTAATTGTTTTGCCAAGTTGGTTTTGTACTTCATTTTGGAATATTTTAAATATTTCAAAAGATTCAGATTTATGTTTCATTAGATAGATATAGCCATATCTACTAAAGTCATCTATAAATGTGATGAAGTAGACATAACCTCCTCTGGCAGCTATATTTAATGGTCCACATACATTTGTATGTATGAGGCCCAATAATTCAGTAGCCCTCTCACTGTGCCCAGTAAAAGGTGCCTTAGTTATCTTTCCTAATAAGCAAGATTTGCATATATCATATGATTCAAAATCAAATGAGTTTAGAAATGCGTTTCTCATATAATATATACATACATATATATATAAGATATATATTTCGAAAATATATATATATATATCTATATAATATTATTAATGAATTTTATATTTTATATATATATATATAAATATAAAATTCGTCCCCCCTAAATTAAACATTATCTCATGTTGGGCCATTCTTATGTGCGACCCTGTAGGCCCATATGAAGTTGGCAGTGGGCCAATAACTATACTAACCCAAAAGTCGCAAGCAGCCTCTAGCAAGACATTACGACTACCCAATTCATATGAGGATCGTTATCACGATGCAACCTGTCATACAACCATGTCATGTCCCTTTTGTCACACGATATATCAATCAAGAATAAGGCATGGATAATGTCATCCTCTTGTTCCTGACCATTACTTTCTCGATTCCTGAGTAGCCTAATAACAGAGACAGAAACTCCTTTCATCATAGTATGGCCATACATTTCTCAAACTCACTCATCGAGGGGCCCAGTAATATCTCTATACTAATGTGAGGGACAAATTCCATCTCGATCATTCATATTCCTCTACATGAAAAACCACCAAGCCCGATCGTAGCCTTTATCATCACCCGTCAAAAGTGACTTTTGACTAGTTCAAAGCTTAGCAACTCTCATGTAGGAATCCATGATAACCTCAAGTCTAAGGGCATTGTGACGTGGTTATACATAAGAAAAGCTTATGACTTGATCCATATAGCTTTCTCATAGTGGGTCAGTCCAGCACCTTGTACTCTTACAAGTGCCTAAGACTTTGATTCATATCTCCATATCTTATCAAAGTCATACTGATCTTGTTTCATCTCTGCTCCCGCATAGATGACCGACCAGGGACATTTTAAGACAATCTTTATGAATTATCCAAAAATACAATTATCACAGTTAACATGCAAATAATATGATAACAGAATGGAGAAATTTCATTAAAATAATAATGTTCAAAGTACAATGATTGGCCCTTAGGGCACAATTTCCAACACAACCTTCGCGACAAGCTCCGACAAGAGTTGTTGCTAGAGCTTCAACTTGAAATGGCAAAGATGTTCGAAGCGTAAAGGGAAAGGGACGAGCATAGAACTCAGGAATCCCCGGTCTTCAATAGCACTAAAGTAATTTACAACCCTCTGGAGGAACCACTTGGCGACCCTTCTCCCACTCTAGCATCGAGAGAGCCTTCCACCCTCTATTTGGAGGATCCACTATTGCGTGTTGTTGCCAGTGCTCTCGTTCACACATGTGCTACCACCCACCATCATCAGCAAATTCTGGAGGATTTACATAGGGTGAATGTGACGAGTGTTAGAAAGGGGGAAGAAGGTACAACCATCCCTGTTCCTGATCCAGAGGTTAGCACGTTAGGTCAGGCGATAGGATCTTTCATCCTTTGGCCTTAAAATCTTATTGGTTTAGAGGCAACACCTCCAATGGTAGGCATTACCTTACTATTACTGAAAATGTGTTGGCATCCTAATAACAATTTGTTTTTTGATGTTCTAAAAGGATAACGAAGATGTGAGGAAATGGCCCTACTTAGCATGACTGCAACAGATCTACAAGGGCATTAAACAGGTTGACTTGAAGATGCCTGAAGGGATTGTGAGCCTTACATTGGAGTATCCCTACACGATTGACAATACAAATCTCAAGCAGTTTATCAGGTTGGAGGAGATAGATGTGGGCTAGGTGAAATTTACAATCCGGTAAGTTTTTTTTCAATTTTCCCATAGAATTCATTTAGTGGTTTTTTGATTTCATACATTCAATAATTCATTCCTTATTTTAATTCCATTATAGCATCTTCCACGGCCTCTGCACAAGCATGGAAAGACGTGATTGGTATGGATTCTTATGCCCTATGAATACGACAAGGGATACCAATACTGTAGCCCATAGGACTCACTATGTGGGCTACGCAATGGGAGAGACCAAACTTTGTTGTTATCTAGCACCCATTGTTCAACGGTTCGTATTTTCATTTTGTCAATTTAGATGTTTAATAAATAATTGCCTTGTCATTTAACTTCATTTTAATCTGTATATGTTGTTATAGTTACCACTGGAGTTTGTGTGTTATATGTCCTCGCAGCAACCTAGTCTATTGGTTTGATCCCTTGCGTAGAAGGCCAGACAAAGATACAAAATCCGTCTTCGACACGTAAGTTATTTTGTTTGTATTTTATTGACTTTTAAAAAAATGAATAGTTCTAATTTCTGTTGATTTTTATTTTCATGATAGTGCTTGTCAAACATATAGAGTCCTAGGAGGGTCACGCGAGGGTACAGTTGTTAAAAAGCCAAAGTGATTTTATCCGATAGTAAGTAGTTTCGATTCTAATTGTTTCACTGACGGTTGTTTTAGACATACCTTTATTGATTTTAACAACCAATTGCATGCCTTTGATTTAAAGTGCCCTCGACAACTTGGCAACACTAAATACGGATATTATGTTATACTTTATATGTATAACATCACTCAAAGTGGAATTACTAGCGATTTTGAAAAGGTAATCGCTTCTTCATTCTCAAATGATAATATTTTTGGTGTTCTAATTGAAATGCTAATTAATTCATTTGCTTGATTCATTTCATCAAAGATTATTTTTTAATTTTCAGATTTTTGATAATGAAGATGCCTACCTATGTGAAGACCTTAATTTGATTAGAGACCTTTTGGTTGGACATCTTCTTCAAAATATAGAGCAGTATTTTGACATTTTCTGGTTGTTATTGTACATGTATATAGTAGTAGATTGTATGAGTTGATATTGTATGTATATGTAGTAAAGATTGTAGTACTGGATATCCTTATCATTTTGTAACAGATATTGTGGTTTATGAATCCATTTTCTATTCTGCTTCTGTAGTTTGAAATCGTTGGGTAATGCATAATGTAATTAATCATTTTTAAAAAAATCAAACCTTTTAACATCCCAAATCCAGAATTGAGACATCTAAAGTCCCCCCGGTAGAAGACTTTAGACGTCCCAAATTGAGATTTGGGACATCTAAAGTCTCACCTTAGACGTCCAAATTAAGATTTAGGACGTCTTTTCTTAAAACATACTACGCCCCCCACATAGACATCCCCCAGTTTTTGGACGTTAAAAGTGCCAAAATAGAGATACTAAAACCCCTTTTTGTAGTAGTGGTATTCAACTTCAAGCCTAAGGCTTCATATGGTTTATTATAAAAAAGTCAAATATTGGATTTAATTTGTACGCAAAATAGGAACTCAAACATGTACTAACTTTAATTAATTGGGACCACTCAATATTAATGTTGAGGTACAAGGAAACTTTTTAACTACATGATCCAAAAGGGAATGCATTGTGTGATTGATAAAGCAATTAAGCATTCCAATTTCCAAATACACGCCTCATATATATATATATATATTATATAAACACAGAGTGAAGCATGTGAATAGATAATCATGGAAGGCATTATATGCACATGATCCCAATAGTGTTCCTTATTATGCAAGGTGATTATTGACAAAGGTAGTACATCAACAGAACTAGTTCACTTTAATTTCCTGATTAAGATCTGGTCAAACAATGTTAATCAATGCCTAAAGAGGGTTTTGAAGTATCGTTATTTTGATCATAAGATATTATTATAAAATGGACCGGATCACCGACAAGTACGTATTTTATTCTTTTGGAAATGCAAAGTGTGTTGCAATGTAATCTCATGGAAACTTAATAAGGGTAGTCTTGAGATGTGATATACTCTATTTTTTTTATAAGCAACTCTTTTTTTTATACTTAAAACGAACTAAGGGTTAAAATTAGTGAAAAATAATAAATGTGTAAAAAATATCATGTTTTTTTTCCAAATATGCCCCAATTTATGAAAAGAGTATAAGAGAGAGAATGAATAAAAAATATGGAAGAGAATGGGTATAAAATATGAGAGAGAATGACTAATAAATGATTAAATGAAAGAGAATTAATAGTGAGTGGGAGATAATTAATATAAATATATGCATTTAATGGAGGTAGAAAGAAAAAAATCATTTAAATTTTGAGAGATAAGGCAAAATTGTTTAAATTAAGAATTAATTTCAAGAAAGAGAAAGTAACGTAGTTTATAAAAAAATAAGGGAAGGGAGTAATTTTTTTGATAAATTTTTTTTTTTTTTAACAATGATAGATTTATTGACTACTGTTAACTTTATTTATTCAGTCACTTTAATGACCGACCGATTCTTAGAGGGTTGCAGTATCATTGCAAGGTTTGAATTGAGAGCTATGTTGTGTGGTCCAAATAAAAGCAAAGAGCTTTGGATCATGATGAGAGGGTGGCATCACAACTCACTTTGCTAAGTTGCCTCTAGTGGGTGGCCACTAGAGTCACCCCACTTAAGTACCATCCCTAATCATTATTTCTTCATTATTTATGCGTTACTTTCTTTTACCATGGCATGGTTGATACTGTAACAGGAAATTCTTCATCTTTTAATAATATCTATATTTTTTAGTTGAGTCTCACCTTAATAATATCACACTATCACTCTGTTCTTTTCTATAAATCATTTGTATATCATTCTCATAAAATAAAAAAAAATTAAATAGATACATTTCTTCATATTTTCCCTTATTTATGAATGGTGCATATATTCTCTCACTTCCCTTTATCTCTCTACATTTATAAATATCTCTCTCTCTCTCTCATATTATTAATGAAGGGTAAAATTGTCAAAAGTTTATTTATTACCCTACAAGTGGCTTATATTTTAATATAAACATTTTTGGGTACAAGTAACTTATAAAAAGGAATAGAATGACATCTTTTTTTTAACTAAAGCAGTTTTTTTTTTCCAGACACATGTATTCTCTTGTCAAAGGTACTCTTATTCGAGAATTTGTTGGATATTAAATGTGGGCATATCCTCTAATAGGAATTCAAACCTTGATTTACTAAGTTATAAGGAACTAATTCATTCCACTAGACTCAACAATGGTTGATAGAAGTTTGTTTTTTTTTATTGCAATCATTTTTTTTTCTAAGCATATGTATCCTCCTATTAATAAAGGCAATCCTATTTGAGGCACTATATGACACTAAATGTGGGGATCTCTCCGAATGAGAATTCGAACCTTAGTTCGCTATATTGAGGGATTAACCTCTTCTATTAGACCCAATCCATTGGATTCTTGCCATCATTTTGGCAATGAGGAACTAAGTTCAAAAGGTGTACGGTCCAACAACGATGTGTATGGGTTGGTGCAAAAAGTCCAAATTCCTGAATTCTGCTGAGGGCCCAATATGTGACTGGGGAGTTCAACTTCCATATTGCAGATCCAATCTATGTTGAAATAAATAAATATTTATTTTAAAATTTTGAAATATCTTTTTTATATTTATCAAACTAAAAAATTATTATATTTTTCAATAAAATATAAGAATTTTTACATGAATTTTTAAAATTATATAAACTTGCTATATAAAAATGTAAAGTTCTCTTAAAAAATTATATTGTATTGCAATTAATTCAACAATAGATTTATTGATTGAAAAATTTCGATAACCCTTTTAGATTTATTTTATAGAGGATATTTTATTTATAAAGGTAAACTCATTTCCAAGAGGGTTTCAAAGTATTTTCAATAGCTCCTATATTTCATTAGTAAGGGAGGAAAAAAGTAGAGTAGAACCGTGTTTAGGTTTTATAATATATATGTTTGTTTCCAAGTGTTTTTTTTAATTATCTTATTTTTCCAAGTGAGTTAAAAAATATTCTCAACACATCTTCCAATTTCCAATAGTCAAGAAATTAGATCCAAAATACTTGAGTCCATTTCCAAAAACATTCAGTCTTTGTAGCAAGTTCATTTCCAGATGGCTTATCTTTTTTGGCCAAAAAAATGGCTTATCTTTGTATTTTTAAGTGAGTTTTGAAGTATTTCCAATCTGGCTTTAGTTTTAGTAGTAGTGAATATCCAAACAATATGCTGCTTTATTGAGGTCCGAAAATTTAAAACAACATAGTTGAATTTAAGTCAGATAACATTTTATTTCCAAGAGCCGAAATGTTTTTAACCCAACTCCAGCTAGTTTATAATATCAGCAAAGAAATTAGCTGAACATAATATGAGTAGTTGAGTCCAGGTCTTGTAACAAATTCACACGCAAGGGCTTTGCTTTGTATTTTCAAGTCGATGGTTTGCAAAATATTTTCAACTCAACTTCTAATGGTAGAATTAAAGAAATTATATCAGCATAATAGTTGAGTCCAAGTTTTATAATACAAGTTCATTTTCAAACGGCTAACCTTGTTTTCTAAGGACGTTGCAAATTTCCTTTTATTTTTTTAATTTGATTAAGGGTTTTTTTAGGCTTAAAGCGTAAAAGGCTTTGATTTATGCTAATAAGCATGTTTTCTGAAATTTAGACTTGTATTCACCTTCTTATGGGAGTAAAGCTGTTTATCATCTCAATTAACAACAACTTGTTGATTGCAAATTTCTTTTTCGGTTGCAGGTGTAATACCTAGAGGAAACTGTGGGATCGAACATGCAAGCTCGTAAACAAAGGACACATATGCTATTACTTGACCCAAAGTTCGTTGGCAGATTGCAAAATATTTTCTATTGGTTATAAAACTTGAGTACCATTCTAATTTATAAATTGCTTGCTAGTAAAAACTAATAGTTAGGTTGGATATATTAAAACTCAATTTGATATAGTTTTGACTTAATTTTCAGTTTTCAGCATGGAATGAAAATCCGAATCGATCAGTCAAACTGGTAATGCGGTGACCCAGTTTGATCTGGTGTGACTTGGGGTAATTTGGTATTTACTTGGGTAACCCACCCAATCCAATGAATTACCTACGTTTTCTTTACCTCCCCGGATATTAAAATGATTCTGTATTGCTTGTTTTTTACTCTTTTTTGTAGGATTAATGCGCAAATTTACCCCGAAAGTTTTTGTGAAAAGCAATATATGTTACCCTTGGTTTAAGGTTGTGCCAAAAATGTTAAAATACAGCAATGTTGTCCCTTATCATTAAAAAGTTAATAGTTAACATTAATTTTTTAACAGTTAACATTAGTTTTTTGATGGTATAGCGCAACACTACTATGTTTTAAAACTTGTGAGGTAACATTAAACCTGGGATCAGGGGCGCCTGATGTGCACTTCCCTGATTTGCGCTTGTTGCGCTGCCCATTTGGGGTCCTTCCCAAATGTATTTTTCATGATTCTTTGGATCGTTATATTCTACATGAAATGGGTGACATTTTGATATTTTATGTGCAAAAAATTGAGCTCTTTTCAATTTTTTATGATTTTTCAAAGATTCAGTGCAATTTTTTTTTTAAAAGTGGTACAGTTTTTTTTTCCTACTTTGAGCGCTAAATCTTTAAAAAATCATAAAAAATTGAAAACGGCTCCTTTTTTTTCCTATAAAATATCAAAATGTTACTCATTTCATGTAGAATATAATGAAAAATACATTTGGGAATGATCCCAAATGGGCCGCTCAGCAGGCGCACAGCAGGGACGTGCACATCAGGCACCCCGATCCTTAAACCTGAAAAAACTTTAGAAAAAATATTATTCCTCACTGAAAACTTCTGCAATAAATTTGCACATTAGCCCTTTTTTAAATGACAGTATTGCTCTGAACCTCCTTGTCTTCTTCTTTGACTTTGATTTCTTTCTTTCTTTCTTTCTTTCTTTTTTTTCTTCTTCCCCTCCCATCCCTTCCAAATCCCTCACACCAAACAGATCCTAAAGTTCAATCTCCCTCGTGTGGCTTCTTCCATTCTGGTTTGCTCTCCCTCCCATTCATTCTTGAAAGTTATGAATGCTTTTTATTGAATATGGATTTCATTAATGCTCTCACCCATGTGAAGGATATGTTTCAAGGTTAGGAGGTTATTATAACTTTTTACCCCCTTGTAACAACAAGAACTTAAATTATGTGGGGGCACTTTTACTTTGCTCACCACAAACTGTTTTTATAAAAGCTTTCAGATATAATTTAGAGTTCCCTATTGTTTTTTCCCCCATTGAAAGATAAAACGACATTTGTAATTTCATTGACGATGTCATTCCTTCATGTTTTGGATGGATTTGAGTATGTTTCTTTCATTGGTCATCGTAGAATCTTGTTAAACACGGGTATATATGCATATAAGATACACTGCCGGCCAAAAAACTTACGAAAGATATACATATATAACTATAAACAGCAAATGAGCACATTAGAAATGAATAACAAAAAACATTACAAAATTAATATAGGGATACCCATAATATTTTCTGAAAAATAAGTTTTTGTATAACCTAATTTTAGATACTGATGATAAAGAGGGTAGAATATGTTAGATGTGTAAAACTAGCTACTATAATATACTATGTGTATAGTGTGTGTGTGTGTGTGTGTGTGTGTGTGTGTGTGTGTGTGTGTGTGTATCAGGTACATATTTAATGTGGCTACACTTACTTTTTTTTACATTTTTTTTTTTGAAATTTCGATACTTAGAATTTAATTACCAATCATCCAATTAAATTTACTATTTTTGTCTTAAATATACAATGACATATATATAATAACAACAATATTTTTTGATCAAAAAAACAAGAATCTTCTGCCTATTATCTTAAAAGGAATAATGATTTAAATATAAATACAAATATGATAAAATCAAATGAACAGTAATTAGACGACATATGCTCAAGTAAATATATCTAACAATTAACCTATGCTCCATATATGTTCACTATGTAGAAGTGATCATGGTGAGAGCTAGAAATAACCCAAGGTATACTTTTGCAGTTTTGCAATATATATGCATGTGTTCATCTCATGGAATACAAATTACATAGTAGTAATTAAAATAAATGAAGCAAGATACTAAAAACATGTAGAATCCTATATATTAGTCGATAAAAAATGCACAAGATGTCCAACAGCTAAAATCATGTACCCTTATTGAGGGATTTGTTTTACCGTTAAAAAACGCATGCCAGTGAAGCAGATTAATTAATTCAATTTACTTTTTCTTATGACAGACATTAAAGGTCACATTCTCAATAAAGCACAAAAACAACAGAAAGTCAAACATCAATTCACGAAGGAAGGAAGGAAGGTGCATGATTATTTAAAACCCCATCTAGTAGAGAATTTAATATCTATATATCTTTCCTATATGACCTTCATATTTCTCACTGTCCTCATATATATCCGTGCTTATTCTCTGAGGAAAATCCTGTATTACGTGTGTATTATCACTTGAAAGGAAAAACCTGGTCTTTATTACGAGGTTGTGTTGCACTGCTGTTTGGTGATCGGAGAAGTTTAGGAGTCATCATCATATCAAAGCTGAATGGCTTCGTACGTTGTTGTTGGCTTGTAATATTATTAACAACCGAAGGATTCATCAGAGAATTTGATGAACTCATCACCATCTGATACTGATTCATCTGCCTGCTTGGTTCCATGTCCATTATTGCCCCAAAATGTGAAGGAAAATATGTCTGAGCTATTGTTCCAGTTGACAAAGACAAGTTTGATGATAATCCTGAGAAAGGTACAACGTTAGTACTAGTGCTGTGTAAATCTGTCTGCCGGTTTGCAAATCCAAGGTTTGAATTAGCCTCCCATTGGTTATCATTAACATTATAACCAAGTGGAGGCATAGTGTTCAACAAACCCAGAAAAGAAGGATGATGATGATTGTTTCTATCCTTTTCTTCTTCTCTTCTATTCCAATTTGCTTTCTCTTCATCAATAGCCACTTCTCCTTTAGACTTGCACATGACTGAGTTTGAACCTTCCATGATGTTAAACCCTTGTTCATTTTGCTGAGAAGTGCTTGTAGTAACTTGATTGTTCATGGAAGTTACTGGTTGTTGACAGAAATTACTGAAGCTTCCAGGAGGAATTTGGAGAGGTGGGAGTTCATCAATTTCATGTTTAGCTGCATCAAGCAACCAATCCACAACCTTACTAGGCTGATTGAACCCTAACCTATCTTGAAGATCATATAGCTGAATAGCTGTGGATACTGAGAGTCTCACTCGTCTATCTCTCAGTCCTTTCACTGTGCAAACCTTGCTGTGACGATCTTTGCCTCCGAAGGCTCGCGAAACACGAACAATCCTCGGGTCCTTTGATCTTAGCCATTGTGATGATGATGCTGTTAAGCTGCTGCTTCTTGTTGTTGTTGTTGTTGTTGTTGTTGATGACGTTGAAGCCTTCTTCGTTTTGTCATGATGATTTTTCTGTTTTAATGAGAAATCTGCTGCTTCTTTTGATGAAGTTCTATTGTTAATGTTGCTCATCTTATGTCCCTCATTGTAGCTTTCCCAATATAATGCAGAGAGAATTTTGCTGTCCTTTCCTTCTTCGTTCTTCAAATTTCTCTTCCACCTTCAACAAGTAATCCCTTCAACATATATGAATCTAATTAATTAAGTATTGATTAGTTGGTTCGTTCATATCTGCTACAGAAAAACTAAACCATATTGATAGTTACAAGACTATGAAAGAAGTCTGATAAAAATGCAACTGTTAAACTTGATTTAGTGTTCGGTCTCAGAGACTGCATAGTAATTTTAAATTTCTCAGATTTGGTATCCATGATAAACACTATTGAAACAGAAACAGCAGAATTGTAGCTATTCTGTAACTTATCACATCTAAAACAGTAAAATTCGGATAACTAATTTTGATTTCGAACAAGAAAAACGTAATAGTGAACAGAATACACTCTAACTATTTAGGTTTTGACCACATAGAAACATCTCCATCTCCGTATCAAATCGAAATATACAAGAAAATTTTACAGTAAGAGAGAGGTTCAGTACATGAAAAAGATAAGTAATAAGAACAGTTAAATGAGGTGCAAGCTAGGTCTAATATGAAGCTATTTTGTACCAACATAAAGATGATAATTAGAACAAATTCACATTCAAAAGCAAGAGTATAGTTGCAGAGCATTCAAGAACCATAGATAATTAAAGTAAAAGTATAAATGAAGCAAGTAATTAACTCACAGGATCACCTACCCCTATTAGATAACGATATCAAGCACACAAGAGAGAGAGCGAGAGAGAGAGAGAGAGAGAGAAGGAAGAAGTTTCGCACTGTACTTTAGATTCCAAGATCTGATTAAGAAACTGGTTTGCTTGCTAGGTTCAAAGTATGCGTTTTGTTGAGTAGATTAAACTTAGAGAAAAAGTTGAGCCGCAACAGAATGAAAAAGGAGGAAGAGGAAGAAGAAGATGCTGGCACTGAACTGAACACGCCGTCCTGAAAGATAAAGCAAAGGCGCTTGGGTGGCCACGTGTCACATATCCAAATTGGTCAAGTATATATAAGGTAGGTTATAATTTATATGAATTGAGAAATTATTGATACTCGTCATTTATTTTTTAGTAAAAAAATTAATCAATTACATTATTGGAGAGAAAGAATGAAAAAAAGTGATGTAGCAAAAGAGGTACAAATAATTGTTGAGTTGAGGGGAAGAAATTTGATATTACTAAAATTGTGAGTTCAGATTTTGTAGAAAGAAAAAACTGCATTAAATTGTGAGTGCGCTAATACTCTAGTCTAAATTAAAGACATGAGAAATTGGTGTTTTGAAAAGAGATAAAAAAAACCACTCAAAAAGAAAAAAATAAAATTGAGAAATAAAAACCAGCAGCAACAAAATAGTTGAGGTGGTAAACAATCTCACCCCATAAAGAAGAAGAATACAATTTCAAATTTCAAAAAATATACTTGTTAGGAGAGGTAAAAATATTTTGTACCTTACATTTTGAAAATGACACCCTTGATCAAATAAAAAAAAAAGACAAGTAAAAACATGAGAGTTGATTCAAGCGGTTCCCTGGCGTCTGTATATGTTAATTGGGGCTTAATGTTGCTTGTGAGATTAGTTGACATTACCAATAAAAAATTGATCAAGAGTGGCTAGAAACCTAATAAGTTAGGTTTAGGTTTTTGTTTTTCCAATTAAAGAAAATACAGGCTATATGACTTAAGAGTAATGCAATAAGCTTTTCACATGAACGTAGATTATCCTCCAATGAGTGAAGAGCCTTCAAAAACAGAGAGAGGGAGAGAGAGAGTAGTGTTTTCTTTTTTGATCTGAAGGAAAGAAATCAAGATGAGCAAGATTTATGCATTAAGTAATTAGCTAATTAGAATATCCATATTATAATTTATATATGTGTGTGTGTGTGTGTGTGTGTGTATTCTGCATATCGGTTTAAGCTCAAGCGTAAGGGGCAATCATAATTTCTATGCTTACAGTGGTTTGGGGTTGAAAACTTTTGTCTACGATGTTACAAAAAATTCTAGATTCAGTGTGCATTACCCTACGCACACATCCATCATTGACTGACACAAACATATGGAAATATAATAAATTATTTGAGTTCCACGTTATGTTTATGTATTCTGCAGACATACGATGTTTTGTACATTGTATCTTCTGATGATGATTCATTCTTTTGCTCGCTATATATATATATTTCATATATTGCTTGCTACATGGTCACAAGCAGATGAGAGTTGTATGGAAGTTAATAACCTTCGAAGGGGGACCATTCACACATATCGAAAAGTGGTTTGTCACACTTTATCGACAATTACGAAAGGTTTTTGCGACAGAAACGCATCACATGGGGTCCCATAGAAACTAAGCCAAAAGACAACAAAGCAAACAGGGACTTCTCATCATCATCATTATTATGATTTTTGGTTTGTTTTCATATATGTCTTTTTTTTTTTTTGCATTATATATCTATATATATATCTATATATCCTTCGTATCGTTAACGTAGTTTTCTTTAACTAAGCAACATCAATAAATTTTTTAGGACGCCGTACTATTGTAACAGGATGATGACTTATTTCATATATATTCCTTACAAAAGATCGAGCCTACATCTAGTTTTATACCTTTTTTGAGAGCTAACTCAGAAGATGAAAATGAAATAGAATGTGTGCAGTTATTAAGGTTTCAACCATAATTGTGACGTATAACTTATGATTCCTAATATATTCATTGCAGCATTTTTCATATTATTAAGGTAGTCATGTATTTTCGGGCAAAAAAGGGAGTCATGTATTTTTGGTGTTATTTTCCTATTTGATTAAAAAAAAAGATTAATTGCATCATGTGGAATTCTTTGGTATTTTTTAAGCAAGATTATGCACTTGAGTAATGAGAAAAACAAATTAGAAAGATGGAAATTAAGTAAAGAAGGGATATAAATGGCCAAGTAAAAATTGTGAAAATTAACCAATAAGGTTTGATCTATTGGAAGGGGCTAATTCCTATAATGTGATAAATTAATGTTTGATTTTTCACTTAAATAGGTGTTCACATTTAGCGCTCAGAACGATCATGTCTCGAACAAAATTACTCTCAATAGAAGGATACGCAAGCACACAAAAATTGTGCAAAGAAAATTAAATAGGTATGTCTAACTTCCCAGGAAGTTAAATAATATAATACTCCCTCCTATCCATAATATATGACTTAATTAGGGGATAGTATTGGTCCTAAATATACGATCCACTTCACATTTTTATCCATTTTGTCCAGATTAAATTTATTGATATTCCTTCAATAACAATCAAGTAGGAAAAAATATATCATATTAATTAACTTAACTAATATCCTTAATCTGCTTGAATTAGTTAATTAGGTCTTAAATTAAAGAACATATGAGTATTTTATTTGCACATGTGCACGATCTTGAATTCGAGAGCCCATCTCCTCCCGTGCAAATTAAAACTTAATTTGTAGAATAAATATGGGAAAATTCCAAAAAAAAATACATTGGAAATTGCAAAAGGATGATTCAATACACTGAAATTGGAAAAGGACAGTTCAATAAAGTGTCAGACGGGATGAGGAATATGAGATTTTGAAATCTTGATGAAATGATGAAAATGCCCTTCAGCCCTCCCTCCCTCCACTTTGGAATAACAACGCGATCCTCTTAATTAACAACTCTGGATTCTATATTAATAACTCCAATTTCTTCTTTCACAATTAACAAGTTTTAGAGTGAATAACAACACCTATCTCTTTATTAATAACAACATATTCTACATTAATAACTCTACATTCTTATTTCATCACAGTTAACAAGTTTTAGGGCCAATAACAACTCATTTCTCTTTAACAACACTATATTCTACATTAACAACTCCACTTTTTTCTTTCACAATTGACAAGTACAGACTCTTTGGAGGATTTTTGTGTTGTTAATGCAAAATACAGAGTTGTTAATTAAGAGGCCCATGTTGTTATTTCTACTAAGGGCTGAAGGGCTCTCCCTCTCTCCACTTCGGAATAACAACACGATTCTCTTAATTAACAACTCCGGATTCTAGATTAACAACTTCGGATTCTAGATTAACAACTTCAATTTCTTCTTTCACAATTAACAAGTTTCAGGGCCAATAACAACACATATCTCTTTATTAACAATAACGTATTCTGCATTAACAACTTCCCTTTCTTCTTTCACAGTTAACAAGTTTTAGGGCCAATAACAACTCTTTTTTCTTTATTAATAACATTGTATTCTACATTAATAACTTCACTTTCTTCTTTCATAGTTGACAAGTATGGACTCTTTAGGGGATTTTAGTGTTGTTAATGTAGAATACGGAGTTGTTAATCAAGAGGCCCATATTGTTAATTCGACTGAGGGTCAAAGGGCATTTTCATCATTTCGCCAAAGTTTCAAAATCCCAGATTTCTCCTCCCATCTAACACTATACTTATCTGTCCTTTTCTAATTTCGGTGTATTGAATCATCCTTTTGCAATTTCTAATATATTTTTTTTTTAGAATTTTCCCAATAAGTATTGCCATCCATCCACAAAAGGAAAACTAAAAAGGGAGAGAAAACTAAACAAGAGCATAGGAAGGTAACATCATCACATGGAGGTGAATTGAAAGACAGAGAGAAAAGAAATCCACTTTAGATAAGAGTGTGTGTTTGTTAGATTCAAAAGTTGTGGTGTATAGTCTAAGACCAGTGTCATTTCCATGTGTATGAAAGCTACTCATAGGGCGGGGACCAATTACACGTTATCTTTAAAGCACCCACCCCTACTGTGTAAGAACAGGACCACACACACCTTTGTTGCAGAGAGATATGCATGTAAACGAGTTAAAATTTTCGCATAGAGGAGGCGACAGGTGATGAGGGATGATTAGGTTTGTTGTGGTTTTGTTCGGTCTTTGTATTAGTCCAATATTTGACTAATGTATTCAGTATCTCATTAAAAAAAAAATTTCGCAGAGAGAGAGAGAGGGGCGAACACAAGAAACCAACAAGTGGATTAATTGTAATATATATTTTTTGAGAAGCGTGGAACTTCACGGCATAACCTTTTTTTTGTTTTGGTTTTTTGTTTTGTTTTTGTTTTTGTTTTTGTTTTTCGCTGAAGAATCATGCTTGAAGCTTGCTGCATGCATGCTTTCTGCAGAAGAAAGTCAAACTAATCAAGTGGGTATGATGCATATCCATCAGAATTAAATAATGTACCCACTTTCTCTTTATTTGGAAAGGACAAAAGTTGATGTAATTAATTATATGGTTTTACTTCTTTGTCCAACTACACCACTCCTATAAATGAAGCTTTAATTTCTAAATTAGATATGGATTTTTCATTTGGCTCGATTAATATTAGACATGAACTTTTTGTAATTTAAATAATATATGTTTATGTTATTAATAAAACCCATTACTAATTAATATTTCTCTTAATACATTTTTAGTCTATTTTTCAATTAGGATTATCAAATTTTCTTTACAGGTTTTCAAATTTACGAATTTTCAAGATGTTTCGAATAGGAATGGAGAGTCCACTTTCGCCAGTTGTAACAATAACGAGTCTAATATGGTGTGTTGAGAACAATGAGAAATTTGTATTTTGAGCGTCGTCAAACCCTAGAATTGCCTCCAAATTCAAAAACCCTAGAATTTACTATTACTTCTGTTCTTGATAATTATGATGCTCATGCATCCTCAAAGCAGGACCCCTAGACAACACTGGTTTCTCAACAACATATAAATGTGTGTGTGTGTGTGTGAACTCTTCTTGAATATAGAAGATGTAACTAAACTAATAGGACAAAGAGAACGTAATTCCACAAAAGCAATTTTTGGATATGAAGATAAACAGTACGAAAATAAAGAAGCTTGAGAGTGTGTGTGTGTGTGTATCATGCATTATATGGATTTTCTCTCCTCAGTAGTTTCGTTTAAACTCTCTTTCCTATGCCAAGAATAATAAGCAAAATAGTGACCGATATTTTGGGCCATGGAAACCTTAGGATAATCTCTATCTTGAAACATGAAACTTAGAGAACCAATAAAGAAGCTGAAGCTACTTTATATCGAGATACTAGGAGAAGCTAAAAGTTTCTAAACCCATAATTCTATATATTCAAGGAAACGAATAAAACAATATTGACAGAAGTGAGAGAATGAAGCCGAAGAAGATAAAGAGACGATCGAAGAAAGACAAACCAATTAATTCTTCCTAGTGACTCGTTCTAAAAGGAGAGAGATCGAAAAAAGACAATTCTTTATAACTGTCGTCGGAGTGTTTCTTCTCTTATTTTGCATCAGAGACTCATTGGACACTCTGAACACTACATTTACGCACAGAGAAGGAGTCTGCGAAATAGTAATAAATTAAACAACATTTAAATATTTAATTGGGTTTACTTTATTAATAGGTTTAATCTAAGAGTAATGGGTGGGCATCTCAAGATAGTTTCTCTGAGAGACTGACTAACTAACCAAATGGTCCCAAAATATTAATATATTTATATATATAGACAGATGACCCTTCGGTC
This sequence comes from Inga leiocalycina, assembly GCA_963242795.1. Classification (NCBI taxonomy): domain Eukaryota; kingdom Viridiplantae; phylum Streptophyta; class Magnoliopsida; order Fabales; family Fabaceae; genus Inga; species Inga leiocalycina. Next base: position 40,806,986 of record OY725322.1, on the reverse strand, counting down.
ACTGCTTATGACTTATCGCTCTCACCTTTCTGTGTAGTAGCCAGAATGCTGCATCAGCCTGCGACGCCAGAAGAAGCAGTGTCTCTTAACATTTTGTTTTTCTTTTGTTCTATTGTGGAGGTAAATTTCGTGTGCTTACAAGTGAAAAGTGAAAACAGCTCAAGCAATCAATACAAGAAGTTTATTTGTTCCGAATTCGGGATAAAAGTTTTTACTTCCTTGTTAACTTAGAAACAAACTAGATATAAACATATACTTCCTCCTGTCCATAATATATATATAAGTTCTCTTTTAGGAGGATTTGGTGATCCTAGATATAACTATTAGCCACTTTGCAAGAGTTTGTGTAGCATTAAATACTTTATTCCAAATATGTTATTCTTCTTAATTTTTTATGATGAGGGGATAAAGAGTATATATTTCTTTAATTATAGTATTTTTTTAGGGTAAACAAGTAAATGAATTTTTTTTTAAAACAACTTTAATGATGCAACTAAATTTTCTTAAATCAAGTTACTTATAAGTGATTTATATTATGGATTGGAAGGACTATGTGTGCGCTGCATGATATTTAATGTATTATTCATAATTTATTCTTCCTACAATCCTAAATGTAGGAAGTAGGAGCTAGTTTTAAAGATTTTTTTAAATCTTAAATATAAGACCCGGCCCAATTTACTTTATCTCCAACTTTATAATTTTTTTCAAAAACATCCCCTATTAATTACAAATAAAGTTTTTTATCAAGGGGTAGTTTCTAATGCAAATGACATAAGTGGAGTATTTTAGAAAAACCGACATATATCTTTTACAAGTAATTAACTTAACAATTTTCTTAATCCCTACAAATTTGTTATATATAGCTCATAAATTAAGGATATGAGCAAGTAAATAACATGTCGTCTATATATAGATACAGTATTCGTGGGTGTGTGTGTTGATATATTGATATTCATGAATATTAATAATGAACTAGATATAAGTGCAATGTTTCTTTTTGCCTGCATAAGGAATGTATTACTCATAATTTAAAAAGCACGTCACTTTATTTATAATTTATGGATAATGCGACTTCTAAATCATATGTGAGTGTACAGGTAAAAAACAATCATATGTGAAGGGATATTAATATTAATATTGATAAATAAAATATCAGATGGAATGTTATTAGAAAGGAAAATAAACCTCCGGTAATGTACTTTAGTTTTCTATAAGGCGCACTTTTGTCTTGTGAACTGGGATTTTTCTAAGTTTTTTTATTTTCTTTAGTTTTCCTCTTATACTACATCAACGTGCATTGCCTAATCTATTATATATGTTTGTGGATGTATATGTGAATTTAAGAAAAATATAACTCTTTTAAAGTGTATTAATCAAAAGTTTGCATGTAGCTATAATGAATTTCATTGTAACAGAGAGATGAATTGAGATCATCATGATGATCTTAATTTTACCCAAAGCATAAGCATAATGTGAAGATCATGAGACTTGAGCAGTTAATTACGTGAAACTGTGAAACCAAGAGACTCAATCCAAATGTATAAAACATAAAATTTCAAAAAGAACTTGTATAAAACATTTATGCGCTCAAGAATCAATTGTAATGTGTATATGACCAGGTGTGTCATATCTCAAATTTTGGGCCTAGAAGTTGAAGAACAAGTCTAAATTAAATGGACTATTAAGCCCAGTTGAGTCAATGTCTTAAGAATATTATGTGAAAATGCTTGAGATAATTATTAAAATTATTTATGGGCATTTGAAAATTCAAGAAACATTATGAAATTCAGTTTTGGCGATCTATAAAAATCATGAAGAGGTTTAGTTCCTCAAAAGGAGTCAAAATAATTTTAAAGCTGAATTATGGGAGTTAAGGCTTATTTTCCAAAGATAATTCAAGAAAAATATGTAGAGGTTAATGATTGGCTTGAAAATTTTAGAAAAATTATTTTATGAGATAGAGAAGTTAATTAAGGCATAAAATCCTTATAAATTATTAGGGATTAATTTCTAGAATTTGTTTGGTAACTTTAGCATGAATAGAGAAGGGTAAAATAGTAAATACAAAAAGAAATTTAAAACTTTTTAAAATAATTATTCAGTTGTTCAAACTCTTCTTTATGACTCATCAATCCTTAAACTCCATTTACTATTATAAGAGTATTACTTTGCTCTTACCCTAGTCTATCGTTGGTTAAGTATGGGCTTATAACATGCAATTGCCCTTTTTTCCGTTTCGTTATGTGAGTATAGTATACTATGGCTACCCCTTATTATGCATGTTGCTGCTACTAACTACTGATACTGCTGCTACTGCTGCTCCTCCTCCTCCTGCAACACTGCTTCTACTGCTACTCCTATTGTTGTTGTTGTTGCTGCTGCTGCTGCTGCTATAGCTACTGCTACTGCTACTGCTCCTCCTCCTCCTCCTCCTACTACTATAGCTACCCCTTATTATGCATGCATGTTGCTGCTGATCCTACTATGGCTACCCCTTTTATGCATGCTGCTACTGCTACTACTACAGCTACCCCTTATTATGCATCATGTTGCTACTGCTGCTACCTCTATGTTTATGTATATACATATATATACAAAAAGTGTAGCCATATGAGGCTACCAAAAGATCTAAGTCTAAACAAAATCATTATACAAATAACCAACATAATTTTAATCTTTCTTCTCCACCTTCTTATTTATCAGCAATTACTATTCCTTGCCCCTGGAGCTGCTCGCTTTAGCTATATGTCATTTAATGGAAAGGGTGAGATTCACGAGAATCTCAGTAGTAACAACCACTAATCATAGGATTTGAAAGTTCACGAAGCATGCCAAACAAACCATCATACAATAAGCATTCGACAATCAAGATGAAACACAAACATCATTTACAAGACACAACAGTCTAATACAACAAAGTTGGTATAACAGGTCTTACAGCACAAGGATACACCCTATGCAAAAATGCACTTTTGGGACTTACAGCCTCGGGCACACAGTCCCTTACAATACGGATTGTATAGCAGGTCTTATAGGCCAAGGATACACCCTATGCAACAATGCACTTTCGGGACTTATGACTTCACACTGAATGTATATAAAGTCTTATAGCCCAAAGAAAACACCCCATGCAACAATGAACTTTCGGGACTTACGGTCTTAGGACACACAGTCTAAACATCAAACCATATATTCATAAAACGAATATAACCGATGGTAAACACAAACATATAGAACAATTACATAATATATGAGAGAAAGAGTTACTACCTGACAACCATTCCAATGATTTACCTTCACCAATTAGCTTCTTTGAGCTCAGGCAAATATCAAATCCTATAATTTGAAATTCATGTAGAGATGAATCATTACTTATTCCAATTTCATTAACATAATTAAAATTATGTTATTATTGACCCTGTAACCCCCTTCGATAATCAGGCCGGGATTAGTGTTTAATCACATTTAACAATCGAATGAGAAATCCGGAACAATTAAAAATTTTTTAAAACACCTGTACAAATGGATCTCCATTCATTTCATTCATTAAAACAAATGGCCTGTTTGGTCTGTTACATATACAATATCAGAGTAAGCACAATTCCCGACGTTCACCCAGGATAATAACATTAATCCAAAGGTTTATACAGGGCATCATTGCCCATCTCAGTATCCATACCGGGGATTACACAAAACTAAACCACTACAATTCTATTCAATATGTATACATTTATCCAAAATGATAACCAGTTCAATATAAAACCAAAATATATAGCTAAGACTACCGCTGGCGGTCCTAATCGTCCTTTGCCACTTGCTTGCTTTTCGATCCACTTGCCCTGGCTAAAAATGTTATTTGGAAAAAATGAGATTCTAGAGAATCCCAGTAGCAACAGTTTATTTATATGATGCATATATACAAAGCAAGTCATATATATCACAATACAGCAATCAATATTCGAGACTGGGCTTTCGCCACGTTCCCTTCACTTTATATGAGGTCGGGCTTACGCCACGCCCCATCACTTTATCAATATTCGAGTCCGGGCTTTCGCCACGTCCCCTTCACTTTCACTGTAATCGAGTCCGGGCTTTCGCCACATCCCCTTCACTTTTACTATAATCAAGTCCGGGCTTTCGCCACGTCCCCTTCACTTTCACTACAATCGATGACTAATGCAAACAAGCAATGCAATACACATGATATAGGATAAAGTGTCACTACCTTTGTCTTTCCTTCCTTGAGCAGGCACAGGCCTTCTATGCTCCGGGCAGATATCAAATCCTAAAGTCATAATTAAGGACGAAACATTATTCTCTATTCCAATACTCAATTAAGTCTTTAACACTTAGATTTGGTTATCAATAATGACCCTTAAGAAGCCCCAAATGCCTCTAATAAAACCCCTAAAAGGTTGGGAAACAATAGGTTGAAGATCTCTTTTCAAAAACTTAAAGTGCTGGAACACAGGGGTGGGCCGCGGCCAGCCCTTCCTTGGGTTGCGGCCCAAACATGGTCAGAAGGCTGTGGGCCGCGGCCAGCCACCCTTGGGCTGCAACCCGAATCAGGCCAGAAGGTCTTGGGCCGCGGCCAAGAAATTTCCTGACTCTTAGCTGAACTTCAAAAAACCATAACTAATTCTAGAAAAATCGAAACGGGGTGATTCCAAAGCCAAATGAAAGGTATTTAAGTCCTCTTTCAAGGAAAAATATGGCTCATAACTTCAAATCATCACAAAAATACAGAATCACCCAAAACCCAACATTACTCCAAAACAGAGTTCTGTTTTTTGTACCAAACTTTGGCAAAGCATAACTCTCAGAATACTAAACGAAATGACACAAAATATATGTCCATTTTGAAGCTTGGGATGTGAAATTTAAGACTGGAAAGTTTCAAAATTTTCTGAAATCATTTGGTCACTCAAAACGTCCACACAAATAAACTGCCCAGACAGAGTTCACATTGACAGCATTTTCCAACTTTTCTACCAAAGTGTTCAATGACTCCAAAATCATTAACCAAACATATTCCCATACAATTTTCCACAAGGAACACAATGGTAACCTCAAAATGACCAAATTCACAATCTAACCACATGCCCTGTTTTGACCAATACACCAAAACCAACACAAAGTTCCCAAACTTTACTTTTAATGATTCAAACCAATCCATTTGTCCAAAAGACATCACAATATACCATTTTCATGATCACAACATGCCAAACTCACTAAGACCCTAATTTTTCGAAAATAAGGCAGAAAATTCCAGAAAAATCAATCTCAACCAACAACCACAATCTATATATCAAAAGGGAGTTAACACTCACCTCTTTTACTTTGCCAAAGAGATTTCTTGATTCTTCAACTTTCACAATCTCTTGAGGTCACAAACTAACACCAATGAACACATTACAACCATCAAAACGAAGCTCTTCATTCAAGGATCAATATTAGAGAAGGAAGTTTGAGCAATGGAGATCATTTTCCTTACCTTTTCTCAAGCTTTCCCCCCCTTTTTTCTGCAACAATGGCGAGAGAGAGAAGGAGAGAGAGGACGAGAGAGAGAGATGGAGGAGGAGGAGTGAAGAAGAAGCACAAATGATGACAATACTCCCTCCTTTTCAGTTTTTTTCCAGCGCACAAGAGGGAAGAGAGGAGAGAGAAATGCATTATTTAATCTCATTTGACTTTTCTTTATCTTCCTCACACACCCACTTTGCCACATATCATTTTCCTATTAGCTCTCACACAATAAGCACCCTTTAGCTTCTCTAATCTCTCCATTAGTCATTTTAATTACACTTCTCATTTTCTCTTAGTTAGTAATTAATCTCCCCATTAATTACCAACTTATGCCAATAATTCCATTCTTTCAATTTTCCAACAATTATGACATATTAAATAATATTGTCACCAATATACATTAATTCAACTTTAATCCACTCTAAATCACAATTACCTTCTCAATAATCCTCATTAGCCCTTGATCAAAATTTGGGGTGTTACAGACCCTCTCATAACTCATCCTTTTATTTGAATTAGTTGGTTATCTTTCATAATCTTTTGCGCTTATGTCTCTTGTGTATCTAATTTAAGACATATTATATGTCGTTCACCCCTGTAATTTAAGTACTAAATTTAATCAAATTGACCTCTCAAACTTGTCCCAAATTCTCAAACCATTACAAATTTCAATTCCCTAAAATGTGATTAATTATTCCAACTTAACCCAAATCTACCTCAAATTTTAGGAAACTTTGAAATATCATATCTTAAGCTAAGTAACTCCAATTGAGGTGGTACAAGTTTCTGTTTGAAGCTCTTGAAATCCTATATACAAGAAAATAGTTTCTAGTATCAACTCATAGACCTAATCTACCAAATTCCATATGCAAACTAACTATCCATTTGAGAAGTTAGAATTTTCCAGAGTTTCTACCCAAATTTTGAAAATTCATAACTTATAATTTACACATCCATTTTCTACGTTCTAATACTTGATTGAAAACTATATACATCCAATTTAAGGTGAAAATAATCACACTGACAAATTACCAAAGTAACCTTGTGCAATTTTCCTATTTTCCCACTATTAGAAATCTAGAACACAGAGTGTTCCCATTTTTTTGACCAAACTTTCAAAAATCATAACTTTTGTTATAGATATCCAATTGATATGTAATAAGACTCATTTTAAATATTAGGATATGTGCTCTTGCACTTCAAACTTTTATAGACAGTGGTTATTGTAACCCCCTACCGTAATTATATTTGAAATATGCGATTAAAGTGAAATAGAGACCAATAATAAACAAAACTCATTCTCAACCCATATACCAGACGGTGTTTTCACAAATACTTTTCGAAACCCAAATAACCTAGTCTCATATTCACATTTCGAATACAATTACCACACGAAGATAGATCACATTCAATAACAAATCAGAGTGCACAACATAATTCCCGGCCAACCCTGGGTTTCACATATATTAACCCAAGCTTTATAGGGCACATTCGCCCATTACAATTCCTCAAACGGGGATTTCACAATATCATCTCAAATACATATCCAAATATACATCCCAAAAGATATACAGTTATCCCAACTAGCAATGATAACCAACTGCCAAAACTAAATAACCCAAACGGAAGGCCTTGTCGCCCTTAGTTGCTTGCTCCATCCTCGATTTACCTACCCTATCTAAAATGGTTGATAGGGGAGGGTGAGATTCGAAAGAATCTCAGTGGGAAAACATTACCAACATGCATGCAAGATAAGTATTTAATGCATGACATGCTTGCATCACATAACTCATGTTCACACAATGACAAATCTACAAGCTCAATGCTTCGAACAACATATTTATAGCCATAGCATATATTGAAACATAGCTTCAAATCATTCATACATGTATCACATAATCAGGCAAAGCAATAACATTCATCAATACACTAATACAATTATCAGAGCATGCAAGAGAGGTAAGTTCCTTATACTTATTCTTCCCATGTATGCTCCAGCACTGGCTACTCGCGATCAGAGCGAATATCCAACCTTATAACCAAAGCAAGGACATAGGGTTATTCTCGATTCCAAAACCTTACTTTCATAACGCTTAAAGTTGGTTACCATTCATGACCTTTAGGTGGCTAATCAAAGCCCAAACATATACCTAAAGGCTTGGGAAAAAAATTGACTCAAAGACCATCTTCGGAAGTCCAAAATATCATTTTTGGGGGTTGCCCGCTGCCAAAAACAGGTTAAAAATATTTGGGCCATAGCCCAGAACCCATTGGCCGCAGCCAAGAAAATTGTGTTCTTTGGTTGAACTTCTAAAAATCATAACTAATTCCAGAAAAATTGAAATGAGGTGATTCCAAAGCTAAATTAAAGGTATTTAAGTCCTCTTTATAGAAAAAATATGGACCATTACTAGAGATCACCACAAAATTTCAGAATTACACAAAATCTGTAATACCCCGAATTTTGAGACTCGAGGCTAGAGAATAAGCCTGAGATTAGTGGATTGCTAAGCCCCGGTTTAGCAAGATCCCAAATTGTGATTAAGGGTTAATGAGTCCAAAAGTGGATGTAGTTAGTGATAAATAACCCTTTTGGAGAATATGATGTGATTTGGCACTCGAATATGATTCATGTGTGTTGTGAGCAGTGCCAAAATCCTGTATTTGAGTTCAATTGTGGATTAACATCCAAATTGACTTAGAATAGAGGGAAGAATTGAATGGGGTATTGTGTTGGAAATGGTGTCATAGTGTGTTTTGATGTCATTGAAATTGGTTTGGAACTTTGGAATGGAAATGTTGCAATGTTAGGTTTCGAAATGTGAATTGTGTTGACATGTTGAGATTGTTGTGAAAACATGTCAATGTGATGTGAATTTGATTGATTTGGTGTTTCCAATGGATTTCTTGTGAAAATTTATGTGGGAATGATGTTTGGTATGAAAATGAAACCAATGGAAGCAAAGATGCAAAATCTAAAATTCTGTCCAGTGAAACTCTATTCTGAGCAGTCCGTTTGTGTGAACGTTTTGAATGACCAAATGGTGTCTAAAAATTCTGAAACTTTTCAGTCTTATAGTTCACATCTCAAGCTTTAAAATGGACATATAATTTGTGCCATTTCGTTTTGTGAACTAGGAGATATAACTGTCAAAAGTTTGGGATGGAAACTGAACTCTGTTTTGGGGCAGTGATGAGTTTTATGTAATTCTGGAATTTTGTGGTGATTTTTAGTAGTGGAAAATATTTTTCCTATGAATAGGACTTCAATACCTTTCATTTGGCTTTGGAATCACCTCATTTATATTTTTCTAAAATTAGTTATGATTTTTCAAAGTTTGGGCAGAAAATCCGAAAATGTCAATTTTGGAATTATGACATCATCATAAGGGAATAATGACATAAGCATAATATAACATATCATCTTCTTCCTCCAAGCTTCAAAACCGTCAGTTTATTCAGCTGAACAAGAGGAAAAACGTTTGAGATTTCTAGAGAGAGAAAGGAGAAGAGAACTCGCAAGGTAAGCCGATTTCTCCGATGATCTAGCTCCTAATGCGTATAACTCCAATCCTAAGCTACTCCTTTATGTTCTTTAAGGTTTGGAAGCTCTTTCTTTGGTGTTAAAACAGCTAGGGTTTCAGCCAAGATAAGGGAAAAGCCAGAGGGATCTTGAGGTAACTTCCAAACTCTTGTGTATTGACTATTCTAGCTGCTGTGGGCAATTTAATCGGTGAAATTTCGCCGGATTGCCATTGGTTTTAATTTTTGGAAATGGGTATGTGGGGCTGTTATGCTGCCCAAATTGGTACTAAATGGTAGTTGTAACCTAATAGAATAGTCAATAAAGTGGTTAGGAGTAGAAAGGAACGCGTTTACGGAGCCGAAACCGAAAAACCCCAATTTTCCCCTTAAAACCTATATATTTCGGCCAGCATTGTAAATGGGTCTTAGAGTTAGATTTTCAATGATTTGATGATTCCATTGGATTCAGTGGGCGAAAATAGGTGGGGTTACAGTTGGGCACTTTTTTGGAAAAGGCCGAAAAAGCATAATTACGAAAACGCCCTTGAAACCCTTAAAGTGGGGCTGCCAAGGGTAAATTTGTAAATTGAAATTGAATTTGATAACTCCGAGTCTGGAAATGGATTCCTTGGGCGAAAGTATGTCAGAATAGCCCATGTCAAAATTTCAAGAAAAGTACAACAGGACCGGGTACGGCGGGGCCAGGCCGGGTCCCCGGGGGTATTTTAGTAATTTTTCAAGATAGACTCATATAACCCCCAGAAACACTATGGAAGTGTCTAAATAGTACATTTGACATTGTAGGATCGAATGTGAAGCCCCGAGTTGCTGGCATGCAAATCGAGGAGAAAAGATTGGAGGCAGGGGACTTACCTTACTTGCATGTATTTGATATCTTTGCTTGTGTAGTGATGTATGTGATTGCTTTACTTGATTGTGTAGAGCATATTTGAATAAATGAAGCTCTATTTCTGTTTTGCTGTGGCCATAGTTTTGTTACATGAAACATTGAGTATACAGAAATGTCATTATGTGGCATGCATCTAGATAAAGCTAACATGTCATACACATAGCATCTATCATGCATGCATTATGGTATCTGTTTCCTACTGAGATTCTCTCGAATTTCACCCTCCCCTACCAACAATTTAGACAGGGCAAGTGGCTCGTGGAGGGAGCAGCTAGGACTCTTTCAAGATGAGATTGTGTAATCCCCATTTGAAGAATTGTAATGGGCAATTTTGCCCTGTGTATCTTTAGCGAAGGTATGTACCCGGGATTGCTGGGATGATTAAGTTGTGCACTCTAATATTTATATGAATGTGATTTATCTTCGCATAGTAATTGTATTCGAAATGTGAATATGAGACCAAGTTTATAAATGATTTCAAAAAGTATTCGTGAAAACCCCGTCATGTGATGGGTTAGTAAATGTTATTTGATTATTATTGGTCTCTATTTCATTTTAATCGCGCGTATTTCAGATATAATAACGGAGGGGGTTACAAAATCCACCACTGCCCCAAAACAGAGTCCAGTTTCAACATCAAACTTTGGACGATCATATCTCCTAGCTCACAAAAGCAATGACACAAATTATATGTCCATTTTGAAGCTTGAACTTTAAAACTGGAAAGTTTCATAATTTTCTGACATTATTTGCCCATTCAAAATGGCAACACACACAGACTGTCCAAGACAGACTTTCAATAGACAGCATTTCTAGTTTTGCAACCAATGTGTCCAATCCAATCCAAACCAATTCCAATGACTAAATACCACAACATGACATCATTTTCAACACAAAATACAACCCAATTCCACCAATTACATTCCACAAAATTATACCAAAATCAGGGTAAAATTCCACAAATCATAAAACTCATCCACAAATCACTATACTTAGGTCAAAGTGTTACAAATACTCACCACTTCCTCTTTCCCAAACCAATTCTCCAATTCTTTGATTCCTCCATTTTCCAAATTCTTCAAGCTCTCAAACACCTTCAATCAAGAATCTAAAACCATAGAGATGAAGCTCTCATAACTAAGAACAACATTATAGAAGGGTATTTGAGCATTAGAGGACAAATAGAGCACCACTACTATAAAAAGGTTGAAAGGAGGCGCACATTTTGTGGCCCTTCTTTAAAGAAGTGCCATAGCTACCTTTTTTATTTTTATATATATATATAATTTAATTTAATTTTGGGTACTAGCTGTGGCGCCTAGTAGGATAGGTGCCACAATTGGGAAGGCCAAGTATGGCACCTGCATAAGCTGTAGCACCTGGCGAGGCCAGGCGCCATAGCTGGTGTGGCGCCATGTAGGCAGGCACCACACTATGGGCCACAGCGCTGCTGTGGCACCATTAAAGCAAGTATGGCGCCTGCCAAAAGGCAGGGGCCACACTTGCCTATTAATTAAAAAAAATTTCAATAAAGGAGGATAGTGTAATCCTCCCAGCCAATAGGAACTCCCCCCACTCTATTCTTATCTTCTAATTTCAATTCCCACATACGTTCTTCCTCATTTTTCCTTCTCTTTTGACTACAATTATTCAACAACTCCCTTTCCCTTTCTATCTTTATCTGTCGCCCCCTCCATCCATTTCCTATCTTCATACTAAAAAACACACCCACACGATCACACGTCTTCATCAGCGAATCTATACTTTATTTTAATTTGTTCCAACTGCCATCCATCCCCACTCTTGTCCCTTCCCTTGGCTAATTTGTACTGTCTTGCATCTACTTTTGGTCCCCACTACATCCACTTGGTCCCAGCTGCTTAAATTTCCTCCTCCTCCTCACTCAAAATTGAGTCACCAACGAGCAACATGGTCCCCTACCGCACTACACTAATCAATTAAGCTGTAAGTTCAACGTGCTTCCCTTTTTTTTTTCAGGTTGTAGCATATTTTTGTTATCACACGCATGTGTGTATATATAAATATGTTGATTATATATTAAAATAAAAACTACTAATGTTTAGCTATCCACCACACATCTCTTTAGAAAGTTTGATTCAATTCCTATATATAATCTCTGCGCATTTTTTTTGCCAACCTCTCAACATATACTAATGTTATCACACGCATATAAAAACTACTAATGTTATCACACGCATGTTTAGCTATTCGTTTGGTTTTATTTTTTCATCTATATCTGCATCTATCTATATATATATAGTTAGAGGAGCATGTAGACAATTTTAGATTACTTAAAACCTCATAAGATTTTTAAATACTCAGTGATCTGGCACCAAAAGTAATTCAACTGCAAAATCTTTCAGTCACAAGATACTGAAAATAATTGTACTTGATGATAAGGGAGAGGGCGAGAATTTTATTTAACTTTAAAAAGTTAAATAAAAGAGACTTTAGTATGTGGTTTTAAATTCAATCCCATCTAAATACAGAAATGCATTTAGGAGAGTTGTTCCTAATCAGACATGACAATTCTGAAACATAAACAAAAAAAAAATTCAACAAGTATATCTAGGAGATGCAGAGCACAAAATAATGGTTAAAACCCATCACCTCACAGCAATACATGGATAGATTAAAAGTGTCATTAATATCATAAATTGATTAAGTCATGTATGTGAAATAGGGGGATTTGATTTAAAAGAGAGAGTGGGCACATGACCTCATACTGATAAGGGCAGCAACCCAACCTCATGATTACGTGCATTTGCTTCTTAAAGAAAATTGAATATTTATTTGAAATTCTATATTCTTTTCTATATTCATAGGAATTATGTTATCAATATCTAAGAATAAAGAGTTAATAACTAAGATCTCAGTAGTTTATTAAATTCCTATGCATGCACAATTTCTGTTTATGTGCGCCCACTTAGCTCAGAGGTTATAAATAATCATTCTATTTATATATTATATATATTTATTAGTTATTAATATTAATTCATTTTATTAATCAAATTTGATATTAATAAAATGAAAAGAATATTCAATATCAATATATTTAAATATATTCCAATTTTGAATTCTATTCATTTTCTAAATTTTAGATTCATATTATTACTTTACGATATAACTATATATTTTGATTTCTTTACTATATATTTCTATTTAAATATTGAATATTTCTATTTCAATATTGATATTTATTTAGAATTTAGATTAATTTAATATTGAATTCTAAATTCTAATAATAATAATTCTATTCAATATTAAAATATTCCAAAATATTAGAATATAAAATCAAAAATATTAAAATATTAGAATATAGGAATTCCTATTATTGTCGATTAGTGTTTTCTAATGATTATATATTATTGTCGATTAATGTTTAACTAATCCATAACACGTGATTATATATATATATATATATATAGCATAAAAAATTCCTATTTGTTTGATTTAATTAATTAGTTGATCAATCGGTCTTTTTTTATTTTTTGGTGATAATCAATCTATCATTTATAGTCAATAGAACATGATAAATTAATAGAATTTTTTTAATTGAATTTGTAGAAATAACTTTCTTAAACTTCACATTCTATTAATAAATTTACCCGTTAATTAATGACGGTATATTGAATGCATGATTGTCCGGACAAATTTATTTTCATGGGATTATTACCAAATTTTGATAGATAGGAAATTTTTTCTATATAATTCACAGTTCAAAAAGTAGCTGAAATTTAATGGCATATTTATTTAAAATTTGTTATTGGTTTGTTTATGCTTTCATTGAGGGGTGAGGACCTAAAGGAAAACATATGACTATCTTTCCACTTTAATTTGTTTTACCATTGCTTCTTCTCTATTTAATTTTATTTGTTACTTATGTTTTGGCAAAAAAAAATTTGTTACTTATGTGTTTGGAATAATTCAGAAATACATGTGTTTGGAATACTTCAGAAATACAATTGATGTCTAAATTTATTTTAAATTTTTAACGTGCCCTTAATTTAATTAATTAAAGTTCGCTGATTAGTGTCTCTCTGTTTTTTTTAAAGTAATTAAGCTAGTAAAACATAAATTTTTTTATATTCTCAACATTTATATATGCTTTCCTTTTTGTTTTATTTTATTTTCTTCCTTTTTTTTTGAATCATATTTTTTGATTTAAGCTAATTAATCATATTTTATTTTATTATATATTGATGTTTTGTACACATTATTATTAATAAAAAATTTACAACCACTAATATTTTATTGACTTTTTTTATGTGTAATTTGTGTTTGTAGTTTCAGTTCATCAGTCTATTGAAGCTTCTATTTAAGGTATGTTTTTGAAATTTTGAGCTTACAAATGTGATTTTAGTTGAATTTAATAATAGTACTAGTTAGTTATAATTTGTAGGTGTTCTAATGATTGTTATGGATTAGTTGCATAAGTAAAATAATTATTTATATATTCTTGACACTTGTATTTTATTTGTTGACTTGTAATGTTTTCTAATTTACCTATGATATGTTGTGGCAAATATGGTTTCTTTCGTTATGTTGAAGATTTCATGTTGGGAATTTATTTTAAAATTGGTAAGAGAATATAAAAGTAATTAGTTAATGCAATAGTCATACAATTAACCACGTACTTTTTTAAGAAATAGATCGAAGGCATAGATGGATCGTAAATGGATGTCATCTAATCGGTGTTCAAGGGAATATATAGATGGGGTGAAAGATTTTATTACATTTGCAATTGAGCACACAAAAGATCCTAACAAAATCTTGTGTCCTTGCTTATCTTGTTGTTTTGGAAAGCGGATTAGTCCACTTGATTTACTAGATCATTTAGTGTGTTACGGTATTGATCAAACATATATACAATGGACAAGGTATGGTGAGACGAACGATGCATGTAGTGATCGGGTGCATACCACGAGTGGTGCTTCGGATGAATTTGATCAAAGCATGTTTGATGAAGATGATGGTCTTGAAGAAATGCTAAATGTGGTTGAAGGGGTGCATCATAACTGCCCCAACGAATTTGAGAAGTTGAAAGGTGATGCAGAGAAACCATTATATGCCGGGAGTACTAAATACATAAGATTACTAGCAGAGTTGAAGTTGTATAACTTTAAAGCTCGTTACGGATTGAGTAATTCGAGTTTCACCGCGCTGCTTGAACTGTTGCAAGATATGCTTCCAGAAGAAAATGTACTTCCTACCAAGATATACGAGGCAAAGCGAATTCTTTGCTCTACAACTGGTATAGGATATGAGAAGATACATGCATGTCCTAACGATTGTGTATTATTTTGAAATCAGTATGCAACGTTGGAGAAGTGTCCTAAATGCAATGCATCTCGCTATAGGAAGAAGAAAGAAAAGAGTACTTTGAAGGTCCTATGGTATTTTCCCATTATTCTGAGATTCAAACGACTGTATAGTAATGCATAGACTGCTAAGCACTTGACATGGCATACAGATGAAAGGATTAAAGACACGAAGCTTAGGCACCCTGCAGATGCTCCTCAATGGAAAAAAATTGATCATGAGTACCCTGACTTTGCGGATGAAGCAAGGAACCTTCGCCTTGCACTGTCAACTGATGGAATTAACCCGCACGGTGTTCAGAGTAGTACACATAGCACTTGGCCAGTGATATTGATGATTTATAACCTTCCTCCACACTTGATCATGAAACGCAAGTTTATGATGTTGTCCATGTTAATTTCTGGGCCAAGGTAACCTGGGAATGATATAGATGTATACTTGACTCCTTTAGTTGATGACTTGAAGCTGCTTTGGGAAGAAGGTGTTAATGTGTATGATGGGTACAGGGAAGAAAGTTTCACTTTGAAAGCCATGTTGTTTGGCACAATTAATGATTTCCCTACTTATGGTAATTTGTCGGGATACAACGTCAAATGATATGGTGCATGCCCTATATGTGAAGATGACACTCATTCAGTGCGACTTCATATTGTAAGAAAAATGTTTACATGGGGCATCGAAGATTCTTACCATCCCAACATCGTTGGAGGAAGTGGAAAAATCCTTTCAATGGTGACTCAGAAGAAGGTAGCCCACCAAAGATGTGGACCGGTGCCGAAGTGTATTCAAAGGTAAAAGACTTAGATAACAATTTTGGCAAGATTTTTACAAAACAAATCGAGATAAGTGGTTGGAAGAAAAAGTCTATTTTCTTTGAACTTCCATACTGGAAGTCTTTATATGTGAGACATTTTCTTGATGTGATGCACATAGAAAAAAATATTTGTGATAGTCTAATTGACACGTTGCTCAATATCCAAGGAAAAAGCAAGGATAGTGTCAATTCGAGGTTGGATTTGGTAAACTTAGGAATTAGAGAAGAGTTGGCACCGATTGATCAAGGGCATCGTACCTACCTACCGCTAGCGGCATACACTCTGTCGAGGAAAGAGAAGAAATTGTTTTGTGAGTTTCTGCAAGGAATTAAAGTTCCTAAGGGCTACTCTTCAAATATAAAGAACCTTGTATCAGTGAAAGAGTTGAAGTTAAAGAACCTCAAGTCTTATGATTGTCATGTGCTCATGCAGAATTTCCTACCGGTTGGTATACGATCCAGTTTACCCAAAAATTTAAGAAATACCATCACTAAACTTTGCATGTTTTTCAAGTTGATCTGCAGTAAAGTGGTAGATTCAACTAAGTTACAAGATTTGCAAAGGCTGATTGCATGTACTCTGTGTGAACTTGAAATGTATTTTCCACCTTCTTTTTCTGACATTATGGTACATCTAACCGTACACTTGGTCAAAGAGATTCAATTGTGCGGTCCAGTGTACTTGAGATGGATGTACCTGAATGAGCGATTCATGAAAATATTAAAAGGGTACATGAAAAATAGATATCGCCCAGAGGGTTGTATCGCTGAAAGGTATATGGTTGAGAAACAAGTGATTTTTGTGCTGATTTTCTATCAAATGTTGACCCTGTAGGGATCCCCAAGTCCCGTCATGATGGGCGAAGATCAGGGAAAGGAACAACTGGGAGGGATGTAATAACGATATCAGCGATTGAACGGGAGCAAGCCCACTTGTATGTGCTACATAACACTGATGACGTTGAACCGTATGTAGAAGAACACAAGGATGCTCTTCGATTCGTACATGGTGATAGGAATGAAAATTTGTTAACAAAAGAACACAATAAACAATTTTCAAGCTGGTTGAAAAATCGCATTAATTATGAGATGGAGCAGAATCCTTATTTAGTTTCTGAAAAATTAAAGTGGTTGTCGAAGGGACCGAGCTTAAATGCATTATTTTACAATGGTTATGCAATCAACGGTTACACATTCTATACACAAGATCATGATATATAGAGCACGATGCAAAATAGTGGGGTAACACTTGTTGCTGATTCTTGGCATAGATCTAGTGCTAAAGACATACACCCTATCTATGCATCAATGTCATACTTTGGTGTCATTGAACTCATATGGGAGTTAGATTACTCTATGTTCAGGGTCCCTGTCTTTAAATGTAAGTGGGTTAACAACAACAGTGGATTGAGGATAGATGACTTAGGCTTTGTTCAAGTGGATCTTTCTAAAGTTTGGTATGAAGATGATCCTTTTATTTTAGCAGCACAAGCAGAACAAGCGTTTTTCATTCCGGATCCTGCTAGAAAGAATTGGTCTATTGTACTCCCATCCAACAAGAATCGTCAAGAACAAGTTGATCCTGAAAGTAATGAAAATTTGAACGTCAATGATGATGATCCTTCGTATGAAAATTTATGGTCAGTAGAGATTGATATAGATGGAGATGCAAATGAAGATAAAGATGGAGATGAAGATGGACCCGTATACGTGAGATATAATCATGAAGAGGGAACTTGGGTCAAGAGAAACACAATTCTCAATCCAACACAAATTCTGAAGAATAAAGTTTTAAATCAAACCAGAAAAAGGAAAAGATAATAAGTGCCTTGACTTGTTTACTTGTATGTACATTTTTATAAATTTCAAAATAATTTTCTTTCATTGATATGATTGACATTAAACACTGATGTTTTATTTTGGTGTATTTCACTTTCAGAAGTATGGACTCACCACACGATGAAACTGCTGATGATGTTCCTCAGCATATTGGTAGACAAATATTTGAGGCGAACGTACGACGTGGTAGGACAGTTATGGAGAGATTGATCAAATTGAGAAGTAGTGGAATCAAGTTACATCTGGAGTGGAATGAATATGGAAATCCGTTCGGTGAGAATCGTAAGTCATTAAATAACTTGATTAGGACTACAGTTCGAGACAGAGTCCCTATTACAATTCAAAATTGGAAAATGGTCAAAAAAGATTATGAGGATGAGATATGGGGTGAAGTTCAGGTAACATATTAATTATATCATTGTTCGGTTTGCTATGTTTCACTTAATATCAATCTTACATATTATATATGTTTTTTTGTTACAGAGCATTTTTATTATTGATGATGATCGGAAGAACTTCGTGCTATGAAAAGCCGGAAGACTTATGAGAAAGTTTCGATATGATCTTGTAAAATACTACTTGAGGGATGATGATGACAATATCATTGATACACTGCCTCATCCATTGTACGAAGGAATCATCACTCAAGAAATGTGGGATGAGTTTATCAAAACACATACAACTCAGGAATTTTTGGTAATATAATTTGTTTTACTTTCCCTATTACTTGTAATGTACGTATTTGTAATTAACATTTTTACATTAATATGAATCATTTTGATCTAAACAGGAGTTGAGTGAGAAAAATCGTGCTAACGCACTCAATATGTCATACCGGTACACACAAGGACCTGTTTCATTAGCACAGTTAGAAAGGAAAATGGTACAAACTAATTATTATTTCATTTGTAGATAAATTGTTTGAATATCATTTAACTTTAACTAAATTTGTCGTGCAGATAGAAGAATTAGGTTCAGGTATTACACAGGTTCCACGACATGATTTGTGGATAGCCGGTGTGACAAATAAGAAAGGTGAAATTCATAGTGAGGAAGCAAGAAGAGTAGCTGAATATTGTGTAAGTATTGGATTATGTGTACATTAAATAAATGGCTTTACTTAAATGAACTTGATTTATAATAACTAATATTGTTGTAATTCTTTTTGTGATAGCGACAAGTGTCACAGGAGGATCCTGCATTGGCGAGCTATGTTGGTCAGGACGATTTGTTGAGCAGAGCTATGGGAGTACCCGAGTATGATGGTCGTGTTTGGGGTACTAGTTTTGCTGTCACCCCATCAGCATACTTCGGACATCAGAAGCGCCATAGAAGAGGTGACGTTTCCCAGTTGCATGATGAGATGTGTAACCCCCCTCAAGGTAACCACATCTGGATTCCGAAATTTAAGTGAAATAGATACCAATAAAGTGAAATCAACAATTTATAATCCCTCAACTCGAGATGAGGTATTTCAAAATCGATTCAAAACGTAATAATTCCGGGTCTCACATTCACGTGTGGATATAATTACTTGAGAAATCAAATCACATAAGAAATATTAGAGTGTGGAAACTAAAATCCCGGCAAACCCCCGGGTTACTCTATATATATCGAATGGCTTTACTATTTTCCCGAATGGGTTTACTATTTTCCCAAATGGGGATTACAAGTCAAAAATTCACTATGAACAATTTATCTACAGTAATCCCAAATCTACAATAGATAACCAACAATCCCAAAATCCTGGTTGTCCCTAAGAGGTCCTAACCACTCCGGGTTAGTCGCTTCTCCTTCGAGCCACTTGCCCTGTTTGAAAAGGTTAGTCATATGGAAAGAGTGAGATTCTAAAGAATCCCAATAGCAACAAGACACTCATACGATATATAAACATAAAGCATGTATGTTCATCATGTTCAGAAGCTTCACAATGATCTCTGGCTTGCGCCACATACGACAGCACTCACGGCTGTAATCACAATGCACTACGCCCACTTTCGTGGTGAACACTATGCCAGCTTTCACTGTAATCACTATGCACAACGCTCGCTTTCGCGGTGAACACTATGTAGCAGCAACACGAAGTACAAAGCACCACAAAGCATCTCAATGCACAAGGTATCACAAGGCAACAGCAGCAGCAACATCAACTCAATGCATGACAGACAAACATACAATACATTTACACAAAGTATAAGAGAGGAGTCGCTACCTGTATCTTTCCTGACAATCGTTGGCACAGTGGGCTCATGCGTTCGGCAGATATCAAATCCTATACCAAATTAGGGACAATTGATCAATCTCTTTTCCAATTACTTAATCCCATAATACACTAAGTTGGTTATCATTTAGGACTCTTAAGAGGCCACAAATGTCTCTAATGAAAGCCCTAAAAGGTTGGGAAACAAAAGGTTGAAGGTCACTTTTCGAAAACACTAAGTGCTGGAACACAGGGGTGGGCTGTGGCCCGCCCTTCCTTGGGCTGCGGCCCAAATATGGTCAGAAGGCCATGGGCTGCGGCCCTCCACTCATGGGCCGCGGCCCGAAACAGGCCAGAAAGGTTTGGGCCGCGGCCAGCCACTCTTGGGCCGCGGCCAAGCAATTTCCTAACTCTTGGCTGAACTTTGAAAAACCATAACTAATTGTAGAAAAATTGAAACAGAGTGATTCCAAAGCCAAATGAAAGGTATATGAGTCCTCTTTAAGGAAAAATATAGCCCATCACTGGAAATCACTACACAATTACAGAATCACCAAAAACTAAACACTACTCCAAAACAGAGTTCTGTTTCAATCCCAAACTTTGGACAACCATAACTCACAGAATACTAAACGAAATGACACAAAATATATGTCCATTTTGAATTTTGGGATGTGAACTTTAAGATTGGAAAGTTTCATAATTTTCCAATACGATTTGGTCACTCAAAACGCTCGTGCAAACAGACTGTGCAAAACAGAGCTTAAACAAGATAGATTTCCAACTTTTCCCAAGTGATCCCAATGAATCCAAAATCAATAACCAAGCTTATTCCCACACAAAATCACTCAAGGAATCCAATGGAAATGTCAAAATCACCAAAATCCTATTCCATTATCATGCTTTGGTTTTGGGGTAACATTAAACACCAACTTCCAAAATCTCCAAACTTAACAATTTCAACCCAATCAAATCTATCTATCCAAAATGCATTACAACATACAATTTCCATACCAAACATATACCGAACTCTCAATGGCCCTCATTTTCGAAAATGGGTCCAAAATTCCAGAAATTCCAAGTTAATCCATTTGGCATAAAACATAGATAGATAGATAGGTCTCACTCACCTTATCAACTTCTCCAAAGAGAGTTCTTGATTCACCCAAGTTCAGAATTTCGAGTGATCACAAACCACAACCAATGGACAAGCTACAACCATAGAATTGTAGCTCTTAACTCAAGGATCAACTTTGATGAAGGGAGTTTGAGCAATAGAGATCATTTACCTACTCAAAGATCAAGCTTTCCTTTTCTCTTTCCCAAGCTTGTGCGCCAGAAAAATGGAGGAAGAAGAGAGAGAAAATGGTGAGATGGAAGGGATGATGATAAAATGAGACTTTCCTTCCCTTGTACACACACACACTCTACCGATCAAGAGGGAGAGAAAAGAGAGGAAAAGTAGTATTTTGTCCTCTAGTGCCTCATCCAAAGGCCTCTACTATGCCACATGTCACCATCTCATCCACTTCCACTATGAGCTCACATAGACACAATGTATAGGATTCCGACCCATCAATAATGAATCTCAACCATTGATCTCAAATACCACACACATTCATCTCAAATTTACATCATATTACTTCCAAAATATTTAATTACACAATTTTATAATCAATCTCAATGCCATTAGCCCTTAATCATAAATTGGGATATTACAAGATGACTAGTTTCAAGAGTCAAATTCAAGAACTTCAAGAACAAATGCGCCATAAGGAACAACGAGAAGAACATTCTTAGAACAAATGCGTTTGTTGCAAGAACAAATGCGTTTGTTGCAAGAACAAAATGTGTTGTTAACAACACAAATACAACAGTTTGTGCAATGTAGGCCAACACAAAATGTTCCTTTCTGTGATAGTCCAAATGTCAGAGATAGTTGTACTTCCATACCTAAAGTCCCTTTTCCTTTGGTAATTAATTTCTTCTATACTTAACTTTATGTTATATTATAATTTAGCGAACTATGACATATTAAGTCTATTTTCTATCGGGTGAATTCCAATGTAAGCTATATGTCGAGCAAGCTCCTAAGCACGCGGTTGCAATAGGTGTTGCCTACAACACTGATAAAGATATACTACACAATTCACCGCTGCCTGACAACACACTCCGAGTGAGGGTTGACGTCTGCACTAATGAAGATGCCCTCTTACCGATCCTGTCTCGGGATGAGCAAATAATGGTCAGAGGTGTTGTAGGTGGCTATGTTGCTTGGCCAATAGGTCTTATAGAGCCATATGAAAAGGTCATTCATTCACAATTCCCTACATTTTTCCTTCATACTTCAATATAAAACTATGATTTAATTTTTTATTTTCACAGGGCAAGATGTCGAAGTGTTCGACAATACAACCTAAGTCTAAAGCTTCAGCTAGCCAACAGAGCAGAAGGAGACCAACCTCATATCATGATCAATTAATATCGATTACACCATAATTGATTGATGCAGGAGGACGGGAAATATGTCTTGAAAGACATATCTACAATGTTGGTGGTCTAGTTGATTATGTTACTGCTGAGGTCGTGCATGATATATGTACTCGTGATTGGGTTAGTGCTTCAGCTATCAACTTCTGGATAAGGTACTTGACCATTATCATTTATCACTATTATTAATATTTCTTGTTCCATTTCTTTTGTTTTTCATGACATTGTTTGTTTTATACCAGGCATTTATACAATGACTGCTTAATGGATACAAATAGGGTCCAATTCGTATTTGTCAACCCTTATCTC
The DNA here is from genome assembly GCA_963242795.1 of Inga leiocalycina. Lineage (NCBI taxonomy): Eukaryota > Viridiplantae > Streptophyta > Magnoliopsida > Fabales > Fabaceae > Inga > Inga leiocalycina. Next base: position 40,784,030 of record OY725322.1, on the reverse strand, counting down.
GTTGGCCACCATGGGGGTAAAGTAGATATAAATGCGCAGTCTAATGATCTAAAAGATTACTTTAGAAAGAGAGCGACACCGACTACGCTATTTTTAGTGCCACACAATACAGGGTAAGTTACTAGTGGTAAAATTTTTCTTTTTATTGTTTAACTTTTATCATACCATGATTGTTGAAACTAATTTTTTAAAATATTTTAGGTGCCATTGGATATTGATAGTTATCAATCCAACGGAACCTTTAGGCCCTCGCATTTATTATGTGGATCCTCTAAAAGATGGTCTTCCACAAAACCATTCTGATATGTTACTATTGTTCAATGGGTAAGCATACGTGCATATGTGTAAATATTTACATGTGATTGAATAATCAAAAGTCATCAGTTTCTATTTGTTTTGTTAGTACATTGATTGCGTATCAGTCCTCTGTCTCGTTAAGCTACTCTAAAGCTGCTGACCCTTACTTTAGCTATCCTTGGAAGAAGATACTGGTATTGATATATGAATTTACTCAAATTTTGTTAGTAAACAATTTTTATTCATAAACAGAGTTAAATATTGCATTATATTTTTGTAGTGCCCTTTCCAACCCCAATGATAATGATTGTGGGTATTATGTCATGAAATTTATGAAGGATGTAATTACGCATGATCAGGCATTCATTCCTAAAAAAGTAAGTCATTTAGTTGCACTACATATTGACTTTTAATTAAATTTAATTAGTTCCTGATAATTACGTTTTGCTAATTTTAATTCCTTTTAATTTGTGGCTGATTGTATATATGTCTAGTATTATGAAGATCAGCATTGTGAAACTTTAACTGACCATCAGATTGATGAAGTGATCGAGGAATGATGTGAATATGTTTTTAGGCAAATCTCTGGGTAGCTATATTATTTAATTCATCATTAGCTGGAGGCCTTTGTTGTATTGTTTCTTGACAATTGTTGTGTCATTCATGCATGTAATCAAGTTGAATTATTTGTTATATAATTCATTCACGTATAATATATTGTATAATTATTTTATGTTCTACTTTAACTAATTAATCATTTTTTTGTATCATTTTGAAGTTATATCTATTATTGTTGTTTGCTTTTCTTCATTTTGTAGTATTGTCGATATAGATACAAAATGTTTATTAAATCATGCAAAATATTGTACAATTATGGGAGATATGATCAAACAAACAAAAAGAGTTTTTGTGGCGCTTTTTTAAATAAGGGCCACAGGAAGAGCCCAAAAAAAGAAAAAATGATAAAAAAAAATACCCTCCTGTGGCGCTTGGTGGTCCAGGCACCACAGGAGACCCCCCTCCTGTGGCACTTGCCCCACCAAGAGCCACAGGAGGGTATTTTAAAAAAGGTTATAATGTTGTGGCGCTTACCAGCACCACAGCTTCTTTTAGTGGCGTCTAGATATGTAGCACTTCTCTAGCACCACAGCTAATCAATTTATAAGCACCACAGCTTTGCTTTTTTGTAGTAGTGCACCTACCTTGAACTTCTTCTTTCTCTTTCCTCCTATACTTGGTCACCCATAGAGTTTGAAGAGAGAGGAAGATGAGATAATGAAGATAAAGATGGCAGCAGCTTTTGGCCCCAAAAACTGTCCAAATAAGGGAGAGAGGAGAGAGGAAGAGTATTGACAAATTGACCAAGATCCAAGGGTCCAAAAAGTGCTATGTGTCACACACCTAATCCATCTTCCATGAGCTCACATACACACACATACACTTGATTCCACCCCATGATTTCTACACAAATAAATCTCAACCATTGATCTTTGAGTTACTAAGGAGCTTCTTTTCAGTAACTGATCGATTGGTCGGTAACTTCACCGTTTTGCCCCTGATTACGACAATTCATACTGAATCACCACCAAACTCATTTTCTCATTCATTTACACCACCTTATGCGCCCTCCTTATATTTTAAGTCAATTTTGATGTTAATCCATAATTGAGTTTAAAAATAGGGTTTCAGCACTGCTCACAACACATACAAATTGCATTCGATTGCCAAATCACATCATATTCTCCAAAAGGGTTTATTTATCACTAATCACATCCGCTTTTGGAGTCATTATCCTTTAATCACAATTTGGGATCTTGCTAAATCAGGGCTTAGCAGTCCACTTATTTAAGCTTATTCTCTAGCCTCAAGTCTCAAAATTCGGGGTATTATAGTTATGGCATACAAGACTTCCTTTCAAGCCCTTACGATGAAAGATATGATTTCCCACAACTCTCTCACTTCCAGCCACAAAATCACCTCAAAAGCAACTTCAACTATCGAAATGAAGATGAGAAATGATAGAAGAGACTCACGTTAACTCAAATCTCAGATTGCATGTGGCGTCCGACTCTTCTTCCTCTTCTCTGATCACCTCATTTTCTCTATTTCTTTCTCACCTCTCTTTCTCTCTCGCTTGACATCTCTATCTCTCTCTATACTTTTTCTTCTAGCTGAATGATGAAATGAAGAGGGAGGTTAGGTTGAGTGTTTTGTTTAAGTGGATATGTGTGTGTTGGGCGTTAGGTCGGATCTTTGTAGCTGTGTCCAAATTTGAGAGTTAGCTTATGAGTGAGCTTGTGTGTGTGTGTCTTAGTGTGTGAGTGCCATGTGTGAGTGAGAGTGTTTTTTTATCCTATTAATATCACACAAAAGGATTCTAAATTTCCTATTTTGTCTATTTAAAATTCATTAAATCTTTTAGGTTCCATAATTTGGCTTAACTTTAGCCCAATTCCAGTTTTTAGGTTCGAATGATAAAGTTACTAATTTTCCCCCTTTTTCTAAATCGGTATTGGATCACCATAAAATTTCCATAAATTAAAACTTAATCCTTTTTAAGGATTTTCTTCCTTGATTAGCTTCTTTATGCCTTAAAATAATTTTCAAGCTAAATTATGACCTCTAACTATTTTTCCTCTAATTTTCCTGAAAATAGTCCTTTAAATCTCAAAATTAAATTTAACATTTTTAAATTCTCTTTCGGGAAAATTATGCCTTTTACTAAATTTCGGGATGTTACAATTCTCCCCCCACAAATCAAATTTCGTCCTCAAAATTTGATACATACTTTAAGGCAAAAAATTTGGATATTGCTTCTTCATGTCTTCTTTCACTTCCCAGGTTGCTTCCCTGAGAGATAATCCTTTCCAAACCACTTTCACAAATGGTATGCCTCTGTGTCTAAGCCGTCTTTCTTGACGATCAGTTTTTTATTTCGACTCGACTTTATACATGAGATTACCTTACACACCATGTCTTCATGATCAATTACATGTTTAGGGTTTGGTTGGTATTTCTTTAATTATGAGATATGAAAGACATTATGAAGCTTGCTCAAATTTAAGGGTAAAGCTATCTGGTAAGCTATCCGGTATGCCACTGGTCCGATTCTCGACAATATTTTAAAAGGACCAATATACCTAGGGCTCAAATTATTCGTTTTCATTGTCCTACCAATACCTGTGACTGGTGAAATCTACAAAAATACGTGTTCACCAAACCTAAACTCCAGAGGTTTCCCCCTCTTATCAGTATAGCTTTTCTGTCAACTCTATGCCACAAGGAGCCTCTTTCTAATAATCTTTATTTGCTCTATGGTTTGATCAACCAAATCTGGCCCATACAATCTCCTCTCAATCAATTCAGTCCAGCAAAGCGATGACTCACACTTCCTTCATATAGTGCTTCATACAGAGCCATCTAAATACATGCGTGATAACTATTGTTATAAGCAAACTCGGTGAGTAGAAGGAAATGATTCCAACTTCACTTAAAGTCTAATACACACTCTCTCAGCATATCTTCTAACATTTGTATGGTTCTCTCCATTTGTTTGTCAGTCTAAGGATAATAGGCCAAACTGAACTTTAATTTAGTACTTAGAGCTTTATGCAGAGACGTCCAAAACTTTGAAGTAAATCTAGGGTCTCTATCAGGTATGATGCTGGTCAACGTACCATGGAATCTAACTATCTTCTTTATGTATATCTCTGCTAAATTTTCTGGAGAATAGCTAATATTGATCGGAATGAAATTAGCTGACTTTGTTAGTCAATCAACGATTACCCATATTGTGTTGTAGTTCTTCATTTTGGGTAATCCCACCACAAGATCTATAGTTACACTTTTCCATTTTCACTCAGGTATTTTGAAACTTTACAGAAGCCTTGGTGATCTTTAGTACTCTGCCTTCACCTTTTGGCATGTAAGGCAATGTGCCACATATTTGGTTACATCACCTTTCATTCCTAGCCACCATATAAGGAGTTCAGGCTATGATACATTTTGATTACTCTTGGGTCAATAATGTACTTACTTTTATATGCCTCCTCTAGGATTTTTCATCTTAGTTCAGCTTTTAGTGGAGCATATATCCTCTTCTTATATCTAACCATTCCACTAGCAAAATCTTGAGTCTTTCCTTGTTCAATCTTGACCTTGATCACCTTCGCTCGCTCATCTTGCTTCTAAGTTTCTTCAATTTCATCTCTCAGGTCAATTTCTTCTTGACTAGCACTGTAGCCACTAAGTAGTATCTGATTTGACAGGTTTAGATCTCTGAATCCTTCAAGTAGTTTCTGTTCCTAAATCATCATAACTGCTACCTGCACTATTTTCTTACTTAAGGCATTAGCTATGACATTCGCTTTACTTGGAAGGTATTTGATTTCAAAATCATAATCTTTTATTAGCTCCATCTATCTTCGTTGTCTCATATTCAACTCTTTCTGATCATGCAAGTATTTGAGACTGCTGTAGTCATAGTATAGCCCTATGGCGCACCATATAACACATTATTTATCGTTAACTAGTCAAGCCCTTGTATAACATCAAGCTTGTGAAACGGTAAACAAATTAAATCTATCATAGAATAATTTTCCTTAACATTTACCATACAATTCAAACAAACAATTACTATGACAGTTTGGGCACCCATAGGCGTAGACACAACCAAATCATATGGTAGTTCATGAACTCTCAGTCTTGGGCATCTAGCACAATCAAAAGCAATAAAATAATGGCTAGCCCCAAAGTCAAACAACGCTCGAACTACGTTACCATTAAGTTGGATTGTACCTTGGATAATCTCGGGCGATTTCAGGGCCTCTTCATGTGTCATGGAAAACACCCTATCTTGATTCCTTGGTTTGAGCTCTGCTAGCCACTGTCTATAATCTTTAGCATAGTGACCTGGCTTTTGGCAACACAACTACATAAAGGACTTTTAATGACCATTTTTATGCCCTTTAGACGACCGTTTTCAAAGGGACGCATATGTGAGTGTCATTGAAAGTCCAAGAAGAGACAACCATTTCAAAACTGTCGTTGTAAGAGACTTATAATGACTATTTATCATAAACATAAACAGTCATTGTAAGTAAGGAAGATACAATGACTATTTTGTTAAAAATAGTCATTGTATCTTCAAAACGACAACTATTTATTTCAAAACAGTAGTTGTAACTTTTTTTTAAAAAAAATTTTACTCGTTGTTTCTTCTCCCCACAGCCATTGAAAAACCACCAATCCAAAGAATTATATTTTGAATCTTCAAAGTTAAATCATGACATATAGAGAAAAGAACTTAAATTTATTGAAATCTAAATATACAATATTGGAAAAACACACCAAAACAAACTCAGTCTAGAGAAGCACAATAAGTAACATACTAAAAGACATGGAAAAACACACCAAAACAAATCCACACATGTCCATATAGGTAAGACTATATAATTTTACCCTATTATTATCCATGAGAACTGCTAGAAGGGGTGGTTCTCCTATAACTTACTCAACAATTAAGCCCATCCCTTTATGTGCCAATATTGCATACTCACCAGCATCTTTATCAACCCCGCTCACACCAATAGGGAAAGAAGGACACTGAAAGTTATTATAAACCTTTATCTCAATATGGAATTTAATAAGGCAGAAATAACAAAACCTTATCCATAGGCAGTGATTTATTATGAAAGCCAAAATTTCACCCTTGTTGACCCATAAATGTTGGAAATTTACTGAAATTGCAAACCATCCCCTATTCTTGGTGGAACCTATCTTAAATCCTCTAAACCATTAAAGCGTAATTGCCAAAGAGTCTTCCAACCCAAACATAGCACCAAAACATTAAACCAGCAACATTCTTGAGCTCGAGAAATCCATCCTCAATATTAGAATTATAACCAAAGCTTTCTCCTATTTTCTTGCCCAGTTCATTAAATCCAAAAGAATAGAACTATTATGCAACATGCTACATCAGCCCCTTCAATGTAGTAAATCCAATGCAAATACCCAATCAAGCTCATGAAAATAATCTTCAAGAAATCATTAATATTGGCTATATGCAGTGGACTAAAAAGAATGTGCAACCTAAAAACTACAACTAAATCATGAAAATTATAAGGCCAAAGAGATGACAAGCTTCCATGAAATCTCTATGCTTCATCTTCGTTTTCCAAAGTGTTCTCCAAAACATAATGCCTTAACAAATTCAAAGTACTCATAAATAAGAAACTAAGAAAGTAATATGAGCAAAGTATTCGAATATGCAAATATAATATCAAATTGTACAAAACCACTACACTAAATAAAACAACCTCTACACATAATATAGCATTGTACTCATAAATAAGAAGCTATGAAAGTAACATGAGGAAAAGTATTCGAATACGCAAACATAATATAGAATTATACAAAACCATCACACTACATAAAAAAACCTCTACACATCATCACCCTCTTTGTGTTGTAAAAGATGTCGTGACAAAAGGTCTCATATCAAATTAATGTTGTCGATTGTGTAGGGGTCCTGATTACCAAAAATATGTGCGCAAAATGGAGAATATGTTAACATAAATCAATCAATTGAATGAAATAACTAACAATTCAATTACAAGAAAAAAAATGAAATTTAGTTGAGAATCAAGAAATGATCACCTGTTCAAAATTGGTAATAAGGCCAATAAAAATGATGTTATACATATATAGTAAAACATAGAAGCCGCACTCAGTTTTTCCTGATTGGCAAGGGCACTATACATCAAAAGCAAACATTACAAAAGGATAAAGGCATATGTAAAGTAATAGTCAATCAAAGAACTTGAATTTAAATAACTTACTTTTGGTTGGTTTCACTTTATCAGACCACTTTTACTTTCGTGCTCCCACCCATTATGTAATATATCTTCAGTGCACTATAATTAAAATGAAAAACAAAAGACATTAAAACAATTGAGTAAAATCAAAAATCAATTATTGTCAAACAAATTAACTTACATGTTAAAAATGGTTTTTATCTCTCGGTCTGGCTTGCGACCCAATGAGTCAAACCAAAAGATGATGTTGATAAGGGGACAAGCAACACAGAGACTCCAATGATAGCTATAATCATATATGTAGATTAAAATGAGGTTAGATTACATGACACTTCTTAGCAAAGTGAATGTGTATAAATATATAAAATTAATTTACTTGCCCTTCAACAATTGGTCCTAGATAGCAAGGTAGTTGAGTCTATCCCAATGTATAGCCCATATAGCTCATCATATCTTCCAACCTACTATTATTATGCCTTGACATATTGCCAGGACATAAGAAGTCATATAAAGTGTCGAGCTCTCTTTCGACACACATTTTGTGGAAGCAGCTACCACAGAAATGAAATGAGAAATGACTCAGTAAATGTAGAAACATAAAAATCCTAAATATCAGTGCATTAATTAAAAAAAACTTACATTATTGCAAATGTGACCATCCTATGTCGATCTCTTGCAAAGATATGAACTCTCTAATATCTTTGCTATCAATTCCAAAATTATATGAGATTGAATGACCCACAATCCCATATGGCATCTGCAAGTTGACCTTACTAATTTTTTTTTTTGAATATTTTGTAGTTGTGCCAATAAGGAAAATTTTGTCACTTCTTCTTGATCCTAGTAAGACACAAAATAAAGATTATAAAGTAGGATGTCAAGGATCAAGTAACAATAAGGTGTTTCCTACCATTGAAGGGGTTGGCGCAGTCTGAACAAGATGTTGAGGCCACATGATGAAAGATCCTATTGCCTGACTTAGTTTGGCAACCTCTTCATCGGGGAGCGGGATATCTACAACTTCCTCCCCCTAGTGAACACTTGTGACATTGACCTTACATTGATTGTCCCGAATTTGGTTATTATGGTGGGTGGTAGCATGCGTGTATACAACAGCATCAGCAACAACACACATGTACGAGACATTCAAATATAGAGTGCAAGGTTCTCCAGGCTCTAGTGAAGGAATAAGGTCGCCATGTCCAATCTCTGGTGGATTGTAACTGCCTTTGGTAATGGGAAATGCCAGGAATTCCTGAGTAAGAGAAATGAAAGAATTAATTTAAGTAACGGAAGGAAAAAATCAACGTTATATTAAATGAAATTATTTACAAACTTGAGATCTAGGCTCCTCGTTACACATCTCAACCTGAATGTGAGACAACACCATCCAATTCATCTCACCACATAACTCATGCAACAATTCTTCTTTAAGCTCATCTCGAAGTGATTCACACATTTTCCCCTGTAGCTCTGCTCGGACTTCCTCTCAAACCCTAGCCACAAACTCTCCATAAGGTTGTGAAGCTTGTCTAAAGTATCTTGAGAGACCAACTCCCCTTGGTTCCCCTCTAACTTGATCAAGGTGATCTAGCTTCCTAAGTGCTATTGCTAAGATGTCCATCCTTCCAGTTTGAGTGAAGGAACCTTGGTTGCTCTATTCTTCAAGTTCATACTGTATCATACAATGCATAAATAAATATTAATCACATGCAGTCTTATAAGAAAAATGAAACACACTTAAATATACTTGTTATTAAATACTCACAATCCTTTTAGCAATGTCAGCAACGACTGGATTTATATATTTGTCTCCCTTTATCCTCCCAGCTTTCCATTTCTTCTAACGTGGGGGAGGAGGTGGCACATGCACAACAATACCAGCATCTAATTTGGTTACTTCCTCTATTTTTTTTAATTCAGCTTGTATCATCTTCTTTTCAAGCTTCCGATAACCCCCATACGACATGTAATACGGATAATTGTTTTTAGCCCGCCTCTCTTTATTTGATTGAATCAATTCCTATATAAACAGAGAATAAAGAAAACTGAGTTAGTGAGGTAAAATAAGTTCAAATAAAATGTTTCACACTAAGATGAACAAAATGTATATACCACAAATTTGGGATCTTGTCACGATGCCACAAACAACCTCCAATCATTTGGAGAAAGATAGGAATACTCTTTACAGGGATCCTCATTGCTCTTTTCCCTTGAACGTACTTGGTTGTGAACATGGACTTAAAATCTTTCCATCCCTGATGAACTTCCCTCATCCACTGCTTATACATCTGCCTCATGTTGGGGACATCGTAGGTTTACTACAAAGAAAAATATATAATAGTTATATATGAACAAATAGATATAAAGATAGAGATGAAAATAAAACTTTATATACCATAAGTTGTTCCTAAATCATAGCCTTCGTGTCTCTTGAAAATTCCCTCCAGGTAGAAATTAGAATACTAACTTTGTTCCGAGCCAACATAGCTAATAAATGTGTCTCCCTCTTCACCGATTGGATTCAAATCAACATCAAATTCCACATGCACCCTCTCCTTTTCTCCCTCATAACATTTGACCAACAAGTACAGCTTCGTGCTTCCTTTAGCCTTTTTCTTAACAGGTGAGCCACCTGAGTTGCCCGAATCTGAACTTGCCATGTTCCTGCTAAGAAATGAAGGTGACATATTCTAACTAAATTAATACTTTAAACAATGCAAAATCTTGCTTTACGTGTTTTCCCAAATTCCTTCACAATGATCAATTCTAGCTGCATATTCATCATCATTTACCAATTCTACTTCAGTTGGTATAGGCGGATTTGTAGTGAAAGAAGGTGTGTCGTCAAGATTCAAACTTGGATCACCATCCTTATGTTTTTTACTTTGGAGTACAATAGACAATTTTTCATTTGTTAGATCAATGACATAAAACATTTATTTTTCTTGGCTTGCTAGAATGAATGGCTTCTCTTTATAACCAACTCTTCCAAGATCAATTGAGGTAAATCCAAATTGATCTATTTTACTAGTATTATTGTTAACCCACTTGCATTTGAATATAGGAACTCTCAACTTGGTGTAGTTTATCTCCCATATTTCTTCAATAACTCTATAATAGGTTATGGATGCTAATATGGGGTTTTTGTCTTTCGAATTAGAAAAGTGCATTGATTCGGCTACCACCATCACCCCACTATTTTGCATAATACTTCGATTATCTTGGGCTTTTATGTAGAAAGAATACCCGTTCATATCGAAACCGCTCCAAGTTATGACCTCAAAAGAAGGCCCCTAAGCTAACCAATTGATTGTATCAGGCACACTGGTCTCATGTGATACCTTTTCCTTGAACTACTCTATGAAAGTCTTATTTTGCTCATTAGCTATCTGCATGTCATTTTCTCTTGGATATATGTCCTTTAAACTCTTTATATGTTCATCTAAGTACAGCTGAACTTCTTCTGTATTATTCAAAATATACAAGTTTGCTTGCAACACCACTTCACGACACATACTCTTCACTTTGAGCCCTAGCGTTCCCTTACTTGTACCCTTTTCATGTCGAGATTAGGCCTTCAACCTTGATAGATATTCTTTGCAAGAGTCCATAGCCTCTTCAATGACATATCTTTCTGCAATTAAGGCTTCAGGTCGATAAGGATTTTTAGAATACCCTTTTAACGTTTTCATGTATCAATCAAAAGGGTACATCCACCTTAGATAAACTGGGCCGTATTGTTTTACCTACCTTACCAAGTGAACTATTAAACGCACCATTATATCAAAGAATGTGCGAGCAAAATGCATTTGTAGTTGGGAAAGATAGTATAACCCTCATTTTCCAATTCATTGAACTTTGCAATGTCAACAACTTTGCTACAAATAGAATTAAAGAAATTGCAAGACCTTGTTATCATGCTTCGCACATCATCTTTCATAATGCCTATAATAGCTACTGGTAATAGTTGTTGTATTAAGACATGGCAATCATAGGACTTCATTCTTACTAACTTTAAATCTACCATTGACACAAACCTGCTCATATTAGAAGAATACCCTTATGGTACCTTAATACCATGCAAACACCCACACAAACTTCTTCTCTAAGCTTTTGACAGTGTATGCACTTCTAGCTCCATATACACACTCTTACCATCATCTCTTAGTTATGGATGCAGCCGTTCTCGTATTCCCATTTCAACTAAGTCTAGTCTCACACTAATTTCATTTTTAGTTTTCCCTAGTATGTGCAAAAGCATACCAACAAGGCTATCACATTCATATTTCTGCACATGCATCACATCAATACTTTGTCTCACATCAAGACTATGCCAATATGGAAGATAAAAAAAATTGACCTTTTCTTCCATATGTTCTTCTCACCTATCGTCTTCTGATTCTTACCAAAACTGACATTGATTCTTTCCACCCGACTATAAACGTCATCTCCAGTTAACGCCTTTGTAGCCATTCCATTCTTTGGCAAATCATTAAAAGTCTTTATTAACCTACGATACAGGTGGAACTGAGGAAGAAATTGCCTATGACCAAGGTAGACTGTTTTCCTTCGGTGCTTAAGTTAATAGAAGTATGTGCCTGCTTCACACATTGAACATGCTTTATGACCCTTCACACTGTACCCTGACAAGTTTCTGTATGCAGGGAAGTTGTTAATCGTGGTAAAAATCATTACATGTAGTTTAAACAACTCTTGCTTGTATACATCAAACACATCTACACCATCCTCCCACAATGTCTTTAAGTCCTCTATCAAAGGTGCCAAGTAGACATTGATATCGTTCCCTGGCTATTTTGGTCCTGAAATCATCATAGAAAACATTATATACTTGCGTTTCATACACAACCAGGGAGGTAAGTTGTAAATCACCAGCAAAACTGGCCATGCACTATGTGTACTATTTAGAGTACCATAAGGATTAATTCTATCAGTGCAAAGCCCAAGCTGAAGGTTTCTTAGCTTGTTATCAAATCCTGGAAACATTTAATCTATTTTGTTCCATTATGAAGAGTCAGCTGGACGCCGATGGTATTTTCCATCACATATTCTCTCCTCATAATGCCATCTCAACTTCTTCGCTTCTTTCGCATGAGCAAACATTCATTTACATCACGGTATGATTAGAAGATACCACAAAACCTTTCAAGGTTGCCATTTGCTTGTCTCATCACAACAACCATCACCTTTCTTCACTTTGTATATGGAAGTTTTACATTTCAGACACTTACTTAGTCCTTCATACTCCTTTCTATATAATATGCAATCATTAAGGCATGCATGTATCTTTTTATACTCTATACCTATTGTAGATAAGATTTTCTTTGCCATATACATACGATTTGAAAGTACATTATCCTCTAGAAACATATCACACAACAATTCAAGTAACAAAGTGAAACTACTATCGGTCCACTCATAAGTTGCCTTTAAGTTGACAAGTACAAATTACTTGACAAGCGTGCATACTTAGTACACCCTGGGTACATAGGTGTCTCTGCATCACTTCGCACGCTATCATATATAGGTGGGTGAGAAAAACATTCTACCTTAACATCATGAATCATTCTCTCCATTCTATCATCATCTCCGACATCAAAAACTTCTTTCTCATGAGACGCACGAGTAGATACTTCCTCGCTATGCCATATCCTCCTTGTGTACCGAAGATTTTTTCCATCACAAAGTAAGTGATCTCCTATATCATCAATATCCCGTCCACTCCCATTTAAATAGTTGACACATGGACATAAATACTTCCTATTTTTACTAGGCGCATTCATTTTAGAACATTCAATAAACTTTTCCACTCTATTCTCATATTCTTCCCTAGTTCTCAATGCATTCATCCAGCTATGATCCATTTTATTATCACTTAATCCATTTGCAACGACACTCAAATTTACCATTATGCCACTTAAAAAGTTATATACATTGGAAATTTTAAACAAAGAAGCTAAAAACTATATACAAATCATGGAACCCAAAAACAGAAACATTATGAAGTTAACAAGAGAAGGCAAAATTTGACAACCTCTTTAAAGATTCCATAAACCACAAAAACAAAAGTGTGAAGAAGTGAAAAGAATAAGCCATTCATTTATGGGCATTTACTTAGTATATCCTTATCTATATCCAAATTGTTCTTACTTTAACACTTACAAGTACAACTTATCTATATCATATTCTAAGTTAAATAACTAAACTCTTAGCTAATATTATCCTAACAAGCTTAGAGACCACATTTCACCTATTATAAAACTACTATACAATTTCAATGTCTTAGAATAAGGTCTATCCAAGGTTGCAGCTATAATGAATACGTATTTACAAAGGTCATTATAATATGAATATAGGTCCAGGAAAGGGATGCCTTACTCATTTTTTAAAAATTTCAGCAGCATTTCTCCTTAAAAGTAAGACATTCATAAATTAAACAACAACCCAATTAACAAGAACATAACTCTAACATATGAAAGAGGCTTTCAACATTGGTTAATAAGAAGTAAGCATAACTAGTGTAAATGCTAAATACAATGATAGAAAATTCAGGATGCTGCAGATTGTCAAACTTCATGCCTCAATAATTTCTCTTGTATAGCTTATGCCTATTAAACAAACCTTGGTTGTATGGTTTGGAGTGTAGATTTACTTGATATTCAGAGCTTCTCATATGGAGGGGTTGACGTTTACATACATTTAACCTACTCATAACAAGGTATGTAATTTTAATTTAAAGAAATCTCTTTAAATCACCCAAGAACGCATATGTTTTCTATTCAACATGCCTCTTCTACCATACTTATAATATTTAGTGAAATTTCGTCTAAGCAATATTTATCTTGCTATTTGATTATTTACATACTATGTCATGTTATATGTCCCTAGGTGATGTACTTCATAGTTTATTTTTAGTATATATAAATCTTAAGTTCTTTAAAAAATTGTAAAATTTCTGAGGCAATTTTCTTTCAAGGAGTCAACTAGCCTGGTGTTCATTGCAAAACAAGTTCATGTCATAATCAAAACTTGGGGAGCTTTCTTTTATCTTACTGCACTTAATGTCTTTCGATGACAATACATATGGTATGGTTTTGATTTATTGTCAGAAAATGAAGGCTCTTTGAACATTTTTCTTTTCTTTAAAACAGGCATAGGCAAGAGGAAAATGACAACACCTATTATAATATCAGTTTCGATAGGAACAATTCTCATTACTTTGTCTAAATATTTCTTATGGAAAAAAAACCAAAACAAAACACACTAAACACAATGAAGGAATAACCATAGAAGTTTTAATTTTTTGTCTATCACTATAATTCATAAAACCTAGGATTTTGTTTGTTTGTTTTAAATGCCTTGTAAATCCTCAATAGACAATACAATACTCCTTTATTCGCAGCTTTCATACATTATTATACAGTTTACATTACAGTAATACAATACTCGTTTCCACTCAAAAAATACAAAATATCAAATTGAGAACAAGCAGTAGACAACAAGGAAAACTAACACAGAACAGCCAAAGAAAATGGAGGAATTACTATGAAACGAAGGAAAAACTGATGACAGTGCTGGTGGAGTGAAATGATGCCGACGAGGGGAGAGGGGAGGGAGAAGGAACAGAGGTGCATGAGAAACTTTGATGGAAAGTGCGCGTGAGAAAGGGGGAGAGTGTGTGTCGAACACAACCACGACTTGAAATGAAGGGTGTGGGGTCGAAGAGGTGGTAGGAGAAGGAGGCATGAGTTTGGGGCTTGAGAAAAATAAGGAAAAAGATAAAGTGATGAGCTTAGGGGAGAGATTCAATAACCCTTTTTTATGAAAATGGTAGTTGAATCTCAACGTTCAATGATCATTTTTTGAAAAACGGTCGTTGTATCCATTCAACAACCATTAATTAAAAACTGTTGTTGAAATCTCTTTTCAACGATCATTCCTAAGAAACGGTTATTGAATGGCTATGATATCCTTCCCCACAATTACAAAAATGCCACCACATGCTTTTCTACTTCTATTTTTTGAAAACAATCATTATTTAGTGATGTTAAATGTATTCTTTATAGTAGTGCAAGAATAACAAATTATTTGTACAGCAGTACAAGGCCTACCACCAAGAAGTTTGCTATAGCGAGGGCATGATTGTGACTCTGGAGGTCTTTGAAAACCATGATTTTTCAGCCGGTAGAATCTCCTATTGTCTTTCTGGGCAAGAACCCTTAGCTCCTCCATTTGTGAGAAGAATTCCCATGGCTTGGACTTCCACAGTTCATCCCATTTTTAGCCTAATATAGATTCATCAAGTTACTTTCAGTAATTCGGCAAACCTACATGGCCTAATTAAATTCTGTGAATTGCTTGGAGACCAACTTTTCCTTCAATTCTATCTTTAATCCTTACACTAGCATGTTAGAGCTCCAACTTTTATCGTCTCTATATATCAGATAGGAAGAATAATAGGACAAGCATATGAATTAAGACAAATACTTATCAGAAGTCTTATGAATTGCCTATTTTATTGACAAGAATTCTGCCGCTTTATCGATCTTGATAGACCGCGGAAAATATACTTCTCGTTAAATTTTTCCTAAAATAATTCCCAAGTGATAAGAATATTCCTAGCCTATAAGATTAACTCCATATTCTTCCACCACTTATCAGCATCCCCTTCCATTTTATAGATGGCCATTTGAGTTTTCATCTCAGTAGGACATTCCATCACCCTAAAAATTCTCCATCCTGACAACCAGTCTTTAGCTCAATGTGGATCAAACCTCCCTTCAAATACTGGAAGCTTATATTTACAAAACATCGTGATCCAGTACTGTAGATTTTCAACTTATCTTACTTGCCTATCCTGATCAACATGAGGTCTTTGGAGCTGTTCTTGCTGTTGTTGTTGAGGGTCAACCTGTGGTTGCCTTTCTTCTTGCCCTACATCATTATTCCTTCTTTCCCTATCCTCATTTTGCCTAGTTTCGACTTCTCTCAACTCTTCTCTGAGCCCTTGAATCATGGCCTGCTGCTCAATTAGCGTGCCCAGTATTTGTTGCATTGGATCTAGCAGATTTCTTTCTCCACCAATAGCTGGTCCTATCCTTCCTACTCATAAATTAACCATAATTTCTTTTCACTATTAAAAGAAGGATTCCATCATTAACATCGCATTTGATATATAAATTCCTTAAATTTTAACACTAGCACATAACAAGAATATATCAATCCTTTTAAATCACAACATACTGGAATTATCATTCATCATAATGTCATCACATGAAAAGTTTACAATACATATCGTTTACCTAACATTTTCATATACAAATCTTCCCATGTGATTAACAAAATCAGCTAGATATAAGGGGCCATGCTCTATGAGCCCATTTTTCTTCCTAATTTAAAAGGCAGTATTGGGGAAGAAATACAGTATGGTGCAGATCCACTCTTCATCAAGTCATCTCAACCAGTTTATAGGACCATCCCAGTATAGTGTGGGTATCCCTTCCAAAAGTACCAAATAACGTTTTGCATAGTATCTTGGTTGAGCCAAGCTTCTCGGAATATATCAAGGTATTAAAACCTGGATCGAGTACTGGGTTAAGGGTCAATGGGTCAGACTGGGAACAAACCAGGATTAAACCGGTGAGAAATTGAAAATTTTAGGCTTATTGGTGTGAAATTCTAAAGGAAATATAAAAAAAAGTTTTAAAATTGGAACCCAGACCAATCTACCCACCAGTTCACCAGTTTCTGGGCTCTAGTTTGGGTTCCATAAGCTTGGAATATATCCTTTATATATCCCACAAGTTTAGGGTGAGGATCCATGTTATGCTCCAAAACAGGTTCAAAATTCCTTGAGTTAGAAGCAGAATCTGGTGCTATCTCTTCTAGCTCCCTGTTCTCATTCTCCCCTATAGAGGATTCCTCACTAGACACCATATTTATCACCTCTAGGGCTCTAACGGACATTCTTGAGGTACTTCTCCCAGCCACTTTTCTTCCTCGTATACCGCACTACCCTTTTCCCTAGGAGGTCGATTAACAGATGAAGTTGATCCACTCCTTCTATCACTCATGGTGCCTAATCACAGTATTACAAAATATTGTCACTTATCAATTCATCAAATACACATTTTTCATATGAGCAGAGCATTCTAACCTATTGCCAGAGCCTCTTCTCTCATACTACTGAGTGTGACACCCTATTTCCATTACTATCAGAAGAGCTTTATACATAATAAATAAAAACCACTAAGCTAGGTTTGATCCTGGGGAGAAAATACTTTTTGAAAATAGATGAAAACTCAACCCAAACACAGGGTTCAAACCTATAAATAAATGGGCTTTCTTGAAAAATTTAAAAATTTTTAAAATAGTTATTTAGTGGTTTAAACTCCTCATTATGACTCATTAATCCTTAAACTCCATTTACTATTATTAGAGTATTACTCTGCTCTTACCCTAGTCTATCGTTGGTTAATAGTGAGCTTATAACATGCAATTGCCCTTTTTTCTGTTTCGTTATGTAAGTATGGTATACTATGGCTACCCCTTACTATGCATGCTATTAATACTGCTATATGTACAATTTTCACTACTACCCCTTACTATGCATGCTATTAATATTGCTATATGTAACTACTACTACTGCTACTGTTGCTGATGATGTTGTTGCTGCTATCTACTGCTACTGCTGTTGGTGCTACTAATGCTGCTGCTACTGCTCCTACTGTTGCTGCTGCTACTACGACTATCTTCACTATGTACATCTCTATGTATATGTATATACATATATATACAAAACATGTAGCCATATGTGGCAACAAAAAGATCTAAGTCTAAACAAAATCATTATACAAATAACTAACATAATATTAATATTTCTTCTCCACCTTATTTATCAGCAATTATTACGTCCTTGCCTATGGAGCTGCTCGCTTTAGCTGTATGTCATTTAATGGAAAGGATAAGACTCGTGAGAATCTCAGTAGTAACAACAATCAATCATAAGATATGTAAGTTCACGAAGCATACAAAACAAAACATCATACAATAAGCATTCAGTAATTAAGATGCTGCACAAACATCATTCACAGGACATGACAGTCCAATACAACACAGATAGTATAACATGTCTTATAGCCTAAGGATACACCCCATGCAAAAATGCACTTTCAGGATTTACAGCCTCAGGCACACAATCCCTTACAACAGGGATTGCATAGCAGGTCTTATAGCCCAGGGATACTGTTAGAATTGGTAGGCACAGCGGAAGAATTTTAAAATTTTCACCGATCCTAATCGAGGATCTATCAACGGCTTTTAAACCAAGTTGGAAGGATTTATACCTTTTGATAATTTAGAGTTTTCACGATCTCTAGAAGCCAACACGTCAGGTCCGCTCCCTCTACCGGTATCCACATGAATGCTCTCCAACCGAGATTGCGTGCTAGCACCTCTAATATATCCTAAGGTTTCACTTGCGGCTCTTAATTCTCATGTGCGTATTAATATATCTGCTCTATCAAGTTTATAACCTATGAGGGCTATTTTCAAATTTCAAAATTAATCATCATTAATTTCAAAATTAATTAACTATTAATTATCTTTATGAGCTAATTAACTAAATTCAGTTTAAATTAAATCTGTCCAACATTTTTAATTTAACCTATTTATTTAATCCAAATAAAAAGCCATTAGATTTAATTTATCTTCATAAATTAAATCTGAGATACTATATTTCTATCATGTTAGTTATTAAATTTAATATATCTTAATAAATTAAATTTAAAACTAACACAATATAATAATATCATATAATATATATATATATATATATATACATATATATATATATAAGATATATATATTTTGAAAATATATATCTATATAATATTATTAATGATTTTTATATTATTTATATATATAAATATAAATATAAAATTCATCCACCCTAAATTAAATACTATCTCGTGTTGGGCTATCTTGTGTGCGACCCTGTAGGCCCATATGAAGTTGGCAGTGGGCCAATAACTATACTAAGCCAAAAGTCGCAAGCGGCCTCTAGCAAGACATTACAGCTACCCAATTCATATGAAAATCGTTATCACGATGCAACCTGTCATACAACCATGTCACGTCCCTTTTGTCACACGATATATCGATCAAGGATAAGGCATGAATAATGTCATCCTCTTGTTCCTGACCATTACTTTCTCGATTCCTGAGTAGCTTGATAACAGAGACAGAAACTCCTTTCATCATAGTATGGCCATACATTTCTCAGACTCACTCATCGATGGGCCCAGTAATATCTTTCTACTAATGTGAGGGACAAATTCCATCTTGATCATTCATATTCCTCTGCATGAAAAACTACCAAGCCCGATCGTAGCCTTTATCATCACCCGGTCAAAAGTGACTTTTGACTAGTTCAAATCTTAGCAACTCTCATGTAGGAATCCATGATGACCTCAGGTCTAAGGTTATTGTGATGTGGTTATACATGAGAAAAGCTTATGACTTGATCCATGTAGCTTTCTCATAATGGGTCGGTCCAGCACATTATACTCTTACAAGTGCCTAAGACTTTGATTCGTATCTCCATATCTTATCAAAGTCATACTGATCTTGTTTCATCTCTGCTCCCGCATAGATGACCGACCAGGGACATTTTAGGACAATCTTTATGAATTATCCAAGGATACAATTATCATAGTTAACATGCAAATAATATGATAACAGAATGGAGAAATTTCATTAAAATAATAATGTTCAAAGTACAATGATTGGCCTTTAGGGCATAATTTCCAACATCCTCCCACTTGCCCTAGGTGCAATCATTAATTTGCCTAATTCCCATTGCCCTAACATGACGCTAATGCTTTGCCCGTGCAAGTGGCTTCGTAAGAGGATCAGCAACATTATCTTCTCCTGCTACTTTGCATATCGTTATATCACCTCTATCATTGATTTCTCTGATAAGCTGAAATCGTCTGAGTATACGCTTGGTCCTTTGATGTGACCTTGGCTCCTTAGCCTGTGCGATAGCACCGCTATTGTCACAGAATAAATCTATTGGATTTGAGATAGTTGGCACTATAATATCCTGGATTGTGACCAAGGATTAGCAACTTCAAAGTGATGTAATTAATCTTAATTGAGCACTTTTGAGGTATATATTGTGCATTGTGATAATCAGGGGCAAAATGGTAAATTTACTGACTGACTGATTAGATACCATTGAGAACACTCCTTAGTAATTAAGATTAATGGCTAAGATTGAAAGACCAAGAGGTGGAATCTTGTGCATGTGAAACTATGTGAAATCATGGTAGGGAGAAGGAGATGGTGCCAAGTGTCAAATTATGGACCATAGATGAAGTCAAAGTTTTCAAACTCATTCTCTCTTCCTCCCAAGTCGGTTAAGTGTATAGAAAGAATGGAAATGAATCATCATCTTCAATATCTCATTTCTCTCTCATCCTCCTCCATTTTTTCGCTGCACAAGCTAAGGAAAGAGAAGGAGAAAAGCTTGAGTTTTTGGTAAGTTAATGCCTTCAAATGCTCAAGTGTCTTTCATTAATGTTGTTCATGAGGTTGAGGGCTATATTTCTATGGTTTCAGAATTTTGGTTGGTGAAGTTTGAGACATTGTGAATTTTGGAAAGTTGAAGAATCAAAAAGTTGGCTTTGGAAGACATAAGAGGTGAGTAGTTGATGCACTTTGGTATGGTTGCTTTGATCATTGGTTGAGTCTTGAGAACTTTGGAATTTGCCCTGATTTTTGGTAAATTTTGAAAAGCATGATTTGGTTAGTGTTTAGTGTGGAAATTAGTGTCATAGAGTGTCTTTGTGCATTTGGAATTGGCTTGGAATTTTGGGTTGGAATGGATTGCAATGTGTGTGTTGATTGGAGATGTTAAGGTGACATGTGGTGATTGTGGTAGAACATGCTTATGGATAAGGAATATGGTCATTTTGATGGCTCCAATGTGTTCCTTGAGCCAAATTGTGTGAAAATAGTATGTGATTTGAAATTAGGGACCATTGGAAACCAATTGGCAAAATCTGGAAAATCTGTCCAATGTAAGTCTGTTCTGGACAGTCAGATGGTGTGGACGTTTTGACTGGGAAAATGATGTTGAAAAATTATGAAACTTTCCAGTCTTAAATTTCACATCTCAAGCTTCAAAATGGACATAAATTTTGTGTCATTTTGCTTTTTGAGTTGGGAGTTTGAACTGTCCAAAGTTTGGCATCAAAACTGGACCCTGTTTTGGTACAATGTTAGGTTTTTGGTAAATCTGGACTTTTGTGGTGATTTCTAGTCATGGCCAATATTTTTCCTTGAAATAGGACTTAAATATCTTTCATTTGGCTTTGGAATCACCTTATTTCGATTTTTCCTGAATTAGTTATGATATTTGGAAGTTCAGCCAGAAACTGGATTTTCTTGGGCCGCAGCCCGTGGATTCTGGGCCGCAGCCTAAAGGTTTCTGAGCGTCTCTGGACAGTTTTGGGCCATGGCCCATGGATTTTGGGCCACAGCCCAAATGTTTCTGTGCAGTTTTGGGCCGCGACCCACCCCCAAAAATATGTGTTTTGCACTTTTGAAATGTGGTTTTGGGTATAGTCTTTCCCAACCCTTTAGGTATATGTTTAGACCTAAAATAGCCACCTAAAGAGTCTAAATGATAACCAACTTAAGTACTATAGAATTAAGAACTTAGGAAAGAGATTGACGGGTTGTCCCTAACTTGGTTTACAGGATTCGATATTTGCCGTCCTCGTGAGCCCGCAATGCCAAGAAACGTCAGGAAAGGATCAGGTAGTGACTCTCTCTCTCTTATACTATGTATAATGCTCTGTATGTGTGTGTTATCACTGTTATGTGATGATTCTTTGATGCAGCTGCGATTACAGCTGGTGATAGCTATCGTTTACAGCACAAGCTGTCGTTTACAGCGCAAGCTGTCGTTTACAACGCAAGCTATCGTTTACAGCGTAAGCTGTCGTTATTGTGATTACAGCGTAAGCTGTTGTGATTATTATTACAGCGAGAGCTGTCGTATTGTGCATACAGCCGTGAGTGTTGTCGTTTGTGGTGAAAACCATGTATTTTTTAGATTGCTGCTGCTGCTGCTGGTTGTGATTTATATACATGCTTTGTGTTATGCATTGTGTGAGTGGTTTGTTACTACTGGGATTCGCTTGAATCTCATTCTTTCCTATGACTAACATTTCAGACAGGGCATGTGGCTTAAAGGAGAAGCGGCCAACCCGAAGCACTTAGGATCTTTAGGGATACTAAGGATTTTTGAGATGTTGGTTATCTACTTTAAACTCGGGATTACTGTATATTTTGAATTAGGAATATTATATTCGATTTTGGTTGTGTAATCCCCTAGTGGATACTTGTAACCTCTAGATTATATATGTTTAGAGCCCGGGAGTTGCCGGGGATTTGGTTATATACTCTGTTATACGTGAATGTAGATAAACTGCATAGGTAATTATATTCAAATTTTGAAATGGAGACCAGGAACAAGAAGAAATTTTGAATGTTTTGTGAAAACCCTACTACAAAATAGGAGATTGAAATGAGTTTAAGTTATCTGATGGTCTCTAATCTGAATTAAATGTGCATTATCGAATTATAATTACGTGATTAAAGGCAGGGTGTTACAGGCACCACCCCTAGTTCTGTAATGAACTTTCTGATCCAAACGGCTTCTTTAGCTATATCTGATGCTGCTATATACTCAACTTCTATTACAGAATCTGCTATAGTGCTCTGCTTGGAGCTCTTCCAGCTTACTGCTCCACCATTCAGGAGGAATACATATCCAGATTGTGATTTAAGGTCGTCTTGGTCAGTTTGGAAACTTGCATCTGTGTAATCGGTTACGCAGAGCTCATCATCGAATCCACCATAGACCAAAAATAAGTCCTTAGTCCTTCTTAAGTACTTTAGGATTTTCTTGACGGCAGTCCAATGACCCTCACCAGGATCTTGTTGGTATCTGCTGGTCATACTTAAGGCAAATGAGACATCCGATCGAGTATATAACATGGCATACATGATGGATCCAATGGCCGAGGCATATGGAACCTTACTCATGCAATCTTGCTGATCAGGTGTACTAGGACATAGATCCTTGCTAAGATGGATGCCATGAGACATGGGCATGTAACCCCTTTTTGAATCATACATACTGAACCTATGCAGTATCTTGTCTTTGTATGTGCTCTGACTTAGGCCTATTAGTCTTTTAGATCTATCCCTATAGATCCTAATCCCTAGGATATAGGTGGCTTCACGTAAGTCTTTCATCGAAAAGGACTTTCCTAACTAAGACTTGACACTCTGTAAGGTAGGAATATCATTCCCAATGAGTAGGATGTCATCTACATAAAGCACTAGAAATACAACATGCTCCTACTAACCTTCTTGTAAACACAAGGTTCATCGATATTTTGAATGAATCCAAACTCTTTGACTACTTTGTCAAAACGATGATTCTAGCTCTGAGATACTTGCTTCAATCCATAAATGGATCTTTGAAGCTTGTAAATTTTACCAGAGCCCTCTAAACGCACAAAACCTTCAGGTTGTGTCATGTACACATCCTTAAGCAGCTTTCCATTAAGGAAGGCTGTTTTGACATCCATCTGCCATATTTCATAGTCATAATATGCTGCAATAGCAAAAAAGATTCTGATTGATTTAGCCATTGCAATTGGGGAAAAGGTTTCATTATAGTCTACACCATGAGTTTGAGTGAATTCTTTTACAACCAGTCGTGCCTTGAAGACATTTACATTGCCATCCATGTCAGTTTTCTCCTTGAAAACCCATTTTCTCCTAATGGTTTTTAGACTTTCAGGTGGATAGACTAAGGTCCATACCTGATTGTTGTACATGAATTGCATTTCAGACTTCATGGCATTTAGCCATTTCTTAGAGTTTTGTCCCACTGTGGCTTCTCGATAGGTGGTGGGCTCATTTTTCTCAATGAGCAACACATCACGGCCTTTAGTAATCAGAAATCCATATCTCTGAGGCTTATGCCGTGTCCTATCAGATCTTCGTGGACCTTGTGTTACACTAGGAGGCTCAGCAACTTGCTGTGAGTCTTCTCTAATGTCCATATGTGGTTCTGTACCATCTTGTGGCTCTTGAATTTCTTTGAGATGTATGTCCCTCCCACTGGTTGTTTTAGAGACAAACTCTCTTTCTAGAAACTTGCCATGTCAAATAACAAACACTTTGTTATCGGTGAGATTGTAGACATAGTATCCTTTCGTTTCTTTAGGATACCCCACGAAAAGGCACTTTATGGATCTGGGCGCTAATTTATCAGAGGATTGTTGCTTAACATATACCTCAGATCCCCATATCTTGAGAAAAGATAAACTTGGTTTCTTTCCAGTCCATATCTCATATGGTGTCTTTTTAATTGCCTTAGATGGAACACGATTTAGTTTGAACGCAGCTGTCTCTAGGGAATGTCCCTAAAAGGACGGTGTAAGATCTGTTTGACTCACATAGATCGAACCATATCTAATAGTGTTCGATTCCTCCATTCAGAAACGCCATTCTATTGTGGTGTTCCTAGAGGGTTCCTAGAGGAGTCAATTGTGAGATGTAGGTGAAAGATCCCTAATTCACTACAGTGTGAGTCCCAGGAAGGAAAAATCCTTCCGCGATGCCCTTAAGACTTAGGTGGCATCATGAAATCTTGGTTTGGTGACAACTACTTTAGTTGAAGCTCTATGATCACAATCAATTCGATTAGACGAGTGAAAACTAGAAAAGTGACCAAGTTATTATGGACTAATGTTTAGTCAAAAAGGATGATTTACTCCTAGATACATAAGATGTGCTAGTGTCTGTGGTCGACCCCTTACTAGCTCTATGTGTAGCTTGTAAGTGCGGACACTATGTGCATAGATGGCAATCTGAGTTAATCAACATATTAACTCGAGTGGGATTAGATATGCGATGAGTAATATGTATAGGAGAATCTGGGGCATCTGAGGCAATGAATATATAGCTTACAGATACAAAGGGTGTCCTTGGATGCTAATCTAGTATGATGGATTTCTAGTATCACAAGGTCCAAATCTTGAAGATGTTTTTGCCCATGCAGTCAAGGCAAACGCCAAGTATGAAACAGGAAAGAGTAACGGATACATGATAGGAGGCCCATCAAGTGCGAGTGGGAGATGTTGAACTTTGGGTCCAAATCCGCCCTTGATGGGCTGGACTATTTGATGATTAGGATATAAGTAGCGTAATCAAATAAGAATAAAATCAGCATTAATTGCAGATTGGGGAATAATTCAGTAATAATTATGGATTTGTTAGTTGAGGAACAAGTCACCATAATTAGGAAACTAATTGAGAATCAATTAATTTAATTACTGTCTTGGAGGGCAAGAAAGAGTGCACATGTTTCCTAATTAGTGGCCACCCTAAACTACTATAAATAAGAGGTGCCTCATTTAGTTATTCCTCGCCCCTGCTATTGAGTTTTCTAGCAATCTCTTCTCTCCTACCATCTTTCTGGTTTTGGTGATCTGCTGTGCAAATCGCAATTAAGCCCTAGTAGTCTAATAATTTTGTGGGCACTATTTTAGAGCTTAGACCCGGATCCGAACATGGATTCGCCCAGGTACGCGTTAGTCCTCTCTCTCTCTCTCTCCCTCTCTCTCTCTCTCTCTCTCTCTTCTAATTTTTCCTACAGCAAGGAAGTTCAAGAATAAGAAAAGGAGTAAGTGAAAATAAAAAAGCTACGAGAGATAGTAAAACTAACTCTTGTATAGTTTGTGCTTGGTTGATTGCATGTTTATTTGCCATATTTTCCTTTGAACATGTAATATCCTTTCTTAAATTTATGCCATGGCGATGTGTATGTGCTTATAAGGTGTTGTTCTTATATTGGCTATTTACATACTTTGTTAATTACCATTGCACATTATACATTGAATTAATGTTTTACTACTAAGACTCCCCTAAATCTCACCCTTTTTCTCCTATGTACCAACAGTAG
Source organism: Inga leiocalycina (assembly GCA_963242795.1). Classification (NCBI taxonomy): domain Eukaryota; kingdom Viridiplantae; phylum Streptophyta; class Magnoliopsida; order Fabales; family Fabaceae; genus Inga; species Inga leiocalycina. The sequence goes on along the minus strand of OY725322.1, from coordinate 40,757,843 downwards.
GGGCAAGTATTTCTAAAGGAGAAAGCAAGCTAGTGGAGGAAGCTTGAAGGTGGAAGCTCTTGAGAAGCTTGTTTTGATTACTTTGCTGTCAAGGTTGATTTTGTTTAATGGCTATTGTCTGAATTTATTTAAGATTTTCATAAGCTAATTATATATTTTAGTATGTATCTATCCTCCATAATGAGCATGAGAGCCAAGAAAGTGCTATATTAAAATATAGCTAAATATGCATAAAGTTAGCTAGTTGCTATTTTAATTTACTGGTGAGCCACGATTCTGGGAAAGACATTTGACAGGGCAAACATTTTACCCAGGCTATAAAATTTGGTAGCATTATAGTACACACCCAGACCTTTAATATGAGTTTTATTTCATAATTTTTGGATGTGTATATAAAAGGATTTGATTTTTCAAAGATGACCCAGAAATATGTTATATGCTGCATCCAAAATTGATAAATGAGTGATTTTGGACCAAATGGAACAGAAAATGAACATGGGTGTTATTTTTATATTGAAGATCTTTCCAATGGCTAAAATGTGAGTTTTGAACCACTAATTTTGGACCTATAATAGTTTAGTTATGAATTTTCCAAGTTTTAGGAAAATTCTTTAGCTCCCGGTACCCAATATTTGAGAAAGAGTTTCAAGCTTTTAGTCTTTGCATGGGTACCTAGGGGATCACATGTGATTCTTAAATGGCTAAACAACTATGATAAATGACCCTAGAATGAGGTGCTATAAGTTGCCACAATGTTAACTATCTTCATCCCTCTTTGTGGAGCTCTCGGGCTCGAGTCCAGATATTGACATAGTGGTATCTGTGTGTGTTTGCGTTGATTGTTAAAAAAGAAAACATACAATGGTAACAAATTTTGACCTGTTGAACCTAATTCTGTAACTTTGTCCCTGAAGAAAGTATAATAGGTGTTAGAACAAAATTGGGTTCTTTAAATATCTTATATAGAAGCTCCATGGTTTTGCATTGCTTCGCAATCATCATCTTGAAATGGATGTTCTTTTGTCTTGTAATGTTCTTTATGAACTTTCATCCTTTAAGACTCCTCATCAAGAATGGTAATATGTGTCTCATCCTTAAGCAGTGGCTTGTTCTTTTTGACCACTTGGTTGAATGTGATATTATAGTTGGAGATTGTGGATAGTGATATACTCCCTCTAATCCTTAATATAAGACATATTTACCTAATTTGATTAGATTAAGGAAGTTAGTTGTGTTAATTAATATAACATATATTTTCTAAAATAGCCTATAGTCATCTTCCTTAATTCTCTCACTCCCTTTCCTCCTTGATTATTGTTGAGGAAACATCAATAGGAGTAAGTTAGGAAACGATTGATAAATATGAAAATTATGTATTATATTTAGGACCAGATCAACTCCCCAAATATATCTTATATTAATGACGGGAGGTAGTATATGGATCTTTATAATGCGTTTGATGTTGGAATATTCTAATTTGAATACATAACACCTTTTCGCCCATAGGGTATTATGCTAATACCCTACTTGATTTAAATTAGTCAAAGTTTAATAAGTCTTTCAGATATTAGGTGGTTTGATATTATTTTCTAAAAAAAAAAATCCAAAAAGTCACCAACATTTCTCAGACCAAGTACATTCAGGATTTCTTCCATTTGAGTTAATTAATTTATCAATTTGTAAAATAAGGTTAACATCCAATTATCATAATACCAAGATCAGATTTTTTTTTTTTAATAGAAACTAGCAGAGAGTTCGAGCGCATATATATATATATATATATATATATATATATATATATATATATATATATATCAGCATAAGCTTCACCAATTCCTATAGTTTTAGATCCACGTAAATCCAATTCAGCCATAAAAGCATATATCAAAGAAATATGATTGTCAAACCAAACTAAGGGCCGTTTAGTACACTGGAATTAATTTTGATGGATATGGAAATGGAAATGGAAATGGATATGAATATGGAGATGGAAATAGATATGGAAATGAGTTTTAAAAAAATGTTTGGTATGGGTATGGAAATCTAATTTAGTTTTTAATTATAACATATATTTAAAATGTGTAGGTACCAAAGTGCCCTCCAAATTTTTTTTTTAAAAAAAATTATCTCCCTTTACGCATCACCAGCGAGAACCACCATGGTTCTTCTCAAATGTCCATGATAGAAAATATCCATCGGTGGTGACCTGAAACAAATCATAAACCACTGTGGTTCTTCATCTTTTCTTTTCTATTTGTTGATTTGTGATTTTTTTTAGACATCAATATAGAAATCTGTTGGTTCGATATTCTTTCAGATTTGAAAATTGGGAAGAAGATGATTTTCAGGCCATTGAACTTGTGAGCTTTGACGTCAACGGAGTTGAAAAAATCGAAGATCTGGCCATCATCAATTTTAAGTCAAAGATCGCCGACGTCTTGCAAATCGTGAAAGAGCAAGGCTAGATCTGAAACTGGATTTGTTAGAGGTCACCTCCGCTGTCGTGGTTGATTGAAGCCTGTGACTTCCTCACCGTTGCCATCGCACAAGTAGGAGGAAGTTGCTGGAGGAGGCCACCTTCACTATCATCACTGGCGAAAGGGAAGGTCACTGGCAGTGGCATACGCAGTTGTCAGTGGCAAAGTGAAGGAGGAGGTACATGGTGGGATGAAGATTAAGGGGCAACAGGGATAAAAAAGGGTGTGAAGTTCATGGAATTATAAAACTGAGGTTTAGATATAGAACTCATTTTGGTGGAATTGGTCTATTTTGCTTCCACATGGAATTGGAATTGTAATCCAATTCCATCAAACCAAACAAACCTCTTGATGAAATTGAGATCTAATTCCATTTCTTCCACCCTCAATTCCATCATATCAAACAGACCCTAATCTTTCCAGGCCCAGCAATATTAACATGGGAAAACCTAACATAAAGGAATTTTTGGGGAGGAAACATTTTCTTTTCCATATAATCTATTAATATGATTGTATCACGTGATCGTTTCGACACGGTTTTTTGTCGTGATCTCAACTCAATGTCTAGTCATAGGCGGGCGCATGCTCCTCTTACTTCTATCGCCTCACTTCCTCACTCCTTTTTGCTTTCTCCTGTTGGTATATGCCGTACACTTTACTGTTTAATTTTGGAAACATCAATTCAGTGTTTATCTCAATTTTGTGTTTGGTTACTAGGGTTTATTTTATTTGAATTCTACTCTTATTGCTATCTCATGATTTTTTTTTTATTTTATCAATGTTTCCCTTTTCACGTAAATGGTTTTTACCCCTCCTAATAAGTACGCTCTTTATAATACAAACTTTTATCCTTCTTATTAAAGGGGGTGATGTTGGTTATCATATCAACTAGCAACTCGTTAGTTGCTATATCAAAATTTTAATTTATAACTTTATAAATTTCATTTATAAAAATGTGTAAGTGTTAATATGTTTTTAAATGAAATAAAAGAAATTTTACAAAGTCCATGAAAATTTTATAAATTGAAATTAATTTTTTTTAACACTTAAGGGTGAATGCTATGGATTAGGGCCTAATTAAAAAAACACGACAATAACTTGATTCAAAATGAAAGTAAAATACTCATTTTCGTCCTAAATATAAGACAAAGTTGATTTTTTTTTAGATATTAAGAAAGCTAATTAAATTACATTAAAATATTTATATTTATCATTTATCAGCAAATGATACTGCCTAACTTAATTATAAACTGATATATAATCTAATGATGCACAACATATGATACAATTAAGTAACTTATTTAGCTGATTTAGGATTGGATGTAGTATAAGCACTAATCAATTTTTTTTTTTTATAATTATGATAGGTGCATTGGCCCAACAGAAATAAAACAAATAATGAAGATGAAATCGTTAAAAAAATGGGTATTTTGTTATTTATAAGTATTTTGTTAGTGGATGAAGGGTACATTTTTTTTTAACTTGTGTTTATGATAACTTCTCGTGATTTCAATTAGTATATCTTTAATTTTATTCAAACCCTGTTAAGTGTTATTAAGCTAGAGCTCTTTCATTAACAGAATTAAATATATTAATTTTGCCAAAAGGATTCTTTTCTGACGAGTAAATGTGTGACACCTACCACAACACAAAAAGGCAAGAGGTATATGCATAAAAGAATAAACTCTGAGCATTTGTTTACTCTTTGCTAAAAGAAGGATTCTTCTTTTATGTTATCTCCTCTACTGATTTCTCTGTTTCAATACAGTCATCTTTAAATTTGTCTAACTTTTCTTCTTCATTGATTCAGACTGTTGTACCTCTCAACTTTTTGTTCATCCCAATATTGCACTTGATCCAATTCAATTGCTTCTCCCATTCACTAATCTTTCACCTATATGGAATCAAACTTAATTAGTGCCCGCAATAAAAAAAAAACAGTGGATTAGCAATAAAATTTAATGATTTTATCATCAAATAGAATGTTATTAATTAATTAATGGCGGAATTCCGTGGTTAAGTCAATTTAGCGGCAAAATTCTATTGCTAATTGACTTTTTTTTTTTGGTACGTAGTGACCAGTCATGTAATTTATATATATATCACGTTGCCCAAGCTAAATTTTAAAATAGTGTCATTCTACTGATCAATGCAATGGATAATATAATGTAGTGCCACAATATGCGTTAGAAAAAAAGGAATGGTGACTCCTTTTTATAAAAATTAAATTCAAAATTTGCAAATCTTTTACTTAAGCAATTTATTGACTCCTTTAAGTACTTTATAACTTTTATTTTTTATAAAAAAAAATTAATCTATAATTTGGTCTATAATTTTTAAGAAATGTTTTAATTATTTTTTTAAGGGTTAATATAACTTTTGGTCCTTGAAGTTTGATCCAATTTTGGTTTTGGTCCCTCAAGTTTAAAATCTGTGGTTTTGGTCCCTGAAGTTTCACCCGATTTTGGTTTTGGTCCTTGAAGTTTGAAATCGGTGGTTTTGGTCCCTAAAATTTCACCCGATTTTGGTTTTGGTCTCTCAAGTTTGAAAAGGACTTAGCGACTCAATTAAAAAACCCGACCCGACCCAGAAAAAAAATCAAGTCATTTTCAAATTTGAGGGACCAAAACCAAAATGAGGTGAAACTTCAGGAACCAAAACCACCGATTTCAAACTTCAGGAACCAAAACCACCGATTTCAAACTTCAGGGATCAAAACCAAAATTGGATCAAACTTCAGGGACCAAAAGTTATATTAACCCTTTTTTTAATCTATAAAGTGTGACAACTAATTATGTTTCAAGCATATTCTGTTTATCGCATCTCAAAGCCAAATCATTGACATAATGACATGTCTATAAGATCAATCAATTTTTTTCTGGTAAAAGAAGATCAATTAATTGCTTATACTAAATCATTCTCAATTATTAAAGATTGATCCAATGTTAGCCCAAAGTGGGTTTGGTTTCAGCTTACAGTAGCCATCACTTGGGCCTACCTCTCATGTTTCCAGCCCATAGTAGACCATGCCCTCTTCTCCTTTTTGCCTCTCAGGAAAACCCAAATGTCTTCATTAGTGGTCAGCAGCATTGTATATTCATTCTTGTGCAATGGTTGTTCCACCAAGTGGCACCCAAACAAATTAAGGGGGCACAACAAAAAGTTGTAGGAGGATATGATGGTAATGGCTTTACCTAAGCAACAAATAACCACCTTGATTTAGAAAATTGATTATCTTTCTTCAATCACATATTTCATTTTTTTAATAAATGCCTCCAATTTAGTATCTGAACTCCTATCTTATATTCCATCTGGTTTCATATATAAGACATGAAAGAGAAGGTGTGGATGATCTCATACGTAAGTTATATTTCCCAAATTCTATATCTTGAATTTCCCAAATAAAAAGGTGTGGATGATCTCATATGAAAGAGTTGGTTTTGCTCTGGAGTATATTCTATTGGAGAGCTGTATAGTTTCTTTGACAAAATTTTCAGCAATTTTTTGAGCTGTGCAAAGATGCCAAAGTGACAAGAAGTGAGTCGACTTGGTGAAACGATCAACAACAACGAACCAAGATTCATACAACTTGGGTAACATGAAATTGAAATCCATGGAAATATCTGTCTAAGCACGGCGTGGAATGGGTAATGGTTGGGACTCAAATGTTTAGTCCGCTGACACACATCACAAGCTGCTATATATCTTTCAAAATTGTCGTTCCTTACCCGTAATTTTTGAAAATTGCGCTTTAGCTTAAGCTTGAGACGGAAGTAATACGATGTAACATTGGTGTTCTACTATTTTATTTGGCCTTTGATTGACATTTAACCATGTGTTTAGCCTTTATTCGGAAAGGCTCGATGTTAACATAATTTGAGCACACTTAGCAAAAAAAAAAAAAAAAAAAGCTTTCCTTATTTGTTCTCTATTAAAAACGTAAAATTGATGTGACAATTCCTAATCTAAAGTTTTCTAATTGAATCAATAGTTAATACCTTGACAAGGACGATAACTATGGCAGTTCTATATCGATCCTTTTAACCAGCAGATCTCAAAACCCTTGTAAATGACCAAGATTTCAGAGATAATGGGGGATGATAATTTCCTATCTTACAAGAAAATCCTTGAATCCAGTTTCTTCAAATGACTTCACAGCCAAAAGGTCATAAGCTTGTGTGTAGCCCACTTTCCTCACGGACGTAGCGCAGTAGTCTGAACTTTTGATCTTCTCTGTTACTTTTGCCTAATAATTAGTGCATTTCATAGACTATTTTTATAGTTTTACATAATTGAAGAAAACTAAGATGCCAGTATTATAGCCCTTTATATCAACCCACCCCACATAGCATGCCCAAAAAGGGCCGGTGTGCATGAACTTTTTTTTTTTTTTTTAATTTGCACCCTTTGAAAATGAGGATGATTACATTATTGATTATTCGCCGCAGAAATGGGCAGACACTGAAACTATTCTATTTTATGCTACTTCCGGTTCTTAATATAAAAGTTAGTAAACTAATTTGGGTAGATTAAAATAATTATTATGTTACTTATTTATAATAAATATAGGTTGACTTTCATAAAAATACCATATTTCATTATGACTGTTCTTGAATTGGAACTTCTTAATGTATGCCGTCACTATGAATATATCAAAAAAAAATTAGGAGATAAAGTAGATTTAAGTTTTATAGTTAGAATCAAATTCAATCGCTAAGTAGTTTTTATGCAAGATAGAGGTATAATAATTGTAACGGGCTCAAATATGATGATATTGATCCTTTGGGCTCTAAATATGACCTGAGCGCCACCGACATTTGGTGTAGGCACCTTGTGACTCCATTCTTTCTTCTTTGATTTTTTTACACATCATTCACAGGTTAACTAGTGGCCGACACAAACACAACATATCGCCATGAAAACTATTGAAATTTGCAGAGTAGAACCAGCAGATTATAACCTATCCACTGCTTCTTCACTAATTCCTCTTACCTTCTTCGACTTAAAGTGGTTAAGATTTCTCCCTCTTGAACGACTTTTCTATTATGAATTGCCTTACCCAACAGCTCACTTCCTTGATCATGTTCTTCCAAGCCTCGAACACTCTCTTTCTCTTACTCTTGGTTATTTTCTTCCTCTCTCTAGCCATATCACATGGCCACATGATTCTCCTAAACCCGTAATAAAATTTGTACCAGGTGATGCTGTTTCTCTTGTCATAGCTGAATCTGATGATCATGCTGATTTCAATCATCTTTCGAGTTTCGATCTTCGTGAAGCAACCGAATGCCGCCACCTCGTACCCCACTCGACCATTTCAGATGACCAAGCTTCTGTCTTGGCCTTACAAGTCACCTTGTTCCCCAACTATGGCTGTCCTTGATGGCCAAACTTCAAGTATCAATCAATGGCCTCTTTGAGTCCTGATTTGGCACCATTCTTTGACAGATCTATAATCAAAGACCCTAACGGGATCGAGGATGTATTTCCCAGCGAATGGTTAAACCATTGTGGTCCAAACAATAGAAGCCTCAAGCTTTGGGAAATGGAACTTCCAAAAGTTGTAATTAGAGGCGTATTTGAACTGACACACATTGATATTGAAAAGTTGAAAAAGTTTGCTGCAGCTAAGTTGGAAGGTAAGGATAAGAACATTCAATTGTCCACATTCATAGTTTTTTGTGCTTATTCATGGACATGTAAAGTCAAGGCAGAGGGCAAAATTATTAGTTGAAGATGGTTTTCTTGTGGCAGTGAAAGCCATGGTTGAAGCTATGGAAACTCTGAAAGATGAAGTTTGGAGTGGACTGGAAAAAGGGAATGCACTATGTTTTTCCTACGGATATTTGCCATGAAATCCGATTCCATTGCTTTTTTTTTTTTTTAATTTTTTCTTTGGGTAATCCATCGGTAATTTAATATTATTTTTTTAAAAAAATCCACGTGGCAACCTTAAAAGAGGCCACATGGACATCACCAAAAGCCCCCCACCGCTCGCCCCCGAATCCTACCATGCTCCCGAGCAAGGGCCACATGTCCCTCTAACTTTACTCCATGTGTCTCTGTGAGATAATTGTTGCATTTTGTGACAAAAGGTGGGATTCAAACCTTAGATCTTTAGTATGTGTTTTAATGTCTTTGCCAGTTGAGCTGCTTTAACCTTGCGTTATTTATTCACGTAATAATATATATAATGTAATAATTCAAAAACAAATATAATATTAAGATAAACATATATATATATATATATATATATAATTAAATACATATTTATATATAATTACATATTTCAATTTTTATAATATAAAATATAACATTTTTTAATTTCTAATTTCGTTTAAATATTTAATATTAATGTGAATATATATAATATTACATATATATTTATATATAATTATATATTTCGTTTTTTATAATATACATTTAAAATTTTTTAATTTATTATTTCAATTAAATATTTAATATTAATATAATATATATAATATTAAATATATATTTATATATAATTATATATTTTGTTTTTATGATATAAATTTTAAATTTTTTAATTTTTTTTTCATTTAAAATTTTTATTATTAATATTATATATATTTAAAATATTATATTAAATATTAATTTTATTATATTTAAATTTTTATTTATTACAGATTATTTTTATTTTTATTATTTTATATAAATTATTAAAAGATAATAAAAAATTATTAGTTTTAACTACGGATTACCCATGAAATTTTGTCGGTAATTTCTCATTCAAATTACCTACAGAATTCTGTGGGTAAGGTGTTGGTAATTACCGACGGAAAAACTTTCGTGGGCAATTCGTCAGTATTTACCGACGAAAATATTTCCGTCATTAAATTACCCACGGAAAAAAATCTATGAGTAATCCGTCTCTAATTACTGACGGAATTTTTTCCTTCTTTAATCCGTCAGTAATTTTTCTGACGGAAAATCCATCGGTAAATCTTCAAAAATTACCGATAGAAATAATTCCGTGGGTAATTTCATCGATAATAGCATATTTTTTTTGTAGTGTGGTGGGATCCCATGAGCAAAAGGAACAATTATACATCCATAAAGCTCCATCGTTTGACCAAAACAATAGGAGAAGTAAAAGGGAGATAGGCTATATGAATGCCTCCATCTCATTGGAGATGTTCCTTGGCATGAAAAATGACAAAGACATAAATACATCAAGCACAAGAAAGTAACCAACATCTGGAGTAGAAACCCCTTCCATTTAATCCATAAGAAACCTTTTAAAATATAATATGAAATTATTAAGTGTAGCATGTTTTCTCTACCTTTTCTCACTGGCCTTCTCTTCTCACCCCAAATTCTTGTGTCCTTTGCCTCTTCCTATCTTCTTCTTTATATAATCAACAGGGTTTGAATCACAAATGCCTTTTTTTTTCTTTGTGTTTTTTATATTTTTTCCTCTAATAACATTTCCTAATATGAAACCTAACTACCGAGAGATTTTTTTTTTTTAACTTTTGTTTTCTATTATTTACTTTTTTCTTAATGACTCAAAACACCAATTCCTAACCTGGCACCAGTCACCGTCAGTTTGAGATTTTATATTTTGTTTTTTTGACAGCATTGACTCTGTCATTTTCCTACTCTTTTGCATAGCTGTTGAGCGAATTGTGCATAATCTTGATAAATATCTAGGAAAATGTGCATTGATAGGCTCATACTCAAATTTTCAAAATCCTTGAGTAAAGTGTACATGTCTTTGGATTATTTAAGTAGTGAAGAACTTACAAAATCATTCATTATATGGGAGGATTATAACAAGTTTGTGATGCTTTCTGAGAGCCATTAGAAGATAGAAAGAAGAACGAAGAAAAGAAACGAGAAGAAGAATCTGGTTGATACCTCCATTTGCCGTGGATTTACTACAGTGAACGCCTCGGCGATTAAGCCTTGTAAAGTGATGCCACTGTCTCCATTCGCTATGGATTCAGCAAATGCATAGCGAATCAGCCCTCCAAAGTGATGTTTCTATCTTCTATTCACCGTGGGTTCACCACAGCGAATCCACAACGAACTGCGAAAAGTATAGTTGTGCGTTCAGTTATTATCGCGAAAATTAAGGGTTTTAGTTTAGGAAGGCACCGATTTTGATTCATTCTGGACTTGCATGGATCTGGGTTCTCTCAGAATCATTTTTCTCCTTTTCTTCTCAGAATTTCATCTCCACCCTCATGTTTAAAAAATTAGATTGTCCAAATTTTATATTTTATAAAACTATTATTTTAAACATAAATAAGTAAACTTAGACTGTTAAAATATGATCTAAACAATTCATAATTGCAATACAAACAAAATAGATTAAAAAAATTAATTTATAAAACACTTTAATCATAGTTTTAAAAAATATTAAATCTGAACTATCCATTTTTTTATTTAAAGGTGAACATGAGATTCTAAGAAGAAAATGAAAAAAAAAAATGATTCTGAGAAGATTCTCTTCCCTTACGATGAGGATAGGGGAATAATCCTTGCTAGGGTTTTGAAGGTTTGAAGATATTTGTGATTAGGTTTGGATATTCAAAGAGATTTGGACTTTCCAACTTGGTTTTCCTTGATTTTCGTCTATCCTTTTACTTGTTTTTCTGATATGCTTCCAATTTTATTGTATAGGTTTGATTCAGTTTGTATTATGTGTAGTTAAAGTTTTTAAATTAGGATTGTCGTCTTAAACTTTTTATGGATTGAACTTTGTAATATATCTCTTTTAAAAAGTAATGAAGTACGTGTGTTGATTTTAATAGGGTTAAAGGTCTAACATCCCAAATTTTGGGCCTAGAAGTTGAAAAATAAGTCTAAATTAATATATTATTAAGCCCAATTGAACCAAATGTCTTAAACATATTATGAGAAAAATGCTTAAGATAATTATTAAAATTATTTATGGGCTTTCAAACTTGAGGAAACATTATGGAATATTATTTTGGGGATTTATGGAAATTATGAAGAGTTTTATGTTAGAACCGGCTATCACCCAAGAGGGGGGTGAATTGGGTGTATAATAAAAACTTAATAACTTTAGAAATCTTTTCATATCTTAACGAAAGTGGTAAGTATGAAGGTTTATAAATCAACAGTTAGATTAAATAATATATGCTAGAAATATAAGAGTTTAGGGAAGAGAATATGCAAACTGTGATTTATCCTGGTTCGGTCCAATCTGTGATGGCCTACGTCCAATCCCCAGGCTCCTCCTGAGATTTTCAAATCCACTATCTTCTTGTTTAATCCAGGCACAAGAAAAGCCTTTACAATCCCACAAGTTTAGCTGAGTACTTGTGAAACCTTTTACAAATCTCTCACCAAGATACTCCCCCTTACGGCAAGTCTCACGAGCAGAGCAATCCCGAAGATCTTCTTCTCCTGCTTACTCATGCAAGTCTTATGAGCAGCAACGTTCTCTCCTGCTTACACCCTGTAAGCCTTATAAGTAACAACGTTCTCTACTGCTTACACCTTGTAAGTCTTACGAGCAGAATGTCTTACTGGCAATTCTCTCTCCAGCTTCTCCCGTAAGGAAATCAACCCTCTCAAGGTCCCTCTACATTGAGATCAACTCAGAAATATATTTGAAGGTGTTTACAGACTCTCTCACAGAGTGGGTATAATACTCACTGAAGTACAATACAAATAATCACTCTCTCAACGATAAGTAATATAGAAACTGGAAAACAGAGAGTGTTTGAGTAGAAGCAGAGGATTCATGTTATTCGCATGTTGGTGTCGTTGCTCTGTTTTTTCTGTCACCCATCGACGTTGAATGCTCTCTCATTTATAGTTGATGAAGATGATGACTGTTGTGAGCATTCGTCCGTTGGAGTCATTTTGACCGTTGAGCATATTTGAAAAACTAGCTACCATAATATTTCCGTTGCAAAGCAGAGCGTCTCGTTGAGGAGCCGCATGTCTCATTTTGAGCTGTACATCACATTGTGGAGCGGGATGAATTCGTTTGAGTTTCCAGACAATCTCTTATGGTGGGTCAAACTTTTGTCGTGGTAGGTAGCTGATGCTCGGTGTGTAATGAGGTCGCCCGCCACAATTGACTCTTTCATTTGAATATGTAATCTCAACGTTAAATTTCTTGTTTCACACTGCAAAATACTTAATCATTAATATGATGAAGAGTTAGTCATGAGTATGTTGGATCATTGGTCAAAAGCTGAATTTCTGGCTTCTGGGACTCATCACGTGAGTGAAGATATTCGCCATACGTGACCTCCGTTCTTGAAGATGCAATCCAAATATTTAATCTCCTGTTTTACACTTGAAATATATGTTAGTTAATGTTTAGGAACAATAACAAGTGAAAACATAATGATTGTATAACATTTAACCACATTTGGATTGATTGCTGTGAGGCTTTGAACTTCTACGTTGCTTCTGTCAGGACTTCACTCGAGTGCAAAGAAGCCTCACTCGAGTGCATGTAGAATTTCACGTTCTGACTTCCTCTCGGGCAAACACTCGCTGCTCTTCACTCGCATCTGCTCGAGTGAAATCTAGACATCACTCGAGCACAACCAGTCATGCTCGAGTGCTCCTCTTGTTTTCACGTACATGCTTCTTCTCGGGTTAACACTCTCATGTCAAAACTTGCATGTGCTTGAGTGAGAAATACTCCAATGCTCGAGCATGAATCTTAGTGCTCGAGTGTTACAGATTTCTTCACGTTTCAACTGCTTTTGGACATCACTCGCACAACTTTTTCAAAGAGTTAGTTTTTGCACTCGCGGGTGATGTGGGGCCACTTTAGAAAAAATTTGTTTATTTGATTATAATGATGTATCATAAGAAAGCTCTTGCCATATGCATTCCAATGCAAAAAGAACCAGCTCCAAACTCGTTGTATTCTGCAAGTTATGATCGAAAGTGTCTATTCCACTAGTCTGCACAAGCGTCAACTTCCAGAAGGCATAGCTCCTAAAATATACGTTCAAATTAGGCAAATTACCTATCCATGGAAAGCTCTTTGAGTCTAGTTTCATTTGTCACTGGTTTCGTCTCAATCCGATGTGTAGTTTGTGAGTTATGTGCAAAATACCGAACCTGTCTTGAAAAGTGACGGTGATTTCAGTTTCATTTTCCACGAATCATATCTCCTTCATTTGAGCTTCTTTCAATGTGATCTTGGTGCCAATTTTACGTGTTGTGAGTCCTCTTTCATATGCCACCAGTTTCGGGTCAATCTGACGTGTGATTTGAGAGATATGATCAAAATACCAGACCTCTGTCAGACTGAACGTAAAACAGAGTAGAACAGAGTATTCACCCTGTGCTCGAGTAAGTTCATCCTGTGCTTGAGTATTGAACTATGTGCTCGAGCATAACTCCTCTAGAAGTGTCATAACTCACATATAAGTCATCTTAGCTTCGTATTAACCTATTCCAACCATCATTTGATCATAGAAACCTCCGGTATCATCATAGAAACCTCCAGTATCACTTCTAACAACTTGAATCTTAATATTCTTGATAGATCTTCCAAGTTCTTCATTCTTCAATATCTTTCTTTTTTATTTTCCTTTTGATAATCATTCTTCATAATCCAAGTAAGCATCTCCTTGACTATCTTCAAATTCTTTCTTCTTCCTCCTCTTGTTCATTTTCATTAATTCAATCTTCTTCATGCTTTGCTTGACTAATCTACAAAATATGTAACATTAAATATAGTAGTTAGTCAAACAAATACATTATATAAACTTTTTCCTCTTATCATTTCACATCTATATTTGACATCATCAAAATTAATCATATCTAACATCTTAGTTCCCCAAAAATGACCCAAATAATTTTAAAAGTTAATTTCTGGGAATTTAAAAGCCTATTTTTCTGAAAATTTAAGGAAAAATAGCTAGAGGTTATGGTCTGGCTTGAAAACTTTAGGAAAATTATTTTATGGCTAAAAGAAGCTAATTGTATCACAAAAAAAAAAAAAAGCTAATTGAGGAAGAAAATCTTTATTAAATATTAAGGATTAATTTTCAGGTTTTATTCGGCAATCTAGCACCGATAAAGAAAGGGGAAAATTAGTACTTTTATTTCATAGACCCAAAAAGCGAAATCAGGCTAAAGTTTAAGCCAAATTATAGAACCCAAACGTATTACCCATGATCAAGAAGATTAGAGTTAGATTTAAGAGATTTTAGTTTAGACAAATTAGAACAATTGGATCCTTATCCAATGACATAAAACACACACACCCATATACAAACACACACACCATTCACAACGCGCGCGCTCACATATTCAACATATTAAAACACTCCATCAGCTCTCTCCACCCTCATTTACATTCTGAAAAACAGAAAAGAAAGAGAGAAAGAGGGAGAGACCGAGAGAGAGTTTGAGAGTGAGAGGCTGGAGAAGAAGCCGGAGATTACATGCATCCTCATATTCTTGATTAGGTGAGTATGCTACACCCATTTCCAACTTCATTTGGGTTGATTGGTGGTTTTCTTGAGGTCAAAATGTTGCTGAAGTTGGGTATCTTTGGGTAAGGAGGTTGCTGTCATCATGGAAGGTACGAATGAGTCATTGCATGTCGGTTTTGAGGTGTGATTTTGAGGTTTTTGGTTCTGTAATTGACTATAAAAAATAGAGCATGCATTTAGGGTTTGTAGGTGTCGAAATTCTGGAGATTTTAAGGCATGATTTGAGCTTGCATGTACTCTTCTTCTTGTTCTTCCAAACCGAAAATAGAGTGCTGCATGCATGAGTTTTCAAAAGTTAAAGCTTGATTTTTTGGGTGATTTTGGTTTGGTTTCTTTGAGTTTTAGAGAGCTAAGCATGCGTTTTGAAAGAAAAAACTAAGAAGAACTCATATTAGGAAGAGATATGTGGTGTTCTTGAGGTTTGATGGCAAAGGATTGATCCTGGAGAGTTTGAGAGATCGTTGGTTTCAAGTGAAATTTTGATAGGGTAAACGGTGTCCTCTATCTATGAAATTTGGTAAGGTGTTAGTACACATTCAAAGCTTTAAAAATGAGTCCTATAACATGTAATTGGATGTCTAGAACAAAAGTTATGATTTTTACAAATTTGGATAGAAAAATGGAAACATTCTATTTTCCAGATTTTAGGCAATAAGCAATTATGCAAATTACGTGGGTTACTTTTGTAAATTGTCATTGTGATTATTTTTCCTTTAAAATATACTTACAGAGCTTTACATTAAGTACTAGAACATAGAAATTAGATGTTTATATTATAAGTTATAAATGTTCAAAGTTTAGGCAGGAAAACTGGAATATCCAGTCTCAACAAAGGAATAGTTAGTATGCACACTAGAATTGGAAAATTATGTCCATGATTTAATGCTGGATGTTTTTTTTTATTTGTAGAGCTTTAAATAGGAGCTTGAATTACCTCATTGGGAGTTTCCTAGCTTAAGTTATGATTTTTCAAAGTTCCTTGAAAAATTAGAGGCAGATTTTGGCTTAAGTTCAAAAGTGACACAGTTTTGTGAAATAGTACTTCGTAATTGGTTTGAGTGTTGGGACACTACTACAAAATCTGGATTTATCAGCATCATTCTTATGGCACTTCTTCAAACAAACGTCGGAGGAGACTTCTTATTGTTTTTTAAAAAAATACATGTGACAGCTACGACGCTTGAGCAGAAAATTGCTTAATGCATTGTATGGCGCTTGCCTGAAAAAGTGCATACAAGGGTTTATTTTATTAAAAAAATTTAATCCCTTTACTACTATTAAAAAAATGAGTGGCAACTATGGAATAATAGAAATTTTGTAAGTGTCAAAGCTCCATTACTATGATAAGATGCTTTCTTGAGAAAGTTTGTCTATACTAAAAAACAAAAATTAAATTTAAGAATCGGTTTAAAGGTCAAAACCTAGAAATAAATCATCCATATTTAAAAATATTTTAATTTTTTTAATAAAAGTCCTTGGACTGCGCTTTATAGTGAAGTACTAGCCAAGATGTGGCTTTAGACGGCGCTTAGCTGAGGCTAAGCCTTGGACAGCGCTTGATTTCCAAGCGCCATCCAAGGCGCTCAAAGTTTTCAAGGCACCACATGGTGCCTTGATATTTCAAGGCACCTTGGATGGTGCTTGGAAATTAAGTGCCATCCAAAGCTTAGTTTTGGATGGCACTTGCTAATCAAGCGCTATTTTAGGCTTATTTAAAAAAAATTGGCCATCATTTTTTTTAAGTTAAGAAGCTTTGGCACTTTGAGAAAAAGCATCGTAGCTTCTACATTTTTTTAAAAAAATTAGCCATCATAATTTTTTAAAATTGAGAAGCTTTAGCGTTTTGACAAAAAGTGTTGTAGCTTCTTTCACCTTATAATTTAATTTCCATAACCCGTAGTTTTTGTCTTCATTTTCATCTTTCCGCTTTCTCTCTAGCTCCCCCATTTCCCAGAACTCTGTTGTTGTAGGAAGCTTTCATCTCCCATGTGTTTTTTTTCTTGTCTCGGCCTCCTTCAGAAGCTCCCTAGCTTGTAAGTGCTTTTCTTTTTTCAACATTTGGTTCACATTTTTTTAGCTAAAATCCGTCATGAACCTTATATGTGTGCTCATAATTTTTTTTCAAGTATTTATTTGAAGTATCAACTTTATCTTCTTGAACTTCTTATCCATTGTAAGTTTTTTAATTTTTGAGCTTACAAATATAATAATACTTAGTTTAACCCTCCGTAGAAATAGCTTGTATGGATCAAGTTTAAGCAACTTAAATGCTAGAGTTCTTTTATGCTTGATACATGAAGACACAATATTGCAAAAGATACGTGCTATGTTATTTCATTTTGCTATGGATTGTATTGTAAATTACTGTGAATTTTGGATTTTGAAATGTAAATGGAAGTTTTCATCAGGAAAATAAAATAATTATGAAAAATTATTCTTTTAAAGAAAAATAAAAGACTTCCTACAACACTTCTCTAGGGAAACGCCACAGGAAGTTATATTTTTTAAAACTAATAATAATAATCAAGCTACAACAGTTCTATATATTCAAAAAGCGTCGTAGCTTGTTTTAACAATGCTAAAAGCTATGACGCTTCCTAAGCGTCATAGTATTCTTTAAATTAAGTGCCACAGATTGTGTTTTTTGTAGTACTAGGATAAGTTTGAAGGGCTAGTCCATTTAATTGGATGTATAAGTTATAGAGGCAACTAGACATTCAATAGGTTGTAGAAGATCCATAATGAAATTAGTATGAAATATTATCAATGATGTAGGGAGATGTCAAGAGTACATGTTTAAAAGCATGATTTACAAAAATGGAGCTTTATCCACCTATGTGCATATGTTTTGGCCAAGAAGAGTTGAGATCATAGAGAGAGATTTATTATGCAATGGTTACACACTAAGGTTTAAGTATTAATAAGCTCCACATGAATAATTAATAGGATTTGGCATCCACTATCAAGCAAAAGGGGAAGCAAAACCAAAGAAGTTCAAGCAAAAGGAGGTAACTTGGGAAGAAGCAAACAATAGTAAAACTTACTCTTATATAGTTTATATTTGGTTGGTTGCATGTTTAGGTGCCATGTATGCATTTGGACATGTAATATCCTTGCTTGAGTTTGTGCCATGGCTATGTGTATGTGCTTATAAAGTGTTGTTCTTAATTACTTGGTTATTTACATGCATAGTTAATTACCATTGCACATTATATATTGAGTTGATGTTTTGTTACTGAGATTCTCTTGAATCTCACCCTATTCTTCCTTGTCCAACCTTAAGGGCATGCTCTTCAAGGAAAAAGGGCAAGGTGGTTGAGGATGGAAGAAAATGGAGGCACTTTGTGAAATTTTACTCTATCCTTATATGATCCTTGGTGTGTGCAATTGTATATATTATTTTGGAAGCTTTGCATCAATTCTATATTATTATTATTATTATTATGGGATCTAAATAAGCTCTATAAGGAGCAGTTAAGGGCTATATATAGCCAAGGTAAGCGATATACAAGATGTATGTCCAATATGCATGAAGGTAAATAGTCAAAGTTATAATTAGTTTAGTTGAGTTGTTCATTGTTAGATGCATATTGACAAGGCATCTCAACGATTAAGGCCTTGATATTTTGAACCAATGTAGTAGACATCTTAAGCTTTCTAACAAGTTCTAGAACATGTTTTTGGATTTGTATATTAAAAGTTGAGTTTTCAAAGTTGACCCAGGAAAGCTGAAAACTGTTACGAAAATCACTGCACAGATTTTAGATATGAGATTTTTTCGACTAAATGAAATAGTAGTTTACCCCAGGTCTTATTTTTATATTGAAGACCTTTCCATGAGCTAAAATTAGAGCTTCAAACCACTAAGTTTGGAGATATATTGAATTAGTTATGAATTACCAAATTTTCAAGAAAATTCATTACCTCTCAGTACCCAATCTTAGAGAAAGAATTGTAGGTTTCTAGCTTAATCAAGGGTACTTTTGGGTCACATGTGGTTCTAAAGTGACTAAAATGCTCTGATAAGTGACCCTAGAGAGTGGTGTTACGAAAGGGTTATTTTGACCTGGAAAGTGTACTGGGTTATTTTGAGCTTGCAGTTCATATGACATCCACGTCATTTTTGTTTTGGGTTTAGGTGCAAATTTGCCCTGAAATTGTATATACTCAAGGGCAATATTACCCTGGAAGTTTCTATATCACAGCAATTTCACCCTATTTGTTATTCATGTTAAGTTTACCCGTTAGTTGACCTAATGTACTTATTTAGCAAGTCCATGTGTCATCTATTTCATTTATTTCAAAATTATATTTAAAAATAAGCATTTTTTTTAAAAAATGCATCCTATCTGAAGGATGCATGAAGAGAAAATCAAAGAAGTACTTGCTTATTTCGATGTTGGTGGGGTATGATGATAGAGACTTTTTGAGGGCCTTGTTTTCAGTAATCTTCATTAAAGTGTTATGAATCTAGTGATTGAATATTTTTCATTATTACTCTCTGGTGAATGTGAGCTCCTCCTCCATATGTTCTTCAATCTATACTTTATGCTTCAAAATGCTTGATCACTATTTAGTTGACTTATTTCATTAGGTTAGACTTGAGAAAGAGCTAATCCAAGAGTGATATATTGAACTTGGTTAAAATTGTTAGATATGATTAGTTTTGATGATGTCAAATATAGATATGAAATGATAAGAGCAAAAAGTTTATATAATGTATTTCTTTGACTAACTACTATATTTAATGTTACATATTTTGTAGATTAGTCAAGCAAAGAATGAAGAAGATTGAATTAATGAAAATGAACAAGAGGAAGAAGAAGAAAAGAAATTGAAGATAGTCAAGGAGATGCTTACTCGGATTATGGAGAATGATTATCAAGAGGAAAATAAAAAAAGAAAGATATTGAACAATGAAGAACTTGGAAGATCTATCAAGAATATCAAGATTCAAGTTGTTAGAAGTGATACTGGAGGTTTCTATGATGATATCGGAAGCTTCTATGATCAAATGATGGTTGGAATAGGTTAATACGAAGCTAAGATGACTTATATGTGAGTTATGACACTTCTAGGGGAGTTCTACTCGAGCACTGATCAAATACTCGAGTGCCAGAGGTGTTTCACTCGAGCACGGATGAACACACTCGAGCACGAGATAAACACTCTGTTCTACTCTGTTTTACGTTCAGCCTGACAGAGGTTCGGTATTTTGGTTATATCTCTCAAACCACACATCGGATTGACCCGAAACTAGTGGCATATGAAAGAAGACTCACAACACGTAAAATGTGCTCCAAGCTCATACTTAAAGAAGCTCAAATGAAGGAGACATCATTCGTGGAAGAGTAAACTGAAATCACTGTCACTTTTCAAGACAGGTTCGGTATTTTGCACATAACTCACAAACCACACATAGGATTGAGACAAGACCAATTCCAAATGAAACTAGACTCAAAGAGCTTTCCATGGATAGGTAATTTGCATAATTTGAACGTAGATGCTAGGAGCTATGCCTTCTGGAAGTTGACGCTTGTGCAGTCTAGCATAATAGACACTCTTTCGATCATAACTTGCAAAATACAACGAGTTTGGAGCTGATTCTTTTTGCATTGGAATGCATATGGCAAGAGCTTTCTTATGATACATCATTAGAATCAAATAAATAAATTTTTTCTAAAGTGGCCCCACATCACTCGCGAGTGTAAAAACGCACTCTTGAAAAATGTTGTGCGAGTGATGTCCAGAAGCAGCTGAATCGTAAAGAAACTTACAACACTCGAGCACTAGGATCCATACTCGAGAATTAGACTATTTCTCACTCGAGCACATGCAAGTTTTGACATGAGAGTGTTAACCCGAGAAGAAGCATGTACATGAAAACAAGAGGCGCACTCGAGCAGGACGTGTTATGCTCGAGTGATGTCTAGAATTCACTCGAGCAAATGCGAGTAAAGAGCAGCGAGTGTTTTCCCGAGAGGAAGTCAGAACATGAAATTCTACATGCACTCGAGTGAGGCTTCTTTGCACTCGAGTGAGGTCCTGACAGAAGCAACGTAGAAGTTCAGACTCTCACGGCCATCAATCCAAACGTGGTTAAATGTTATACAATCATTATGTTTTCACTTGTTATTGTTCCTAAACATTAACTAACATATATTTCAAGTGTAAAACAGGAGATTAAATATTTGGATTGCATCTTCAAGAACGGAGGTCATGTATGGCAAATATCTTCACTCAACGTGATGAGTCACAGAAGCTAGAAATTCATCTTTTGACCAATGATCCAACATACCCATGACTAATACTTCATCATATTAGTGATTAAGCTTTTTACAGTGTGAAATAGGAAATTTAATGGTGAGCTTATAGATTCAAATGAAAGAGTCAAGTGTTGCGGGCGACATCATTACACACCGAATGGCGGCTATCTACCACGACAAGCAACTGACCCACCATGAGAGATTGTCTGGAAACTCCAACATATTCATCCCGCTCCACAACGTGACGTACAACTCAAAATGAATCTTCCTGCTGTTCAACGAGACGCTCTGCTTTGCAACGGAAATCTCATGGTAGCTAGTTTTTCAAATATGCTCAACGGTCAAAATGACTCCAACGGATGAATGCTCACAACGGTCATCATCTTCATCAACTATAAATAAGAGAGCATTCAACGTCGATGGGTGACAGAGAAAACAGAGCAACGACACCAACATGCGAATAACATGAATCCTTTGCTTCTATCCAAATACTCTCTGTTCTACAGTTTCAATATTACTTATCATTGAGAGAGTGATTATTTGTATTGTACTTCAGTGAGTATTATACCCACTCTGTGAGAGAGTCTGTAAACATTTTCAACTATATTTCTGAGTTGATCTCAAGGTAGAGGGATCTTGAGAGGGTTGATTTCCTTACGGGAGAAGCTGTAGAGAGAATTGCCAGTAAGACATTCTGCTCGTAAGACTTACAAGGTGCAAACAGTAGAGAACGTTGCTGCTCATAAGACTTACAAGGGTGTAAGCAAGAGAGAACGTTGCTGCTCGTAAGACTTGTACGAGTAAGCAGGAGAGGAAGATCTTCGGGATTGCTCTGCACGTAAAACTTGCCGTAAGGGGGAGTATCTTGGTGAGAGATGTGTAAAACGTTTCACAAGTACCCAGTTAAACTTGTGGGATTGTAAAGGCTTTTCTTGTGCCCGGATTAAACAAGAAGATAGTGGATTTGAAAATCTCAGGAGGAGCCTGGGGACTGGACGTAGGCCATCACAGATTGGACCGAACCAGGATAAATCATAGTTTGCATATTCTCTTTCCTAAGCTCTTATATTTCCAGCATATATTATTTAATCTAACTATTGATTTATGATTCATTACCTTCATGCTTATTGCTTTTACTAAGATGCAAAAAGATTTTCAAAGTTCTTAAGTTTTGATTATACACCCAATTCACCCCCATCTTGGGTGATAGCCGGTTTTAACAAAAATTGTGTTCGACCTGAAATTCTTGGATGATTGGATAGTATTATTGGTTTAATAGAGATATTGACCTATACAATTGGTTTTGACTTAAGAGAGCTAAATCAAATTATTTTAATCCTTGGACAAACTCATTGATTCATTGGCTTGTTAAATGAGATTAATTTGGTTAATGTTCATGAAGTAAAAGGGGACAGATAATCTTAAGCCTCTTATATTCTTACAATCAAGTTTCAAATTTAGTTTTGAGTTCCCAATACTTTGGTTTTCTTATTTTCGCTGTTGCCCAACCTAATTATGAATACAATTGCAATGATTAGCTCGTTTTTACCATAGTCACCGAGGGAACTATAACTTTTTACTACTTGCAACTTGTGCTCTTGCGTTAACGCTAAATGGCAAACAAGTGTCACTTCAATTGTTTAATGCTCATGCTTTGAGAATTGAGGCTACCTTCATAATAATTTCACATGTTTGTGGTCTTGATAATAAAATATTTATAAATCTGGTAATTTAGGTAGAATTTTCCCAAATTTTTAAATGGGTGTAACATGTTTTCATCATCATTTAATAAACCACTGCTTTTATTATTTAACACAACGGCATTTGAAGAGACTAAAGGTTTTTATGAATTTCGTGTTAGTAAAAGTGTTTTTTAATTATTTCAAGTGAATTTTACATAGTGATCGAAGTTAAAATAAAAGTTAGTGTAATGTGATTTATGTTTAAATAAACTTTTGTAAAAAAGTCCATTTGACAAATTGAAACATTGTTGGATGATATTTAAAAGGAAAAGTTAGATGTAAAATGCATGACTGAAAAAGAAAACAGTTTTATAATATTTGTGTGTAATATAATATGAAAATAATACACACACACTTTTTAGATTGAATATATATACACATCTGTTAGTGAAAAAATACACACACGCACATATTTAATATACATATAGAGTACATATAATATTATATATAATATATTATATTAAAAGTTGACACTGCACTCCTATAAAAATCATGATACATGATGGTTATTATCTATCATAAATTACGGTTTCGAACCATCATATATGAGGGCGCTATCTATGCTCAGCGCAAATAAATTATGGTTCTGAACCGTTATTTATTCTCGACCTATAATAATGGTTATGATATAATGCTCGTTATGTATTGAAGCTTAGTAAGGCCATCATATATGCATTGTTGTGATTATAATTAACGGCCTTACATGAATAACTGTCATTATGGTAATGATTGCATGATACATAGCGGTTTCATTTTGACAACCATTATTAATTCAGTAACATACATAATGGTTCTTATGTAAGAACCGTAACTTTTAATAAACTAAATAATGATATCACATAGACAACAGTTATGTATTTAATACATAAATAACGGTTCCTAAATAAGAACCGTGAACGTTTATAACACATGATAGTTGTTATATAATAACCGTGATGTATGGCTGTAAGATTCTTCAGGTGAGAGTTTTTGAGTTATTTGGACTTGTTTGTATATAATAGAATAGCACCTCCCATATCGAGTGGCTATGCAATATGGGATAAATCAAGATATTCCAAGCTTTGTGGGAAGAATCAATAGCTACTGTTAACCTATATAAGTGATAATGTAACTATTGACCTATAATTGAGTCTCTTCACAAAAATTAACCCTGAAAACCAAAGGCCTCTAGGGAAAAAACATATATCCCTATTAGAAAGGGCGTAGGGGGTATGAACACCATTCAGGTCAAGGATTTGCATATCCTATGCACCCTTTCTGATGAGGATATTTGTTTTTTCCAATCTGCCTCTACTTTCTAGGCTTAATTGCTGGAAAGACACAAGGTATAGGTAAACAATTTCATTATTAGATATATAGATCAGGAGTGCAATTGATTCTAGCAACAAAGCCTATAAAATTTTGATCCATCCCATTTTGCATGGCTACTCGATGTAGGAAGTACTACTCTATTAGATAGAGTTGAGACCAAATAACTCAAAAACTCTCTCATTGAAGAGTCTATGACTGATCAAAATGTTGAATTTTAGAGTTTTTAACTTGGTGCCACTTGCTCAATACAAAATTAGGAGAGGAACATTCGATTAGAGCAATAATGGGTTTTCTAAAAGAACATAACTTCACAAAAGCAATTTAATGTCACCTTAAATGTTTTATCGCATTGTGACTTCACAAAAGCTCGTATTTTCTTGTTCATGTATGACTCTCAATACAAAAAAAAAAGTTTATTCATCATCTCCCTATTGATCTTTCTAAAGTAACTTCTAGAGATATGGATACTTCTGAAAAAGGAGAGGTATTTGCTTAGGGATTCATATCTCCTGAAATTACTTCAAAAAAAGATCAACAAAGTAGGAACCTTCAGTCAAAGCAATGTGGTTGGAAACTTTCTATAACAGGAGAGAAACATTTTATTAGAGCAATAATGGGTTATCCAAAAATACATAACTTCACAAAAGCAATTTCATATGTCTTCTTGAATGCTTTATCGCATCATGATTTCACAAATGCTGCAGGTATTCGTTTGTTCACATATTATTCTCGGTACAACTGAACTACTTTATTCATCACACCCCATTGATCTTTTCAAAGTAACTTCTAGAGATATGGATACTTTCAAAAAAGGAGGGGTATTATCTTGGGAATCCATATCTCCTGAAATTACTTCAAAAATATTAATAGAGCAGGAATCTTCAGTAAAAGTAATTGGGTTGACAACTTCCTATAAAAGAAGAGGAACCTTTGGATCAGAGCAATCATGGGATTTCTAACAAAAACATAACTTCATAAAAGCAATTTAACATTACTTTGGATGCTTTATTGTGCCTTGGCTTCACAAACGTAACCCAATTGACCGGATTGAGCATTGCAAGAAATAGGAGAGGAACTAAGAAGTGAATGCAAGAAGGATAATGTGAAATAGATGAGGGAAATCATAAACATACCTAGCTAGGGCTCAAGAATAAAAGCAACTCACACAACAGTGGATGAAACAAGGGTCAAGTGTATATACTAGTGTGGCTGTCGTTGAGAAGTCAAACAAAGGATTTTTAGGATGGGATTTGACTAAAAATGACTCTCAACAACTGAAAAAGACAACAAGAGATGTAGGGTTACTATGTTGGTGGGTTTCATTCAAACAGACTAAGTGTCAAGTATATTCTATTTTAGATGTTTAAATAGAAGAGGAATTGGTAGGCTCTTTTGGGTTATCATGTCTAAGACATTACATTACGGTTTGCTATAAGAACTGTTATTTATCTGTTTACATTTCTCACAGTTCTTTGTTAATGAACGTTATGTATATCACTTTTTTTCACATAGTATTCTAATAAGTGATGGGTTTTATCAAATAACCGTTATGTATTTCACTTATTTTTTTAAGAATTTTGGTGGTTGATTATGTAACCACCATTTTACGAACAAAATATAAAAAAAAGACAAAGTATATAAAAAAATAAAAAATAACAAGTTATGGAGATGTTTTAAGAATCTGATGCATCATCATATTCTTTCTTCTCCAGTAACTTATCCACCTTCTTGTCCAAAGAGCAAACGATAATGGTATGTTCCTTCAAGCATTGATCCATGCGTCCTTTCTCTTACAAGTAAACCTGGATCATATGATAGAGCTTGTAGGTTGCATGGACGAGCACTTCATCGCTTGTTGATAGTGGGAGTTCATCTTTTGGTTTGTCCCAAAATGATGAAGCAAAAGTTCTCTTACGTTTGTCCATAATTTTAGTAAAGAAGAATATAAGCTTGCAATTGTCTATAAGAAGTTGAAATGAAAATGGAAAAGTAGAGTTCAAGTTTTAAACATTTATATAGAGAGGGTTTTATGGATTATCGAGTCATCACGTCCTTTAGATTTATAGATCATTATATGTTATAAATGATGACGGTTGGTTTTTAATAACTGTTAGGAATTTAAAGTAGTATTCTAATAGGTGATATGTTTTTCTTAATAACAGTTATGCATTTATCAACCACCATATTACAGGAAAAAAATTAAAATAGGTGAATTTAATTAGAGATTTATGAAAATGTACTTTCAATAAGAGTAGTTAGAAACAACATATCATTTGTAAGTCTTATTGACAATTGTTCTTTTTCTTATGCCATGAGTTATATGACAGTTGTTTCAATAGAACCATTATTTATTTTTGAATTCATAATGGTCGTTAAGACATAACATTATAAAAATGTTATTTATTTCATTTATAATGGTTTTTTTTGTAAGAACCGTTGGATATATTCTTTTTTTACAAAATATTTAAAAAAAACCAAGAACAATGGCAATTAACCTGATGGATTGATAAGATCACTAGGGTGCCATCACTAGAGAAGTGGCCATGATCATGGTCATGGCCAATCCCATACTCATCAAGTATAAGATTGACTTTCATGTTCATACTAGAGAGATATCTAGAAAGCCTCCTCATGGCTTAGTCAATCTATTATGCATGCCATAATGTTGCCTCCAGTTGAGGAAGTATAGGATATGGAGTTAAAGGAGGAGGTAGTGGAGGCAGCAGTGGTGGATGCAAATGTTAGGGAGGAGAAGGAGGAGGTAGAGGTTGAGGAGGAGGAGGAGTAGTGGTGGATGATGGTGCCGAAAGTTTTCTGACAAGTCTTCTGCACAACGTTTCATCTTGCCAATTGAGAGAACAAAGAGGAGGATGATGAAGAAAACATAGGAAAAACAAATGAAAATGGGGAGTTTAAATAGACAAATGGAAGGAACGTGAAAAATCATCATTGCACTCATTGGAAGTTGCACATGAGGTAATGAAAGGGTACATTCTCCTAATGATCATCGGATAACAAGGAGGCACCCAGAGTCAGCGCGGGGAAGAGGAAAGGTTTCTAAAGCTTTAATTAACGTTTATTAAGTTAAAACCATTAAGTATGTTTGCAAGAATACTTTATGATTTTTAATGAATAATCGTGAATTATTAAGTTGTTTCTTTGTAAACTTTATTATTAACTTAACATTTTTTAAGTTAGAACCATTAAATATGTTGGGAAGAATAGTTTACTGTTCTTAATTTATAACTGTGAATTATTAAGTTTTTTTAACTTCATTTTTAATATTTTAAAAAACAATAATGATATTCAGTCATCATCGTCCTCTTCCTCATCCTCATCTTCGTTGTCATTCTCATCATCGAAGGAGGAAGATGAAGGATTTGACTACAAGTCATAGTCAAAATCATTATGATGTAGTATATAGTTCATCTCCCTGTTAAACTTGTTGGCATATGTCACGAGATGCCTTGTGTTGCTGTCAAGGCTTGCCAACATCTGCATCAAAGCCTTTATTTCAAAAGGAGGAGGTGGCGACGGCGGAGGAGCTCCCTATGAACTTAACATGATGAAGCAGAGAAAGGGGAGGCTGATAAAGAAAAGTAGTAAGAATCATAGGGAATATGTGAGTTTAAATAGGGGTCTAACTGTTAAGAAGGATTATGAGTTAGTACTTATGAAGGTCTAACGAATTACGAAGGGCTATTAGTTATGACTTGTGAAAGTCGAACGATGTTACGAAGGGTTGTGAAAGTGTTAGCTAACAGTTGGTTGTGAAGACCATTATGTTTTGTCTTTATTGATATAAGAGGTTGGAAGACAAATCATTTGTAAGTATTACATAATGGTTGTTTTGTAAGAACCATCATATTGTCACTAAATAAATTATGGTTATTAACTACAACCATTATTTTTGTGTTTTTGCGAGTTCCATCTCTTAATACATGACGGTGGGCATATTTAACTGTTATATTTTAGTGTTATATATTCTTATGCCACCTCCACCTCAACGTACATGACTTTTATTTACGGTAACTATTATTCATTAAGCTTTATATATGCTTGAATATGTAGTGGTGCCGCTAAAAAAAGGAGAATTACTATAAGGTCTAAAAAAGGATTTAATCATCCAAAAGTTTTATGACAATTGTAGAGCATGCAATGACAAGTTTTAGTGTATAAAATGATAGTTGGTTTATACTTTTTGTTTTTGGTGAGGCAGCTGGTTTATACTACTCATTTGTATTTGAAACTTTTTAGTTATCAAATTTTTTTTGGGGGTAATTCTCCCTCAAAAAGGACATGTTGTGTTAGTCAAGGCATGACGCCATGACTAGAGGAAAAGAAACTAAAAGTTGTTTTAAATGTAAGAAACAAAAATCCATTAAAATAAAACTTTCTCAAACATCAAAAAGTTGCGTCATGTACACAAGAAACATTTATGGGTGTGTTTGTTTTGGCGATTGAATGAGTAACTTATTTTTACTTAAACTTATGGAATCTTAAGATTGGAAAAAAGTTAAATTGGGTAAAATGATGAGTGTTTGGATTAGCGATTGGATAAATAACTTAAAGTAACTTATGTAAAAATGAATGATGTTTGGTTTGACTTTTGTATAAATGAATTTTGTATTAATTACGAGAAAAAAAATTGAAAAAAATTATGAAAAATGAAAAAATGAAGGACTAATTGTGGAAAAAGAACTCATTGGCAACTTAATTGCCAAATGGGACCTGGAAAGATATCTACACACGGAGGGATTTTTTCACAATTTTCTAAAACATTAACTTTGAAAATTTGGTAATGGTACAATTTTAATAAAATTATATCAAACTCTAATTTAAATTGGTACACTCCAAAAGTCTTTTCTACTGTGCACCTGAAGCTTAAATCTTATAAATTATATCAAACTTTAATTTAAATATTAAATCCTAACTCATATTTTCACATAGCTCAAAATCTAACAAAATAAACCAATTAAAATCTTAATAACACCTCCAATAATCCAAATAAATTATTTAAACTAAATTTAATGGGTAAAAACACTATATATAAAAAATTTATGATATTTTATAAAAAAATTGATTATAAAATCATAAAACAACTAAATAATAAATCTAAAGTGATTAAAATTAATTATTAATTATTCTCTACATTTCTACAATCATATATTAACAAAACTCAAAACTTGCCTAAATTCTTATCCCAAAGTATTCTTTAATTAGCAGAAGATTACTATCTAAAGAAAGAGAAAATTATTTAGAACATTTTTCATAAAAGAAGTTTTGTGATTAGAAGTGATTTTGAGTAACTCATTGATCCCCAAAAATATGAAAATACTCCTATCAATATTTTTTTATACACACACAGGCACATAAGCTCCAATAAGCTTCATTTTGAGGCTTATGACTTTTTCCAACTTAAATCCAATCATTGAAACAAACACCCATAAATATATTTTTTACTGTTTAATTCCGTTTCGCCACTGTTAAAGTCCGATTGATGGGATGAATGGCGAAACAAACACGCTCTATGTAGTTAGAGCTTTTAACAAGGGCCAGACTAGCCT
The DNA here is from genome assembly GCA_963242795.1 of Inga leiocalycina. Lineage (NCBI taxonomy): Eukaryota > Viridiplantae > Streptophyta > Magnoliopsida > Fabales > Fabaceae > Inga > Inga leiocalycina. Next base: position 40,728,010 of record OY725322.1, on the reverse strand, counting down.
TTTGATGGGCTCAAGTTTAAAAGGTCCAAGTTTAAAACACTTGCCCACCTAAAATCCTGTTATTTTTTAAGTCTCGACTTTAATTTTTTCTGCTCTAAAATGTCTAAAAGTAAAACAATAAAATTCTTGAAATTGTAATTCAAATTATAAATATTAGCAAAGTGAAGTGTTCAAATATAAAACTAAACAAAATTAACTAATTGTCCTCAACACTTATGTTAATAAACTATTGTTCAAACTCTACAAAAACCAAAACTAAATAAATCATACAAATCATGGACCAAAAATTAACTTGTACACATTTAGAAACCCAAATCCAAAAAAAAAAAAGGACGGAATAATAAGAAAGAAAAAATTCATATGGATTTTAATTTTAAACTTCTCATGCATTCATAATAATTTCCCCTTTTGTACTATTTAAGCATAAAATTTTCCAAATAGTTTTTCATCCCTTGCTTCCTTCTAGATTTCCAACTTTTTGCACCATAGAAATTCAATAATAATTGAGTTGTATAGCAAACATAAATAATAAATAATTAGAATATTTATCTTCCCTTCTTGCATCAATAAATAATATTTTATTGAAAAAACCTTATTGCAAGCTTAAACAGGCAAACTCTCAACCCTAAAAGGTCGGCCCTTTTATTTGCAAGTTTAAATAGGCCGAACTTTTTAAGCTCGATTTTCCTTTACACCATGCAAAATATAAGCCCAACCCTTGAGTGGGTTTAACCAGACTGACTTAGCAGGCTTAGCCTATTTTGACGGTTCAAAATTTTGTCCATTCGGACAACAATCCAAACAAGCTGGAACCTAACCAAGTCAAAATTTTGGCAAATGATGTGGTTCAAAAATAGGGTTTATGATATCCTATAAAGCATCTATGGGATCACACACACAAATATACTACCAAATTGAGCCCAAATAACCTAGAGACAAAATCATAATGGCTATAGCCCAATATACAGGCCCATCATCCTTTATTGTATTCATAATTCCGTTTTTTATAGTCCAACACAAGATCTTTCACATTTTTCTTTTCTTTTCCAAACATAAATTGGACTGAATGAGAGAAAATAAGAGGAAGAGAATTGATACTTGTTGGCTTGATTATTCCAATTAAATTCAGCTGCAATACCTAAATTTAAATTTAAATTTAGGGAGAATCCCATATAAAGACAATTGAATCACTCAAATTCTAATTTGATCACTATACGAAAAAAAGGACTGGACCGGCCGATTCGACTGATTGAACCGAGAACCGGCCAATGGTCCAGTCTGGTTTGATGGTTAAAATGGGGAACCGGTCGAATCGGTAAAACCGATGGTTCAACCGGTTGGACCGGTTTCATTTTGTTTCTTTTTTTGGGGGAAAATTGGAGATTGAAAACCAAAATGAAGAGAAAAATAGGTAAAGAAAGAACAAATCTAAAAAAATGAAGAAGATAATGAAAAAAATTATTTAAAAAAATATAATAATTAAAGAAAAAGATATATCATTGCATAAGTATAGGCATTATAACTCATACTAATAGATTTTAAGTATTTGTTTTCTAAAAATCTTCATTTTTATCTATAGAAGTTTAAGAATATATTAATATATATTACCACTAATAAATTATAATATTTTAATATGACCGGTTCAACTACTGGTTAGATCCTAGTTCACCCATTAACCCTTGAACCTGTGCTGTGACCGGTTCATTACCCGGTCCGGTTTTTTGTTCCTCGAATTTGAGTCACTCAACTTAACAAATTATATTTCAAGTTATTTGTCATAATTAGGTATTTAAAATTTGAGTCATATTACTTCCCCATCCTTTATGTAATATCCCAAAAAGTGATTAAGGGCTAATGACTTTAAAAGTGGATATAATTATTGTTGAATAAACACTTTTGGAGAATGTGTGATGGGAATTTGGATATTTTAATGATTCCAATGGCTTCCTTGTGAAAATTCGTGTGGGGAGAGTGTTTATTGTGAAATTGGAATCATTGGGAACAATCGTGCAAAAGTTGAAAACTCTGTCCATTGAAATTCTGTACAGGGCAGCCAATTTGTATGGACGTTTTAAATAGGCAAATGGTGTCTAAAAATTATGAAATTTTCCAGTATTAAATTTCACATGTCAAGCTTCAAAATGAACATATAATTTGTATCATTTTGATTTGTGACCTAAGAGTTTTGGATTTTTGAAGTTTGCCCAGCGAAATTAATTATTTTCTGGAACAGTATGCAAAGATTGAAATTCTGGGAATTTTGTGGTGATTTTCAATAATGGCCAATATTTTTCCTATGAAGAGGACTTGAATATCTTTCATTTGGCTTTGGAATCACCTCATTTCGATTTTTCTAGAATTAGTTATGATTTTTCAAAGTTGGGCAGAAAATCTGCCAGAAAATCCGAAAATGTGAAATTAGAAATTATGACATCATCATGTGGTAAGGTGACATCAACATGGAATTAAAAGCAATTCCATCATCTTCATCAGCCATTCCCGACCCCATTCAGAAAAAAAAAGACGTGAGAGAGAGCTTGGAGAAAAGAGAGAAAAAGAGGAAGAAATCTCGCAAGGTAAGCCGATTTCTCCGACGATCTAGCTCCTAACGCGTATAATTCCGACTCTAAGCTACTCCTCTTTATTCTTTAAGGTTGTGAAGCTTAAAATTTGGTGTTTCAAAGAGGCTAGGGTTCAGCTAAATTTGGGAAAAGCCAGAGGGAGCTTGAGGTAACTTCCAAACTTTCGTATATTGCTTATTCTGGCTGCTGTGGGCAATTTAATCGGTGAAATTTCGCCGAATTGCCATTGGTTTTAAATTTTGGAAATTGAGTTTCCTAAGGGTTATGCTGCCCAATTTTGGTTCAAAGGGTAGTTATAACCTAATGTAATAGTGAATAAAGTGGTTAGGAGTAGAAAGGAACGCGTTTACGGAGCCGAAATCGAAAAAACCCCAATTTTTCCCGGAGAACATATATATTTCGGCCAAGGCTGTAAATGGGTCTTAGAGTTGGATTTTCAATGATTTGATGATTCCATTGGATTCAGTGGGCGAAAATAGGTGGGGTTACAGTTGGGCACTTTTTCAAAAAAGGCCGAGAAAGCATAATTACGGAAACACCCCTAAAACCCTAAAAGTAGGGTTGCCAAGGGCAATTTCGTAATTTGACATTGAATTTGATAATTATGAGTCCGGAAATGGATTCCTTGGGCGGAAATATGTTAGGATAGCCCATATTAGAATTTTGGGAAAAGTGCAACCGGATCGGGTACGGCGGGCCCAGGCCGGGTCCCCGGGGGTATTTTTGTAAATTTTCATTATAGACTCATATAACCCCAAGTAACACTATGGAAGTGTCTAAATGGTGCATTTGGAATTGTAGGATTCGATATTTGCCGCCCTCGGGAGCCAACTGCGCCGAAGGACGTCAGGAAAGGACAAGGTAGTGACTCTCTCTCTTATACTATGTGTAATGCTCTGTATGTGTGTGTTATCATGGTTCTGTGATGATTTCTTTGATGCTGCTGCGGTTACAGCTGGTGATAGCTGTCATTTACAGCGCAAGCTGTCGTTATTGTGATTACAGCGCAAGCTGTCGTTATTGTGATTACAGCGTAAGCTGTCTTGATGAAGATTACAGCGAGAGCTGTCGTATTGTGTATACAGCCGTGAGTGCTGTTGTTTGTGGTGAAAACCATGTATCTCTGAGATTGCTGCTGCTATTGCTGTTTGTGATTTATATACATGCTTTGTGTTTATGCATTGTGTGAGTGGTTTGTTACTACTGAGATTCTCTCGAATCTCATTCTTTCCTATGACTAACATTTCAGACAGGGCGTGTGGTTCAAAGGAGAAGCGGCCAACCCGGAGCACTTAGGATCTTTAGTGATACTAAGGATTTTTGAGATGTTGGTTATCTAGTTTAAACTCGGGATTACTGTATATTTTGAAGCATGAAGATCATATTCAATTTTGGATGTGTAATCCCCTAGTAAATACTTATAAACCCTCAGGTTATATATATGTATAGAACCCGGGAGTTGCCGGGGATTTAGCTATCCACTCTGATATGTGAATGTAAATCAACTGCATAGGTAATTATATTCGAATGTTTAAAATGAGACCAGGATAGAGGAAAGATTTTGAAAGATTTTTGTGAAAACCCTACGATATAGTAGGAAGTTTGAAATGAATTTAAACTATCCTACGGTCTCTAAACTGACTTAATTATGCATTATCAGAATATCATTACGTGTTAAAAGTCAGGGGGTTACACTTTACTTATAAAAGAAAAAGAAAAATTAAAAACATAACCTTATTGTTTTGGCAATACGTAGGACGATGGGAAATTTATTGAGACCTTTGAAAAGTAAAAAACTCAGCATCTTCCTACTTTACAAAGACGGAGAAAAAGGAGGGAAGGAAGGGTGAGTAAAGATGATGACGCCATGAATTGCAAACGGAGAAAGAAGAAATGGATCTCTGACAAGAGTTAAGACAGATTTGGGCCACTCACTCGGGAAGACTAGGAATTAGAAGATGATATGAGGATCCTGCTAGTGTAGCTTATGCTTCTTCTCCTTCTTCTCTTGGCACATCGAAGAACTTGAAGTGTTGGCCACGGAAAATTATGCTGATGCCTAACTTTTACAAGTTCGAGCATGGAAGCTAGCTTTTGTCATATAAGTCTCAAATTCAGTATGCAAAGTTGGTTCCAGTATGCTTACTCTATAAGAGAAACAATTAATTGGCCGGAACAAAGGCTACAAGTAAGGTCCATGATAAAGGTTTGGTTGAAACATAGGGATACAAATACACAATGGAAGTGATGAATTGAAGCAACAGCCTTAATAAGAAAAGCTTGTCTGGATGGCAAAAAAGGTGCTGCCGAATTTTTTTAAAAAAAATAAAATTATGTTGTTTTTAATAAATGGATGCGCATGGGAGAGAAGCCTCAATGGGTTAGGGGTATCATGGTATAATACCCAACATTCAAATATCCTAAATTGGGTCATAGGCGCAAATTAAGATTTGTTAAATTTACCAACCTTATATAGAATTTTCCTTTTTAAAGTGTCTTTATATGGGATTTTCCCTTAAATTTATTTTTTTAACAAATTTCTAATAAGGCTAAGAAGCCTAATTAAGGATTTCTGAATTTTGTTAAAAGATCATAATGCCATTTTCTATTTTCTTTCTACTTTTCATATTTTGCAACTCCAACCTTTTTTTTTGAAATAAAGAAACGGCGCTATGCCATTTTTGATTGAACCAAAAAAACATTTCTTGTCCCTGAGGAAAGCAATTATTATCAAAACATTGAAGAAGAAATGGTTTGAATGTTGTAAAATTGCCATGGCTTGTGTTGCAAAGGAGCCAGATATGTGACCTAGCATAGATGAAGGAGTGAGAATGATCCAAGACAACTAGGAATTTGACTCAGAGAATCGGCTAACTTTGTAAGAGAATAAATCCTAGGACTCCAAGGATCAAACTTCACAATTCCTTGAGTAAACTTTACCATATTTTATGAGGCACGACTCCCCTTGCTTGTGAAGGCATTAAAGGTGGATCATTGACTTGTGAAGGACTAGGAGAAATTGACAAAGGACTAGAGGGTGGAATAGGTTCAGGAATGGTTTCAGGACGCTAAAATTCATACTAACTCTCCCCGTAAATTGAAGGTTTAGGATAGCCGGTTCTTATTCAACAAAGGTGACATCACGACTAATAAAGAGATGTTTCAAATTTAGATCATAACATTTATAACCTTTTCTGGAAATTGGAGTTGGTAAGGAAGACACACTTTACTGCACATGGATCAAACTTGGAGGGAGGATAATGAACATGGACAAAAGAAGTACAACCAAGGACATGAAGTGGGAGGCTGAAATCTAGATGTGAAACAACATGAGTTTCTCAGGTTTATCAAGAGGCAAGATGAAAGAAAGGACACGATTAGGCATACGGTTAATTAGATGGGTTGCAGTAAGAATGGCACCAGCCCAGAAGTTTTTTGGAATGTGATAAGTATACATGAGGGTACGAGCAATTTTAAGGAGATGTCGATTTTTGTGTTTTGTGATGCCATTTTATTTAGGACTATTAGGGAAACTGCTTTTATGAACAATACCATTGGATTTAAAAGATACTAAAAGAGTGATTAAAATGCTCGATGCCATTATGGGTATGTAAAACTTGTATGGACATACTGAATTGATTTTTGATATAGTGGAAAAACTCAACAAACACAATGTACACATTAGATTTTTCTTTTAAGACATAGACCCAACACATTCTTATGTAATCATTAATGAAGGTGACAAAATATTTTGAGCGCGTACAATTGGATATACGGGATGGACCCAGACATTACTATGAATAATGGAAGAAGGACAAGTGAATTTATAAGTGGATGGTGAAAAAGAGATACAATGGTGTTTAGCCAATTCATAAACATCACAATGAAAACCAACAATTTTATTGGAAGAAAACTGAGGAAACAATTTTTGCAAATAAGAAAGACTGGGATGACCCAACCTTCTATGCCGTAAGAGAAAATTATTGTCAGCGGAGGAGGAGATCGAGTTGATTATTTGAGAAGACAAAGAACTCGTAGTAGAGACATCAAGATGGTAGAGACCACCATGTTCTTTAGCTATGCCAATCATCTTCCCTAAGAGATATCCTAAAAAATACAGTGAGTGGAGAAAAAATGACTAAAGCAATTAGCCTATTTAGTTAACTTGCTGATTAAGAGAAGGTTAATTACAAGCTAGATGGGGAACATGTACAAATTTAAGTTGTAATGCCTTTATAAGATTTACAATACCAGTACTAGTTATGGAAGTAGACAAACTAATAGTTGTATGAATTTTATTGTTTCTCACTAAATGAAGCACTAGTATCAATATCCATTGTAAAGGAGAAGAGGATAATAGTAGAGCAACAAAATTATTACCTTTTTAAGCAATAGAGGTAGTCGGATGCTGCTGTGATTGAAGATTCTTAAGTATGTCTAAAAGTTGACTCATCTGGTCCTTACTAATAGAGGTCACCTCGAGTTTAGAAGATGGTTCAACCTCATAAGTAATGTGATGAGCATATGACTTGTTGTGACAAGGTTTTCGATGAGTTGATTTCCCAGGAAGATCCTAACACTTGTCCTCAAGTATGCCTACCTTTTTACAATGATCACAGTAGGGTCAGCCTTTGTTAGGAGAATAGCCAGAATCAAAACTTTTAAGCAGCATAGTATGGCATCAGGATTCTTCACATATGGAAGCAGACCTGTCAAAGCCAAAGATAAACCAAAAGGGACCTTCAGCTTTCATAAAATTGGTATATGAGGACCCATCATGAAAAGACCCCATTGTGGAGGCTTCCTGATGGTGAGACTCAAAATTGTTGTGCTTGGACTTGGCATTTTGATACCATGTAGCGCTTAAATGATAGAGAAGGAGTTTGATACATTTCTCATGATATGCCAAAGGCTTTTAAGGATTACAGTGACAAATTATGTTGTAGCAGATCCATGATTCTCTCTATCTCTGGGATCCGAAAATAACTTTGAAATTCAAATTCTCATAGATCCTATTATCTCTATAAACTACCAGTCTATAATTATATTTACATAAATATAAAATACAAATTATTTATTCTAATAATTACCATATTATTCCAATTAAATTAAGCTAAAATACCAAAATTCAAACTCAAACTTACACTTACACTTACACTTTAATAAATTTCTAATAAGGCTAAGAGGCCTAATTAATGATTTCTGAATGTTGTTAAAAGATTATAATACCCATTTTTTATTTTCCTTCTATTTTTCATATTTTACAGCGTCGACTTATTTTTTATTTTTTAAAAAAGAGACAACTTTATGTCATTTCTGATTGAACCAAAAAAACATTTCTTGTCTCCGAGGAAAGCAATTCATATATAAACATTGAAGAAGAAATAGTTTGAATGTTGCAAATTTCCATGCCCTGTGTGGCAAAGGTGCCAGATATGTGACCTAGCATTAATGATGAAGTGAGAATGATAGATGAGAATGGGCAATCTAACTCAGAGAATCGGCCATCTTCATAAAAGAATAAATCTAAGGACTCTAACGCTCAAACTGCATAACTTACTGTAACAAGTCCCATATCGGGTGGGTTTTCATGAAAAAAGGGTCTTATAAGGCCTTGGGTTCTCTAACTCCAACAGCTAGCTTTTGAGCTGTGGTTTGTCAAACCCCTCAACATTTCGATATGCGTAGGGTGATAAAGGCACAGTTCCACAAGCATACAAAAAATAGCACAACTATACTAATAAAAAGTACTTGTTTACACAAAGGAGTCTCCCCAAATGGGGTTTGAAAGTATATATACAAATTATCCAAAAATTCAAAAATAAATTACCTATAACCAAAAAGCTCCAATGTATTTACGCACACCTCAATTGCCCGTATTCGCTGTTTTGTCTTTGGAGCCACTAGCTTCTACTGGAATATTTATTTATTTGAAAAATGGTGAGATTCAAAAGATAGTAACATGCAATCAATCATATAAAATGCGAAAATTGAATATGTCATGTTATGCAACAAATTAATAATAAAACCATGACATGTATACATGAGTTAGGAGCTTAATCCCCCACTGTTTATAAAACCTTGGTTGGGTCCCAAACCAACAACCAAGTAGGTGTGCCTCCACACACAACTTTAAATGTGCCTTTACACTTAAATTGCCCTCCTCGACAAAACCATATTCATTACTTAAATCAAAGAAAATGGCATACACAAACATATAAAATATTGGCATAGTGATGAAGGAATGAGTTACTACCTTATATCCTTTTTTGCAACCTAAAACAAGTTCCTCGAATTTTGTGTCAACGACTCGGGCTTTCAACAGTCAGGTCCTAAAATTCCAAATATATAAGAATTAGGTTAAAAATCATTTATGTACCACTCTAGACCCTTCCAAAGTGTTTTTGTTAGTTATATTAGTCCAATTTTATAAAATCACTAAAATGCCCCCAAGGACCTGGTCCAAGCCCCTTTTTACCAGGTTTGACCATACCTTTTTTAGAAATTTTGACCCGTGCGTTCCTACATAGTTTTAGGTGTAGAATCCATTGTTAACATCGGTTTTCGCAACATCACTGCCAAATGACATTTTTGCCCTTGACAACCCTTAAATAGGGTTTTGGGGGGTATTTTCATAATTTCACTTTCTAGGGATTTTCTCACAAAGTGTTCAACATCAACCCTACATACTTTTCCCTCCTGAACACAATGGAAACATCAAATTCATGAAATTCCAGCTCCTACGTCCTAATTCTACTCTGGCCGAAACTATGACAAAGGAAAAGGGAAAATGCAACTTTGATTTTCAACTTTGAAAGCTTGTTTCTTTCTACTTCTAATCCCTTATAAAGTCATTCAATCATAATACTAAACACGATTTGAAGAAATTTTGGTAGCATAACCCCTTAGGGTTTCCATTTCCCAAATTTACAAAATCCACCAACAAACCACAAACCAACCAAGAATCACAATAACAACAACAACAACACCAAGGATTTAAGATTTTTGAAGTTACATCTTGATTCTTGGTGTTTCTCTCTCTAGGTGTCCCACTCTCTCTCTCTTCCTTTAGATTTTGCTTGCTATACCATGATTTTTATGAAGAATGAGGTTAGAGAAGATATTTTACAAGAAAGGAAGCTTAATCACAAGAACTACAAGCTTACCTTTGAGATTTTTTCCTCCTTCTCTCTAGAACTTCAGCTCTCTCTCTCTCTCTCTCTATATCTTTCTCTTAGGGACGAAAATGAGGATAGAAAGATGAAGCACAGGCTTCATAAAATATCCTCTTATTTCCCCTAATTAAGTTTATTCCAAAATTAAGATTTATGACACACAACTTGTACTTGGGTTATTTTATGACACATTCTCTTTCTCTTTTGGTGTCTAGGCATGAAAATGGACCAAGAAAGATGAAGCATGGCCTTTAAAATATCTTCATATTTTGTCCCTAATTAATATTATCACAAAATAGGATTTTATGACACAATTTGTACTTTGACTTTATCTTCTTCCAACTTGTGTGATAACTTCAAGTGAAATTGAACCAATTCTCTTCTCTTCCTTTAGCCCATAAAATGACGTCCAAGAGCCCTTCATAAACCAAGTTTGGGCTTCATTACATTAGTTCAATCCACATGTACAATTATATTGTATTTTATGTTTAATTAACATGTGCAAATCTTTAATAGATTATTATTTCATCCATTGCCCTAAGATAATGACACTTGGCACTTTCATAATCCAAATAATTATTTCCCCTCCGGTTTTCTATTAATAGGAGAAATTCACAAAGAATGGGGAAATAATATTTATTCCAACATTTTTCTACAATCTCTTTGATTAATTTATGCATAAATTCACTTTGACCTTTCAACCGTGATTTATTTGACAAAAAATGTTCCAAATATATATTTATCCTTTATTTTTCTTAATTAATTGAAATTAACTTCAATTAATTGAAAAATAATCAATCTTGTGCTTTATTGGCAAAATTACGAATTTGCCATTACATTTTTAGATTTCATTTTGGAGCTATTTCCTTTTCTTTATCTATGGCCAAAATTATCATTAATATTAGGCCAAATAATATACTTTACTATTCCTCCATTTTTGGGGTTTGATACTGGGCTTTTTGGAACACCCAAAAAAAATTAATTACATAACTTGTTCTAGCCCAATTTTCATGAAAATGGAAATTTACTAGCTTCTTAAATTCCAAGCTCATGAATATTCACCATTCCATTCTATTAAATATTTTAAATAATTACAAGGCATATTGGTGAATGAAATTTGGGGTGTTACATGGTTCTTCTAAGGACTTGTGCAAGTTACAGTGGTGCTTTCATTGAGAGACGGCCAACCAAAGAGGGCTACTTGTGGAGGTTCTGGCCGGAGGGACTGACCAACGGAAGGTTGAGCAAAGCATAGAGTGAAGTGCTACAGAGTAGAGTCGTCGGGATGTCGTCTTGGCCGGCCGACCAAAGAGGGCTACCTATAGAGGGTTCTGACCGGAGAGGTTGACCAACAAGTGGCTGAGTGAAGCGCTGAGTGAAGTGCCATATGTAATACCCCAGCTTTTGAGACTCGAGGCTAGAGAATAAGCCTGAGATTATTGGATTGCTAAGCCTCGATTTAGCAAGATCCCAAATTGTGATTAAGGGCTAATGACTTCAAAAGTGGATGTGGTTAGTGATAAATAACCCTTTTGGAGCATATGATGTGAATTTGATTGATTTGGCGTTTCCAATGGATTCCTTGTGAAAATTTATGTGGGAATGATGTTTTGGTATGAAAATGGAACCAATTGAAGCAAAGATGCAAAATCTGAAATTCTGTCCAGTGAAACTCTATTCTGGGCAGTCAGTTTTTGTGAACGTTTTGAATGACCAAATGGTGTCCCAAAATTCTGAAAATTTCCAGTCTTATAGTTCACATCTCAAGCTTCAAAATGGACATATAATTTGTGCCATTTCATTTTGTGAACTAGGGGATATGACTGTCCAAAGTTTGGGATGGAAACTGAACTCTGTTTTGGGGCAGTGAGGAGTTTTATGTAATTCTGGAATTGTGTGGTGATTTTTATTAATGGCCAATATTTTTCCTATTAATATGACTTAAATATCTTTCATTTTGCTTTGGAATCACCTCATTTCTATTTTTCTAGAATTAGTTATGATTTTTCAAAGTTTGGGCAGAAAATCTGAAAATGGGAATTATGACATCACCAAAATAAAAGATGACATCATCATGGAATTAAAATATTTCCCATCTTCTTCTTTCTCTCATTCCTGTTGTGAGTTTCAGCTGAAAAGAGAGAGAGACGTTTGAGAGCTCTTAGAGAGAGAAAGAGGAGAAATCTCACAAGGTAAGCCGATTTCTCCGATGATTTAGCTGCTAACGCGTATAACCTTGCTCCTAAGCTTCTCTTTCATGTTCTTTAAGGTGTTAGAAGCTCAATTTTCATAGTTAAGAAAGGCTAGGGTTTCAGCCACTCTTGAGAAAAGCTAGTGGAAGCTTGAGGTAACTTCCAAACTCTTGTGTATTGACTATTCTGGCTGCTGTGGACAATTTAATCGGTGAAATTTCGCCGGATTGTCATTAGTTTCAAAAATGGAAAATAGGTGTGTGGGGCTGTTATGCTGCCCAAATTGGTACTAAATGGTAGTTGTAACCTAATGGAATAGTCAATAAATTGGTTAGGAGTGGAAAGGAACGTGTTTACGGAGCCGAAACCGAAAAACCCCAATTTTCCCCGGAATACTTGAGAATTTTGGCCAGCTCTATAAATGGGTCTTAGAGTTGGATTTTCAATGATTTGATGATTCTATTGAGTTCAGGAGCGAAAAAATTAGGTGGAGTTGCAGTTGGGCACTTTTTCGGAAAAGGCCGAAAAAGCATAATTACGAAAACGCCCCTGAAACCCTTAAAGTGGGGCTGCTATCAAGGGTAATTTTGTAATTGACATTGAATTTGATAATTCTGAGTCCAAAAATGGATTCCTTGGGCGAAAATATGTTAGAATAGCCCATGTCAAAATTTCTGGAAAAGTACAGCCGGACCGGGTACGGTGAGGCCGGGCCAGTCCCCGGGGGCATTTTAGTAAATTTTCAATATAGCCTCATATAACCCTCAGAAACACTATGGAAGTGTCTAAATAGTATATTTGACATTATAGGATCGAATATGAAGCTCCAAGCTGTTTGCACGTAGATTGAGGCACACATTTCGAGGCATAAAAGGGTTAAGGTAAGGAACTTATCTCTCCTGCATGCTCTGATAACTGTATTAATGTGTTGATGCATGTTATTGCTTTGTTTGATTATGTGGAACATGTATGAATGATTTGAGGCTATGTTTCAATATATGTTATGGCCATATGTGTATCGTTCGAAGCATTGAGCTTATAGATTTGTCATTGTATGTGTGCACGAGTTATGTGATGCAAGCATGTCATGCATTAAACACTTATCTTGCCTGCATATTGATAATGTTTCCCTACTGAGATTCTCTCGAATCTCACCCTCCCTTACCAACAATTTAGACAGGGCAAGTGGCTCATAGAGGGAGCGGCAGGACTCGTTCGAGATGAGATTGTGTAATCCCCATTTGAAGAATTGAAATGGGCAATTATGCCCTGTATATCTTTAGCGAAGGTATGTACCCGAGATTGCCGGGATGATTATGTTGTGCACTCTGATATTTCTATGAATGTGATTTATCTTCGTGTAGTAATTGTATTTGAAATGTGAATATGAGACCAAGTTTATAAATGATTTCGAAAGGTATTTTTGAAAACCCCATCATGTGATGGGTTAGTAAATGTTATTTGATTATTATTGGTCTCTATTTCATTTTAATCACGTATTTCGAATATAATTACGGAGGGGGTTACACCATAGAGTGAAGTGTTGAGTGAAGTGGTGTATTGTCATTAGTCCCATATCGGGTGGATTTCCTTGAAAGAGGGGCCTTATAAAGCCTTGGATTCCCTAACTCCAATAGTTAGCTTTTAGGGTGTGGTTCTCCCAAAGACTTGTGCTCATTACACTTACTTTCTAGTGTTCGTTGTTGGTTCTAGACAAAACTGATTTCTAAACACCTTACTCAAGGTTTCTCAATTTGTATTCAAACTTTTTCTGTCCAAATGTGCATTATTTATTTTTTTTCTCGCTGATGGAGTTCCTTAATTGGGGTGTTTTGTTCAAATTGTAGGTTTTTCCCTAAGCCTTTTTCATGATGTATTCTAACATCGTATGGTTTAATTGATGATCCTCATTCTCGCAAACCTCCTTTGTTGTTTATTTGGGTTATTGAACAAGCCTTACCCGATTCCTGATAAAACCGGGTTCCCATCAGAAGTGTATATAAAGTAAGAGAATGCAACTAAAGATGAGGAGGCAAAGGAGGTTAAGGATGGGTATTGAAAGTTTTTGAGAAGAAAAGTGGTGCTAAGAAGATTAATTTTGAATATTATGAACCGAGACAACGAGGTTTCGTAGTAGGTGGCGTACTGGGTTTTTTTTTTTTTAATTATGTAGCCAAAGTTTTGACCAATTCACGTTGGAGCTGAAAGTTGAACCCAATCGCTTTCAATGCTTACAAAGGCAAAGAGTCTTCACCTTTATCGATAAATGTGCTTTCTCATATTCAAACACGTGTTCCTCTTTATAGGAGTGAGATCAGTTATCATCTTAACCAATAATTTAGTTGTATATATAGTAGGTGGCGTTTTTTCATGTTATGGAAATAAGCTCAATGTTAATATAAGTACAGAAGGTTGTTATAGTCTTTTAAGAACATCAAAAACTTCCTTTACCCTTTTTGAGAATGTGTTAAAAGTGTATATCTAAATTCGAATTAAGTATTTAAGAATTTTAATTAGATTTAATTAGGATTTCCCTTAAATATATGGTTAAATATGGTTAATCAAGAAAATATGCTCTATCATTGAGTCATTATTTTTACCAAGGTTTTACTTTCTCTATTTCTTTTTATGAAGAAGAATATCTTTGATATGAAGGATCCTTAATATAAGGAATAGATTTTTTTCTAAAATTTTAAACCGGTCTTTTAATTTTTACCTCTATTAAATATATATCACTCATTAACTTTCTACAATAAATTTTCACTCATTGTACTCTTTATAAACAATGGTATCATTGGGTAAAAAAATACATCTTACACATTTATTGTTCTTAACTAATATTTTGAACCGCATGATTTTAGTAGTTCTTCTTTATAAAAAAGACCATATCTATTATGTTCTAGAAGGTACATAGAAGAAAAATATAAAGCTTGAAAAGGTCAAAATTTGCATGAAATTAATTAAACGAAGACAGCACAATTTATGGAATTTAGCTACGGCTTTAATGCCTCAGTGGAGACAATATATACGAAACATCTCGTGCTTTATGTTGATTAGTCTATGGTGATTGATTAGGTTAAGTCAATTATAGATAAAAGTAAACCCAACCAATATGTATGGATTGTTTTGATGTTGATCCTTAAATTGATAATAAAAAATAAATGATAGTGCATATGGCTTTCATTAACAACTTTTTAGAATATTCAAACAAGGCGGCGATATATAACTATGATAAAATATCAAAATGACTCGCCATATATAGTATTTGTTCGGTAGGGTAAGTAAAAAAACAAATCTAAGGAAGCAGACAGAAATGTTCTTCTCAATATACATTGTCATCATATATAGTTAGGATTTTCAGTCCAATGACACCAAACTTTTTCCTTAAATATTTCTTAAATGCGAGCCTCTAGGTTTGAACCTTTGTAACTATAAATGACTGCGTGAATTAAAAAAGAAAACATATTGATATACATGTGTATGTTACTCCCTCCGGTCCTAATTATAAGATAAAGTTGATTTTTTTGGAGATATTAATGAAGCTAATTAAATTACTTTAGAGTATTTATATTTATATTTTTTTCTTCAAACTAATTAGTTTGACTAATAATTTGATATATAATCTAAGGATATGTAACATATGATATGATTAAATAACTTATTTAGCTTCCTTAATCTCTCCAAAAAAAATCAATTTTATCTTATATTTAGGACCGGAGATAGTATCATATATAGTTATGTTATACATGTGTCGTGTGTGTTATTTATATATTTTAGTCATATTTTAAATTTTGATTGGGATACAAGTCTTTTATAAATACTTGAGATGAATCTTTTAATTCTTATAATTTTAACTTGATTATAATTCAATTTCTAAATTTTAACTCAGTGCAACTTAATCTTTATAAGTGCTGATTTTTTTTTTTTGGGTGAAATTATACTCCTGAATTTTTATTTCACTATATAATATCAAACTAAAATAAATTATTATTTTTTTATTTTACATGACATTGTTGTAAATTTAAAATAAATTGTATGAATTTATAATCCTTTTATTTATTATATATGTGTATGCATCAATTAGATATTTAGAAAGACAAAATTATATAGAAGCATCTTTAAAAATATATATTATTATTTTATGAATTATAATTTATTAATTTATTCTATTTTTCACTTAAGAAAATTAGTACTCTAGTCTTTTTATTTATTTTTTGCCTTGTAAAGTTGGGCAATAAGCGGAGCTTAGCTATCACCCATCGCGTCTCTAACATAAATTCAAACTTGCCACTCTCCATTCTCAGTCTTTTCGCTCGTCTTCACTTTTCAGTCTATTTGGTGCCTGCTATAATTGATTTTAAGAATAATTATTTCAAACAAGTTTTTGCACTTGTTGTCTCGAATCTAAGTTTTTTTAAAAGAATCGTCTAACCGATTACGTTTTACTTTTTCTTCTCAAAACTTGATAAAAACGATTTTATATAATTATTCTTAAAAGATATTAAAAAAAACAGAATCAAACAACCCCGTAATGCAACGCCATAATTTAACATTCATTTTCAAACGTTTGAAGTTTGGTTTCCGATTGAACTAACAGCATCAGTCAAAAATGACGGGCCCAAACCAAAACGGCGCTTCCCTCAAAATTTCATAATGTTACATTTTTTTTTTCCAATTTCAGGTTTTCACACTAATTATTTTTATAATATTTAAGAAGCATATGCGTGTTAGGTCACATTTGATTATTTTAGGATTAAATAGCCTAGTCATATGAAAATTCTCATGTAAGTTGGAGGACGTCATGGATTCAATCCCGTTTATAACATTAGATTGTTAGCACCCATCCTACTAATTAAAAAAAAAAAAAAAAAATCTTTGCTGAATGTAACTGGGGACAAAAACGAGTGAAATGAAATTTCAAAATAAAGATAAAAATATAATTTAAACTATTATAAAATGAATGACAAAGCTAATGCATTCAATATTCTAGAACCCCCTAATCACATCGTCAGGTCTATAATGTAGAATCAGAGGAAAATTCTTCGTGATAATGGCATGGTCGAATATGTCCTATGATTTATCAATTTCTTCCCAAAATACCCCCTATAGATACTTTTTCAATAATAATTAAACACAATAATAATTTAAGAATACATATTTGTATTTTATAATGTGAGTAATGCTTGCAACTCATTAATATTACATACACCTCAATTTTACTGTTTTTTAAAATTTTAAGTTTTAAATAAGGGCATTTTAGGAAAATAAATATGATTAACTAATTTAACTACTATCCTTAATTTCTTCAAAATTAAGTAAATATGTCCTATAATTATGACCAGAGGGAGTGTTAACTTTGTAAGTGTGTGAGTGTGTTCCAACTCCAAAACATCTTAAATTGAAAGTTCGCCAATGGGAATATTCAACAATTTTAAATATCGGAATAAACCCTAATTTTTTTAAAATTAGGTAAATATATCCTATAATTAAGACCGAAGGGAGTATTAACTTTGTGAGTGTGTTCCAACTCCAAAACATCTTAAATTGAAAGTTCGCCAATGGGAATATTCAACAATTTTAACAAACAAACTTAAATAAAGACAGGTGAATTTTCGTGCATTACTTTTGGAAGTCTAATTATCTGTGTTCATCACAACAATGCTTTTATACACACAAATGTACAGAACTAATTATGCTAATCCATATTGGCCCCAAAAAAAAAAAAAAAAAGCACTAATCCTAGCGGAAGGAAATTTGACTATTTAACAACGATATCTTAAATTCAAATCTTTGTAGATGCACAAAACGTCTTTGGAATAGCTCCAAATCGAGCCCAACACCAATGCCCGAACCCGAATCGAACACAAGTCTGTTTTATACGAATAAACAAAATAGATGTAACATCTGAGCGTGACAAATTATTTTATTATATTTAAAAGAAGAACCACATTTCTCACCAAAAACAAATAACAGATAGTAAATAATTAAAAGGAGCACCACATAACATAAATTGTGCTTTTGAGCCGTGACGTAATTTGTTTAATTTTCTTCCTCAAGAAATGCGTGGATCTTCAAAAAGATATTTAATTAGAGAAAACGAACAAAATAATACCAGATGAACTCGTCAGTTTGTGGAATACGGCAACACACATCGATATTAATATTACTTAATATAATAGATTAAATGAAAGGTAATAATAGGGTAAAGGTGCATCGCACCTTAAACTATTTTTCTACATGTATCCAATACGCTAACGTAATTTGTTGTGCTATTTCATCTTCAAAGTTATCAAAATGGTGCAGTCTCATCCATCCCAACATGACCTGTAGCTTGACTGTTAAGTGCTAAGTCAGCTGGGAGTGTTTTTGAAGCCAAAATCGGACATCCCCCACCGCATGGGAAACCTCATTGCCACTCACGCACGCTTTTGGACATTCTGGGGCCTCTCCAAATATATTTCTAAAAAAAATACAACTATTCCTTATTATATATATATATATATATATATTCAGTGTTTGTTTCTTCACGTTCTCTTCATGGCGAAAAGTCCTTGAAGCTGATGAGTCCGGCTTCGGTCCTGTTGTTACCGGAAGGAAAATGGATGTTTTTTGGATTGTTAGATTGAGTTCTCAACGGTTTAGATTTAATATATTATAAAAATATTATTATTATATTAATATATTAAAAATATTATTATAAAAATATATTAAATTTATACTGTTAAGATCTTAATTCAACAATCTAGAGATGAAAAAGGATGGCCCTCTGCCTGAGGCCAAGTTCGAAGTTGACCGAGTGGCACTGCCAGCAGAGGTAAACAACCACTTTACTTCGCCGCACCGGAAATCGACCAAATGAAAAATCCTTGCCTTTCGTGATTGAATTCATTTTCTACACTCAAGTAAGGTATGATTCTTCAAAGAGAATATTTAAATACAATAGAGGACAAATATAGAATATTTTTGGGAGACTTGTGAAAAAGATCTTACTGACAAATTAATTGTCAAATGGAATCTGAGAAAATCGTCTACACATAGGGGAAGATATTATGTACATGGAGGAAGATTTTCTGCATACAGGGGAAGATGTTTTGCACACGCATAAGGAAGAATATTACACATAGGAAATATTGTCTGCACACAAGGAAGATATTTTGCATACTTAGAAGATCATTTGCATACCGAGTAGGGGTGAGCAAATTAGAACCAAAACTGAAAACCAAACCGAACCGGACTCAATTCGATTTTTTTTGTTCGGTTAATTTGATTTTCAGTAAAATTTCAGTTTTTATTATTTTAAAAATTCGGTGTTCGGTGTTCAGTTCAGTTGTTAGAAAAATTTTTAAATTAAAACAAAAAAACCGAAATATGTATAATATATTTATATTTAATATATACTATTTGATAAATGCATGTTTTTATAATTAAATTGGTGTAAATTTTCAATAATATTAGATAAAGCCTATAGATATTTTAAATCTAATTAATTTATTTTATATATTTTACCTCTAAATCTAATCTTAAGGATAAAAAATAATCTTTTTAAAAAATTAATTTTATATATTTTATTTTATAGATAATAAATATAAAATCGGTTAATTCGGCTATTAGCCTAACCAAATCGAAATATTTTGATTAATTCGATTAGGTTAATTTAGTTAATTGATTTTGGTTTATTTTTGAAATTGTCTTTATTCGGGTTTTGATTATTTCAGTTTTTATTGAAAATTGAATCGAAAAATTGAATACTCACTCTCGAGATCCTATATGACAATTAAGTTTTCATTGAAGTATTTTTTCACAATTCATTCAATATTTTTCATTATAGAATTTATTATTCAGGGGTATCCGAGGTCCGACGATGGGGTCCGTGAATCGTGCAACTCATCACCTTCAGTTTTATACAATATATCTTCAATCGTGTTGCTCATAGTTGGAGACAGATGGCACACAGTTGCAGAAGAGTGAATGGCAGTCACTTGAAATAGGCTGCGTCTAGATCCTTAAACAAAATTAGGGAATTTTTAGCAATTTCGTGGAAATAAAATGTCAGGCTGTATTTGCAAATAAAATTAGTTTTATATTCAAAAAAATTACTTGTAACTCATACTACCTACCATTTTTATACATGTTTCCACCTCTCGTATATAATTCCATACCTCTTGGCGTTCTTGGTCCAAGTTGGAAGATTACAAAGGAGTTGGATGCCCCCTCTTTCTTTCTTCTCATATGAAAGTTCTTGAAGTTGTCCCGGCGGCACCGCCACAGGAAACAACCAAGTCCACTGCATCCGAAACCTCTTTACCACTCACGTTTTTCGATATACTGTGGTTGAGATTCCCGCCGGTCGAGCGTCTTTTCTTCTATGAATTCTCCAACCCACCTTCCTCCTTCTTCCATTCCCTTCTTCCAAAACTCAAACACTCTCTCTCTCTCACTCTCCGCCACTTTCTTCCTCTCGCTGGCAACATCATATGGCCGCCTCACTCCCCAAAACCCTTCATCAGTTACGTCTCCGGCGAAGACGGCGTCTCCCTCACCGTTGCAGAATCTGACGCCGAATTCAACCGTCTTTCTAGTTCCGACTTATCTGAAGCCGATGAAAGCCGCCGGTTAGTACCCCACTTGACTGTTTCTGATGAGAAAGCATCTGTAATGAGTCTGCAAATCACTCTGTTTCCGAACTCTGGGTTCTCTATCGGAATCGCCACACACCACGCAACCATGGATGGAAAATCTTCAACTTTATTTATGAAGGCATGGGCTTATCTCTGCTCTAATCTAGGAGAATCATCATCATCGGTTTCATCTTTACCCGAGAATCTGAGGCCGTCTTTTGACAGGTCGGTGATTATAGATCCGTCTGGGAGAATTTCTGAGACATTTGCGAATTTTTACTTAAAGCAAGATGGACCAAACAACAGAAGTTTGAAGTTGTGGGACATCAAGAAGAATGGTCAAGAAAAGCTTATTCGGGGGACATTTGAATTGCTTCCTTCAAATATTCAAAAACTTAAGAAATCTGCAGAATCTAGGATGAACAAGAAGAAGCTTCATCTATCAACCTTTTCAGTGACATGTGCCTATATCATAAACTGCTTGGTCAAAGTTGAAGAAACAAAACAGGATAGAGTGATGTTCATATTCAGTGTGGATTGTAGGTCCCGTTTGGATCCTCCGATTCCATCTGCGTATCTCGGAAACTGCATCGGTGCGGCTGAGGCCATGGCTGAAACCAAGAACATGCTAGGGGATGATGGGTTCTTCGTTGCTCTTGAGGCCATAAGTGAATCTTTGAAGAGATTGGAAGATGCAGAGATATTAAGTGTAGCAGAAACATGGATTTCTTATATGGAAATTTTTGGACTGACTGATACTTACAGGATATTTTCAACTGCAGGATCACCAAGATTTGAAGTTTATAATAGCGATTTTGGATGGGGAAGGCCCAAGAAGGTGGAGATAGTTTCTATTGACAATACCGGAGCTTTTTCTCTTTCAGAAAGTAGGAATGGTAATGGAGGTATTGAGATTGGGTTGGTGTTGAACAAAACTAACATGGAAGCTTTTTCTGCTCTTTTTGTCAAAGGTCTTTCTTCCTGATGATCATCATGCTGTTAAAAGCAGTGGTATGAATATGTTCATGTTATTAATTTCATGTTTTAAGGTGGTTCAGACAGGTGCAAATAAGATTGTAATTGGAGGCTCCAGTGAGATGGGCAGGTCAGATAATATGAAATATTCTAGAATATGTTAGGCAGGAGAAAATCAAAGAGAACACCCACAATAAAATTATATTGAACCAGACCTTTTGCTTGACGATTTATTTAAATATTTAGTTGTTGATTGAGTAAGATGGCACCTTGTGATTTATGCAGCCAGCTGACCTTTGATTATGTAGTTGTTTTCAGGTATTGTACTTTTGTGTTAGAAAAACTCGTGACTTTGCTTGTTTTGTGGATTGTTTCTAATATCAGCTTATTCTATCTGCAATCCCGTTTTTGTCTTTGTTGAGAATAAAATTCCGTTGGAAAATTAATTACTGGAATAATTAATGGAACATTTAAGACAGTGGCGACACATGACTCAACTACTGTACTGCACGATATGCTTGCACAACGTTGTGGGGTTATTATATTGGAGTAGGGATGGGTTTATAATTAAAGCCATTTGTTTCGCACTTTTTATATATTTTTTTAAAATGACAGAATTTTTTTTTTAAATTATAAAATTTTAAATCAGATTTATTATCAATGGTTAATAAAATAATTCATAACTCATTTTATGATAAATACCTTATTTAGGATTTTACAATTTTAAAGTTTTTTTATGTTATTCTTCTTATTTTTTCAATTTATTTTATTAATTTTATTTTCGTATTTTGTAATGACAATTAAAAATAAATACGTGCAACAATTTTTTAAACTCTGACTTTCTTATTAATAATAATTAATTATTAAAAAATATTTTCTAATTTTAAAAATGATGAATCTGTTAATAGATTCTCAAAGCATATTTAAATATTTTCGTATTTTTTACATTGTTTTGATCTCCTTCCTTTTTTGCCATCAAATATTGTTTATCTTTAAAATTTACTTCTTAATTACTTATTCATCATCGTTATTAGTGTGTTAGCTTTTTGACCTTGGTTCTCTGATAGAGACATCATTGTTTTCTTTTTATTTTTTAACCTGATAGAGACACCATTTATGTAAGCATGAGTTAAAAAAAAACGTAGTCGAAGAAAGCAATTAATCTTTCATACTCTCTTTTTTTTCCCTTGAAATAAAATTATCTCACTAAAACACATACTAATAGAATTATTTTGATGTCTATAATCTTTTCTGTTTTGGTTAGCCCTTCTTCTCATTTTTCTAAAAATTTTTTTTTGGACTATCTCATTTTTCTAACATTACTTAAGGTAGTGGGACCGAGTCTTCAAAATAATTGATTATATGGGCATTTTAGAAAAAAAATATTATTAATTGTAATGTCCGTTATTTATATCCCTTTATTATGTATTGGAAGTGTTAACTTTATTATTATGGCTCAGAAGAATCAGTAAATAAATCTCACAACGAAAAACTTACACCTTTATTCTTTGGGCACTGTTTATTCGGTAAAACCATGTTTACTATATTAATTAACTTTATTCACGGGGTTACTATTCACTTTAACTTTTCAATTCTATCATTAATTATTATCAAGGTTTTTCTCGGCTTATCAATTCCTCGGATTATTTAACTAATGGGCTCGTACTGTGCGATTACCCGTTCCTAGTTCAATTTTGTGCTTACAAAACAATTCATCCATCATGCAGATTATACAGTTTATCACTTCTAATGTTATTTTATACATGACGATTAGCGCGTAATAGTGTGTGTTCTGAACAACGATTGAAAAAATGGCTTTTTTCAATTTGATTTTTTACAATCTTACTTTTGGTAAAAGCCAGATTGTGTAATATAATTTATATTTGGATTGGCGGTTGTATAAATGACTCTTATAAAAATAAAACTTGTTTGAATTGGTTTAAGCATAAGTGACTTTTGTGATAATGGTAAGAGAGAAATTAAATTTGAAATTATAAAAAATTTATAAAAGTTAAAGTTGGGAAATTTGGGAATTAAAATTAGGGTTAAAGGCCATTTTTGCCCCGGAAGTATTCACTTGATGCCAATTTTGCCTTGTAAGTGTCAAATTTGGAGCAATTTTGCCCTTGTGTTAGTTGATTGTTAGTTGGGGCAAATTTGCTCTAAATTTGACACTTCTGGGGCAAATTTGCTCTAAATTTGACACTTCTGGGGCAAATTTGCACCTTAACCTAATAACCATTAGTTGGGCATACTGGACTTCACATGACGTGCTGTGCTCTTCTAGCCGCTAGACCTTACCTTCGGCTGAGCCGTTTCTGGGGTGGGTAGGCTATTAAACCAAAATGTATAGGTGGTAATATGGTCCGGCCTATTAGATTTGGGCTAACCCGCCATGGGTTGGGACCATATGGGTTCAGGCCCAAAAGGATTGCCTCAATATGGGTTAGCATTTAGCCAACCCAACCCATAACTGCTAGGTTGGCGGGTTGGGCAGGCCAACCCATATTTTGTTTTTCAATTTTTTTAACAATATACTAAGATTGTTTTCTTTTTTTTTGATACAATAAGATTGTTTTTTCTACACATCTAAACATATCAAAATTTAAAATACAGTGCAAATTAAAGAGAGTTGAGACTGACTTCTGATTTATGAGACTGAGAGTGTGAGCTGTGAGAGAGATAGGGAGTGAGAGACTGTTTAAAGAAAAAACAAAAGAGAGTTGACTAAGCAGAGGAGTAAGGATTGAGGAGTGGGAGTACTGGGTTAGACTCTGGAGTGACGGTCTTGGACCGTTGGGGGTTGGGCCTTGGCTAATGGCTCTTCCCTCTTGGTTTTTTTTAAAAATACGGGTCAACCCGTCACGAGTTGGGACCATATAGGTTCACGTAATGCCCCAAATTTGGATTAAGGGCTAATGATAATTATTGTGAATGATTTTGTAAATTAAAATGGATTTTAGATTCGAATTATTATTGGGAATGCCCAACGCCCTGTATTTTAGCATAATCATATGATGAAATAATTATGTGGGCTAAATATGAGGAAAATGGCGCATGGAAGAAGAAAAGGAAATTTAAATGTGTTATGTGACAATTCAAGTGAATGTACCATAATCAGGGGGAAAATTGAAAGAATGGAAAATTATCAGCCAGTTAGTCAATGATTAATGAAGAAATTAATTACTAACTAAAAGAAATGAGATATGTGATTAAATGACTAATGGACTAGTTAGTGTAACCATGTGGTTACTTATTTAGTGAGAAACAAGGAGATTATGACATGTGGCACCATTGGATCAAGAGTGGTTGATGGGAAAAGTCAAACAATCATTTTTACTATATTCTCTTTCCTCTCCCTCTCTATTTCATTTAGGCTTTGGAAAAAGGGGAAAAATCAGACCTCATCCTCCATCTTCATCATCATCACTCATTTCTCTCTCTTCTCTCGTAAAGTTTCGGCTGCCATTATTGAAACAAAAAAGAAAATGAAAGCTCAAATTTTAGGTGAAATCTTGACCTTGTATGCCAAAATCTCCTTCTTTAAAGTTGTTCCTCTTGTTAAGAGCTTTTATCCTATGGTTTTAGATTCTCAAGAGGTGTTTTTGTGTTTGAAAAAAGTTGGAAATTGAAGAATCAAGAAACAAGTTTGAGAAAGTGAAAGAGGTGAGTGTTAGCTCCTTTTTTATAAATATATATATATATATATTGTGGTTATTGGTTGAGCATTGATTTTTCTGAAATTTTCTGCCCTATTTTTGAAAATTAGGTTCTTAGTGAGTTTGGCATGTTGTGATCATGGAAATGGTATATTGTGATGTCTTTTGGACAAATGGATTGTTTTGAATTATTGAAGGTTGAGTTTGGCAATTTGTGTTTGGTTTTGTGTATTTGTTAGAACAGGACATGTTGATAGGTTGTGAAATTGGTTAATTTGATGTTTTCAATGGATTCCTTATGAAAATTTATGTGGGAATAGGTTTGATTGTTGATTTTGGAGCTATTGGACATTTTAGTAGAAAATTGGAATGCTATCAAGTGTGAACTATATTCTGGGCAGTCAGTTTGTATGAAAGTTTTGAATGACTAAAGGGTGTCTAAAACTTATAAAACTTTCCAATCTTAAAGTTCACATCCCAAGCTTCAAAATATACATATAATTTCTGTCATTTCATTTTGTGAACTGGGAGATATGATTGTCCAAAGTTTGGGATGAAAACTGGACTCTGTTTTGGAGCAGTGTTGAGTTTTGGACAATTTTGTATTTGTGTGGTGATTTCTGGTAATGGCCCATATTTTTCCTATGAAGAGGACTTAAAGACCTTCTATATGGCTTTGGAATCAACTCATTTCAATTTTTTTAGAATTAGTTATAATTTATGGAAGTTCAACCAAGAAGCAGGATTTTTCTTGGCTGCGGATAACGGATTCTGGGCCGTGGCCCAAATGTTTCAGACCTATTTTTTTCCACGGCCAGTGGATTTTTGGGTCGTGGCCAACCCCCAAAAATCAGTATTTTGCACTTCTGAAAAGTGATTTTCAACCCAGTGTTTACCAACCCTTTAGGGCTTTTATTAGAGGCATTTGTAGTTTCTTAAGGGTCATTATTGATAACCAAATCTAAGTGTTGAGAAGTCAATTGAGTATTGGAATAGAGAATAACACTTCATCCTTAATTATGACTTTAGGATTTGATATTTGACTAGAGCGTAGAAGGCCTGTGTCTGCTCAAGAACAGAAAGACCAAGGTAGTAACACTTTATCCTATATCATGTGTAATGTATTGCTTGTTTGTATTAATCATTGAATACAGTGAAGGGACGTGGCGAGAGCCCAGCCTCGTATACAGTTGAAGGGACATGGCGAGTATAACCCTTGTCACTATCAAGGCCAGGAATAGCGTTTAAATGCGTTTCGTAATTGAACAAGAGATTCAAAATAATTAAAAAATTTTTACAACACTTGAGCAAATAGATCTCCATTCATTAATTTATAAAATCAATAGGCCTGTTTGGTTTGTCACATGTATAATATCATAGTATAAGCACAATTCCTGGTATTCACCCAGGATAATAACATTCATCCAACAGTTTATACAGAGCCTCATTGCCCATCTCAGTATCCATACCGGGGATTACACAAAACTATAATTCTATAATCTATTCAATACATACATTTGTCCAAAATGATAACCAATCAAAACCAAAAGTATCTATCCAAGACTACCGCCAGCAGTCCTAGTCGCCCTTATATGCTTGTTTACTTCTTGATCCACTTGCCCTATCTAAAAATGTTATTAGGAAAGAATGAGATTCAAAAGAATCCCAGGAGCAACATTTTACGTATATGATGCATATTAAACAAAGCAAGTAAGCATACATCACAATGCATCAATCAATATTCGAGGCCGGGCACACTGTCATGTCTCCTTCACTGTATACAAGGTCAGGCTTTCGCCACGTCCCCTTATTGTATCAATATTCAAGGCCGGACTTTTGCCACGTCCCCTTCACGGTATACAAGGTCAGGCTTTCACCATGTGCCCTTACTGTATCTGTATTTAAGGCTGGGCTTTCACCACGTCCCCTTCACGGTATACAAGGTTGGGCTTTCGTCACGTCCCCTTACGTATCTGTATTCAAGGCCGAGCTTTCGTCACATCCCCTCACTGTATCTGTATTCAATGACTAATGCAACAAGCAATGCAATATACATGATATAGGATAAAATGTTACTACCTTGGTCTTTCCATTCTTGAGCAGGCACAGGCCTTCTACGCTCTGGGCAAATATCAAATCCTAAAGTCATAATTAAGGACGATGCGTTATCACTTAGTCCAATACTCAATATCTTCACAATACTTAAATTAGTTATCGTTATTTTCTCTTAAGTATCCTTAAATACCTCTAACAAAAGCTCTAAAGGGTTGGGAGAACTACCTCAGTAATCCCCTTTTAAAAGCACAAATATTGATATTTTTCATTGTTTCACTCAAGTGAAGACGGCCTCACTCGAGTAATGGTACGGTCTGCACTCGGGTATTAGAGAGTGAAGGCCTCTCGTTCTAAAAGCAGTCTTCAGAATATCCATTGCCTTCACACGCAACTGATGATACCCTGACCTTAGATTAATCTTGGAGAACACACATGAGCCAGATAATTGATCTAATAGGTCATCAATTCTTGGGAGAGGGTA
This sequence comes from Inga leiocalycina, assembly GCA_963242795.1. NCBI lineage: Eukaryota > Viridiplantae > Streptophyta > Magnoliopsida > Fabales > Fabaceae > Inga > Inga leiocalycina. The sequence continues at coordinate 40,700,273 of OY725322.1, read as the reverse complement.
TTTGTTCTTAACAGTTACCTTGTTAAGTTCTCTATAATTGATACATAACCGCAAACTCCCATCCTTCTTTTTCATAAACAATACAGGAGCTCCCATGGTGACACACTGGGTCGAATAAACCCTTTTTCAAGCAAGTCTTCAATTTGCTTCTTCAATTCCGCCATTTCATTAGGAGCCATTCTATATAGGGCCTTTGATATCGAACCAGCACCAGGCACTATCTCAATTCGAAATTCTACTTCCCTTTCCGGAGGCAATCCATCGAGATCATCTGGAAACACCTTAGGGAATTCTCTCACAACGGGTATATTCTCTAGAACATCATCTAACTCTCTCTGAACAGAGAAGAATACCATATACCCTTGGCATCCCTTTTTCAAACATTCCTTAGCCTTAGCTGTTGAGAGGAAGTTCAGACTACTATTTACATTCACATCCCTTCGTGGAGCAGGATAAACTATTTTTCTATTCCCACAGTTCAACATGACATTGTTCGTTGTCAATCAATCAATACCCAGAATAAACTTTAGTTGATGAAGTGGTAGACAAATCAAGTCAATGGTAAACTCAAACCCTTTGATAGTAATAACACTATTTAAACAATCTTCTGCGGCCACAATCTTAGCACCCATAGGTGTTGACACAACAATATCAAATGGCAGTTTATGAACATGTAATCCTAGGCGCTTTACACAGTTATTGGCTATAAACGAATGACTAGAACGCGAATCAAACAGAGTTTGCACTAAACTACCATTTAGAAGAATGTTACCTTGGATCAATTCGGGAGACTTCCTTGCCTCTTCATGGGTTATAGCGAACACTCTTCCTTGACTCTTAGGCCTTGACTTTGCTGGTCGCCCTTTGCAATCTTTAGCAAGATGTCCGGGCTGCTTGCAGATGAAGCATACCCATTGCCCCTCAAAATTCCTACCAGCATGTGCTTTGTTGCACTGAGGACATACCCACTGTGATGAGTATTTCTGGTTCTCAAGATCCCCAGACTGGTATGGCTTCTTGTCGCCGCTTTTGGATGAGAACTCTTAGTTCTTATGTTTCTGGGATGAGCTTCCCTTACTAGTATCACCGTGACTACCACCCTTACTTGGGTTAATATCCCTCAAGTTGTTCTCAGTAATACGGTACTCTTCAACTGCTTTGTTGAATTTATCAAACTGGTGGGTGGCCAACCTCTTCTTTAACTCACTCCTTAAACCCCAGATTAACATGTCAGACTCTACTCCTCGTCATCCATTTGCCTGAGGTAGGAGGAATACCGGGATAAGCAAATGAACCAGGACAGGTAATCGTCAAATATCTCATTGTCGCCTTGCTTTATTGCCAGAAATTCTGACTCCTTCTCAATTCTCACTGACTTAGGGAAGTACTTGTCATTGAATTCCCTCTGGAACACTTCCCAAGTCACCGGCACATTCTGGGCCCGCATAGTCATGGCAATGTTTCTCCATCATCGATCTGCGTCCCCTTTTAGCTTATAGATTGCTAGTTTTGCTTTCACCTCCGATGGATGTAACCCCCTCACCGTAATTACATCCGGATTTCAAAATTTACGGGAAATAGAGACCAATAAGACGAAAATACAATTTATAATCCGACCTCCAAGAGGTGGGGTATTTCAAAATCATTTCTAAAGCATACTTAATCCTGGTCTCACATTCACGTGCGGATATAATTACCAGAGCGATCAAATCACATAAAGAATATCAGAGTGCGGAAACCAAAATCCCGGCAAACCCCGGGTTACTTACATAAATAACTTGGGTTTACAAGTTCCCAAAGTGGGGATTACATAACCAAAATAATCATTTACATTCTTATACACTTGGCAATCCCAAAATCCAAAACTAAGATAACCAACTACCACTAAATCTCAGAGTAGTCCTAACTACTCCTGGTTGTCCGCTTCCCTTTCGAGCCACTCGCCCTGTCTGAAAAGGTTAGTCATATGGAAGGGGTGAGATTCTAAAGAATCCCAGTAGTAACAACAATTTCATACCACATGCAATCACAGAATATGCACACAATTCATCTCATACAGCAACACAAGTCACTCCACCCTCATCCCCTTTTACCGCCGGGAAGGCATACGACCTTCACCCGAACCGTTGTTAGCGACTTAGGGACTATTGGCGTGGCAGTGCATACAAATAGCCACACGGCTCAAATCTAGCCTTTCGGCTTTCACAAATGGCCCGTCGGCCTTCACAAATAGCCTTTCGGCCCACATATACACATATATCTCACCCTAACCTCATCCCCTTTTACCGCCGGGAAGGCATACGACCTTCACCCGAACCGTTATTAGCGACTCAGGGACTATTGGTATAGCGGTGCTTCCACAGTTTTCACAACACTTGCAGCATACGAATTCCATTTCAAACAATGACATAATATACATACAATGTATCACACAAGGTATAAAGAGAGAGTCACTACCTGTATCCTTCCTGACTGGCTCTGGCACCTTAGCCTCACGAGGACGACAGATGTCAAATCCTATATCAATTAGGGACAACCAATCAATCTCTTATCCATATGTATATTTCAATAATACTCTAAGTTGGTTATCATTTAGGACTCTTTAGGTGACTATTAGAGGCCTAAACATATGCCTAAAGGGTTGGAATAAGCTACCCAAAAGACCCCTTACTCGAAGGCAAAACACTCATTTTTGGTCATCTCACTCGAGCACAGATGCTCTCACTCGAGCACAAGTACGGACATCACTCGAGCACAAGAGAGAGTGAGACTGCGAGTGAGCACCCGAGAGCACCAAGACACTTTCAGGAACTGGCTCACTCGAGCACGCTGAACCTCACTCGAGCACAAGGCCAAATGCCTCACTCGAGCACCCGCGAGAGAAATCCAGGAAGTGAGGACCCCAGAGCACACAACGCTCTCCAAGACCATGATCACTCGAGCACACCCACATGCACTCGAGCACACACCTCACACCCGCGAGTGAGAAGGCACACTCGAGCACCTTACTCGCGAGTGACAACCCGAAAGCACTACTCCCACCTGAAGCACAAGCTCACTCGAGCATGACCCCCAGTGCTCGAGTGAGAAGGCTTATGCTCACGAGTGTCAGAGTACACTCGTGGCATCCACCAGCAAGTGAAGACCCGAAAGAAAACCTTCACTCTAAACTCCCACTAATACTCGAGCAGACCATGCTCACTTGAGCATGTTCTTCGCTCACTCGAGCACAAAGCGATGTGCTCGAGCATTGCTCATAAAAACCCAGAATAACTCGAAGCACAAAGGGAAAAACTTGCATATCACTCGAGCATGTTCTTCCTCTGCTCGAGTGAGGTGTATCAGGGACCCAAAAATGCAGAAAAACCAGATGGTCCAAATCATGCCTAATGGTTCCCAAACTCTTCCCAATGCTCATACACTCTAAGCACTAACTAAGGAACACAATGGCAACTCCAAAAACACCCCAAAAACCACCTTGACCACAATCATTCACTAAGGTCTCTATGATACACATTCTCCAAATTTCCCTTAACACATTTCCATCATTCCAGATTATTTCCAATAATCAAATAACTCAACATTAACTCATTTCATACATCAATCACAATGAAACTCCTAAAATCTACATTTGGTGCAAATTAGGGCAAATTTCCAGATTTTACTCTAATTAACCAAACATCACAAACAATATACCAAAATGCTCTAAATGCCTACCTCTTCTCTTTGCTCAATTCAGAACCTTGATTCCTCAACTTCCAATTTCGGCTAAAATCCCAATCAACACCATTCAAGGCTCTACAATCATCACAATATAGCTCTCATTGAGATGAACAATGTTAGAGAAGAGGATTGGAGCAAAGGAGGAGCATAACTTACCAAGATTCAAGCTTTTCTCTTTTCCTTGCTTCAGCGAAACAATGGAGGAAGAGAGAGAAAATGAAGTGGAGGAGATGATGATGATGATGAAGATGTCACTCACCCTCCACACACACACTCAACCGAACCAAGAGAGAGAAGAGGGAAAAAGTGAGGTTTTGTCCTCTTGTGGCCCCATCCAATGGTCCAGCTTAAGCCACATGTCATCATCTCAAGCACTCCCTCAAAAGCTCATATAACCGCAAAGCACAGGATTCTGACCCATTATCAATGAATCTCAACCCTTGATCTTAAATACCACATGTATTTATTCTCAACATTCATATTACATTAATCCCAAATATATTGAATCAAGATAATTACAATAATTATCAAAGTCATTAGCCCTAATCACCAATCGGGATATTACAATGGACACTCAAGCACCTAGAAGATCTTTTCTAGCCTCATTAACCAATCCTCCGTTGCTTGAGGGTCAAATCTTCCTTTGAACACAGGAGGCATGTGTTTGCAAAATTTAGAAACCCAAAATTGTAGATCTCTATCTTCTCAGATAGGTACCCCTTGCGACTCCTGATTATGCATCATGCGAGATGGGGTTTCTCAGGACCAATTAGACCCATCAGCTGTCTCTTCTTGTCGGGTCTCCTCATGAGTAGATTGGACCTTCTCCTTATTTCTCTTGGTCCTTTCTTCTCTGAGCTCTTCCCTCAGCTCAGTGATCATATCTCTTTGCTCTCTTACTAAATTCTCTGCTCCCTATTGGGTCAGGTAGATTTTTGTTGATCTCTTCTACCTCTGGGTTAGATCTTCTGACTCTAGTGGGAGCCATTGTTTCTCTTCAATCTACAAATGGTTCACCCAGTCAGAAATCACAATAAGAGTATACACATATTCCTTAAACTCTTATATACCAATCAATAACAGGAATATTCATGTGTATGCAATCCACAATCATCAATCATCTAACACTTAGGTAATAAACTAGGGCAACTATCCCAACAATTCCTACAAATGCTAGGAAAACTGCTCTGACACCACAAATGTAAACCCCGTCACTTTCAAGGCCGGGAATAGCATTTAAATGCGTTTCATAATTGAACAAGAGATCCAGAATAATTAAAAATTTTTTACAACACTTGAAAAAATAGATCTCCATTCATTAGTTTATAAAATCAATAGGCCTGTTCAGCTTGTCATATGTATAATATAAGAGTATAAGCATAATTCCCCGCGTTCACCCTGGACAATAACATTCATCCAACAGTTTATACAGGGCATCATTGCCCATCTCAGTATTCATACCAGGGATTACACAAAACTATAATTCTATAATCTATTCAATACATACATTTGTCCAAAATGATAACCAATCAAAACCAAAAGTATCTATATAAGACTACTGCCAGCAGTCCTAGTTGCCTTTATACGCTTGTTTGCTTCTTGATCCACTTGCCTTGTCCAAAATTGTTATTTGGAAAGAATAAGATTCTAAAGAATCCCAATAGCAATAGTTTATGTATATGATGCATATTAAACAAAGCAAGAAACATACATCACAATGTAGCAATCAATATTCAAGGCCGAGCATAATGCCACGTCCCCTTCACTATATACAAGGTCGGGCTTTTGACACGTCCCCTTCACGGTATACAAAGTCAGGCTTTTGCCAATTCCCCTTACTGTATCTGTATTCAAGGCCCGACTTTCACCACGTCTCCTCACTATATCTATATTCAATGACTAATGCAATAAGTAATACAATATACATGATATAGGATAAAGTGTTACTACCTTGGTCTTTCCGTTCTTGAGCAGGCACAGGCCTTCTACGCTCCGGGTAAATATCAAATCCTAAAGTCATAATTAAGGACAATACGTTATCACTTAGTCTAATACTCAATATCTTCACAATACTTAAATTGGCTATCATTATTGTCTCTTAAGTATCCTTAAATGGCTCTAATAAAAGCCCTAAAGGGTAGGGAAAAATGCCCCAAGGATCCCCTTTTAGAAGTACAAACACTGATATTGTTTACTGTTTCACTCGAGTGAAGACGGCTTCACTCAAGTGATGGTACGGTCTGCAGTCAGGTATTAGAGAGTGAAGGCTAGCGAGTGAGCACCCAAGAGCACAAGAACTTTTTCAGAGACAGGGACACTCGAGCACATAAGACCTCACTCAAGTAGAAGCCAAATGCTTCACTCGAGCACTAGAGAGTGAAGTCCAAGAAGTGAGAACCCGAGAGCAATGGGAGTTTTTAGAGGAAAGAAGCACTCGAGCATGAAACTTCTTACTCGAGTGGAGACTAAATTCTCGTGAGTGTTGAGACACACTCTAGCATTCAACTGAGAGTGACAAACCGAGAGGCAAGTTGTGGGTGTCAAATACATGAGCACTCGAGTTAGAGGAAGCTCACTCGAGTAAGAACCCACTACACTTGCAGGTAAGGCAACACCCTTATCCATTTCACAGAAGTGCAATGCAGAAACTGAAGGGAAATGAAGAATTTCATGTGTTGGAAATTGTGCCATAAGGGCCAATCATTGTACTTTGAACATTATTATTTTAATGAAATTTCTCCATTCTGTTATCATATTATTTGCATGATAACTGTATCTTTAGATAATTCATAAAGATTGTCCTAAAATGTCCTTGGTCGGTCATTTATGCAGGAGAAGAGATGAAACAAGATCAGTATGACTTTGATAAGATATGGAGATATGAATCAAAGTCTTAGGCACTTGTAAGAGTACAAGGTGCTGGACCGATCCACTATGAGAAAGCTACATGAATCAAGTCATAAGCTTTTCTCATGTATAACCACGTCACAATGCCCTTAGACCTGAGGTCATCATGGATTCCTACATGAGAGTTGCTAAGCTTTGAACTAGTCAAAAGTCACTTTTGACCGGGTGATGATAAAGGCTACGATCGGGCTTGGTGGTTTTTTCATGCAGAGGAATATGAATGATCAAGATGGAATTTGTCCCTCACATTAGTAGAGAGATATTACTGGGCCCCTCGATGAGTGAGTCTGAGAAATGTATGGCCATACTATGATGAAAGGAGTTTCTGTCTCTGTTATCAGGCTACTCAGGAATCGAGAAAATAATGGTCAGGAACAAGAGGATGACATTATCCATGCCTTATCCTTGATCGATATATCGTATGACAAAAGGGATGTGACATGGTTGTATGACAGGTTGCATTGTGATAACGATCCTCATATGAATTGGGTAGTCATAATGTCTTGCTAGAGGCCGCTTGCAACTTTTGGGTTAGTATAGTTATTGGCCCACTGCCAACTTCATATGGGCCTACAGGGTCGCACACAAGAATGGCCCAACATGAGATAATGTTTAATTTAGGGTGAACGAATTTTATATTTATATATATATATATAATATAAAACTCATTAATAATATTATATAGATATATATATTTTTGAAATTATATCTTATGTATATATATATATATGTATATATATTATATGATATTATTATATTATGTTAGTTTTAAATTTAATTTATTAAGATATATTAAATTTAATAACTAACATGATAGAGATATAGTATCTGAGATTTAATTTATGAAGATAAATTAAATCTAATGGCTCTTTATTTGGATTAAATAAATAGGTTAAATTAAAACTGTTGGACAGATTTAATTTAAACTGAATTTATTTAATTAGCTCATTAAGATAATTAATTGTTAATTAATTTTGAAATTAATGATGATTAATTTTGAAATATGAAAATAGCCCTCATAGGTTATAAACTTGATATAGCAGATATATTTATATGCATATGAGAATTGAGAGCCGTAAGGGAGACCCTAGGAGACATTAAAGGTCCTAGCACGTAGTCTCGGTTGGAGAGCATTCATGTGGATACCGGTAGAGGGAGCAGACCTGACGTGTTGGCTCCTAGAGATCGTGAAAACTCTCAAAAGGTATAAATCCTTCCAACTTGGTTTCAATGCCGTTGATAGATCCTCGATTAGGATCGGTGAAAATTTTTAAAATTCTTCCGTTGTGCCTACCGATCCTAACAGTGGCATCAGAGCTAGATCAATTGTGCATTTAAACTAAGTTTATGTTCTTATACATGTGATATATATGGGATATATATGTGTGTTCATAAGAAAACGTCCGAATATGTTAAATCAAAAAGGAATATGTTCAACGTTAATGTGTGTTTTTCTGATAGTGCTATATGTTTATGCGATTTGGTGAATTGTTTCGATTATATGTGATATGTTTAAGTTTCAATTTCGCCATTGGCCTCGCGATTTCTATTCTAGATTTGATCCAAAGTAGAATTCATCATTTTGGTTTCGAATAGGTGAAGAACATGGCGTACAGACACGTTAGGGTCTCTAATCGGATTTAGGGATTCAAAACTTTGGGGAAGACAATTTGGATCAGAAGCGTTCTGGGCCATTGTTGTTTTTGTTTTGATATAATCTGATCACGACATTTATTGCTTTTCATATTATATGAATTCTTGTTGTGGTTTATTATTTATCCTTGTTTGGATATGGCTTTAGAATTTTACAAAGGTTGTAATATTTAAATACGGCCAGTGTGCCGTGCCTTTCTCTAAATACTCTTGATGTACATTCTCTTCTCATCTCACTCCCCTCGAATGTTTAAACGAGGTTTCTCAATGTATTTCTTTTTTATTTAGAGAAGTCCTCTCATTGGCTTGGGAGGGTTTTAGGTTAGGTAAGCCATGTTATGTCACGTTTAAATTATGCTTTTAATAAGATCATTGCATGATTACTTTTACGTTTATATGTATTTATCTGTATGAGATACGACCACGATTGCATTCATATAAACAAAACTAATTAATTAAGCCCTCTAAATCAAATCTTAAGTCATAATGTCATCAATTAATGAATATTTGTCAAAACCTAGATCGTTCAATTGTGGAAACCACCAAAGTGGATGCACTTGAATTATCTTGATGAGACAAGCTTGAGTAATGGTGCTGCTCATAATATTCATTATTTTTTTGACTTAATTGAGATTAACAAAACGGTTTTGAATCTCAAGGCATTAGATGGGGTTAAACATGCCGGATCATATAATGATTAAATCCCATAAAGATCTAAGAGTTACATGTGATGTAATTGGTAAATAGGTTACCTACCTAAATAACTTGAATTTAAATGTCTTGCCAAAGCGGACTTAAGTTTAAGCCAAATATGGATCTTAGCCCACTAATTATTATATTGAGGGTTGTTAATTTAGTGGGAGATTACTAACTAACTTTGCATATTTTAATTGTAGAATCATGTCGACTAGTAATACTGCTACACTTTTGTTGCGATCTGTCCTTGAGAAGGACAAACTCAATGGGACAAACTTTCTTGACTGGTTCAGGAACTTGAGAATTGTTCTCAAGTAGGAAAGAAAGGCTTATGTCCTAGATCAACCCATTCCTGAGGAGCCTGCAGCCAATGCTCCAAGAGCTAAGAGAGATGCTTACGTAAAGCATAAGGATGACTCTGTGGATGTAGGTTGCCTGATGCTTGCCACTATGGTTCCAGAGCTCCAAAGAGATCTGGAACTCATGGAGGCTCATGAGATGATTGTACATCTTAAGGAAATGTTCCAGCAATAGGCAAGGCAAGAAAGGTATGAGACCACAAAGGCCTTATATTCCTGCAAAATGGCTGAAGGTGCATCAGTTAGTACTCATGTGTTAAAGATAAAAGGCTATATTGATCACCTTGAGAGGCTTGGATTTCCCATGAGCCAGGAGTTAGCTATGGATTTGATCCTCAACTCACTCCCTGAGAGTTATGACCAGTTTGTTATGAACTACAACATGAACAACATGGAGAAATCAATTTCTGAGCTGCATGGGATGCTCAAAACTGCTAAGCAAAGCATTAAGAAAAAGCCTAGCACAGTTTTGATGGTTCAGAAAGGAAAGGGTATGAAAAAGAAAGGGAAGGGCAAATGGAAGGGTAATGGCTCAGGTAGTAAAACCAAAGAGTCAAACAAGCCCGAAACCAAGCCTGTACCTAAGAAGGCAAAGCCTCCAAAGGAATGAGTCTGCTACTTCTGCAATTAACCCAGTCATTGGAAGAGGAATTGCAAACTCTACCTGGAAGATCTGAAAAAGAACAAGAAGGATAGCGGAGCTATCGCTTCAGGTATTTATGTTATAGACATTCATTTTTCTACTTCCTCTACATGGGTATTAGATACTGCATGTGGTTCTCACATTTATACAAATGTGCAGGGTCTAAAGGACAGTAGAAAGCTGAAGAAGGGCGAGGTGGACCTACTAGTTGGAAACAGAGCAAGAGTTGCTGCTTTATCCGTAGGAACTTATGAATTAGTTCTGCCCAGTGGGCTTTTGTTAGTTTTGAACAATTGCTATTACGTTCCTGCTTTGAGTAGTAACATTGTTTTTCTTTCTTATTTGGATAAGGAAGGTTATACTTCTATTACTAGGAATGGTAAATGTTCTATTTATCGTAATGACATTTTCTATGCTGATGGTGATATGCATGTTGGTCATTATATATTAAATTTGGAACATCTTAATAATAGGAATATCTATAACGTAACTACTAAGAGGATAAAATCAAAAGATTTGAATCCGACCTACCTATGGTATTGTCGTCTAGGCCACATAAATGAGAAACGCATTTCTAAACTCCATCAAGATGGATTTCTAAACTCATTTGATTTTGAATCATATGATACATGCAAATCTTGCTTATTAGGAAAGATGACTAAGGCACCTTTTACTGGGCACAGTGAGAGGGCCACTGAATTATTGGGCCTTATACATACAGATGTATGTGGACCATTAAATATAGCTGCCATAGGAGGTTATGTCTACTTCATTACATTTATAGATGACTTTAGTAGATATGGCTATATCTATCAAATAAAACATAAATCTGAGTCTTTTGAAATGTTCAAAATATTCCAAAATGAAGTACAAAACCAACTTGGTAAAATAATCAAAGCACTTCGATCTGATCGAGGTGGTGAATATTTGAGCCAAGAATTTATTGACCATCTTAGGAGTTGTGGGATAATCTCACAATTGACTCCTCCAGGAACACCACAATGGAATGGCGTTTCTGAACGGAGGAATCAAACACTATTAGATATGATTCGATCTATGATGAGTCAAACAGATCTTCCACCGTCCTTTTGGGGACATGCCCTAGAGACAGCTGCGTTCACACTAAATCGTGTTCCATATAAGGCAATTGAAAAGACATCATATGAGATTTGGACTGGAAAGAAACCAAGTTTATCTTTTCTCAAGATCTGGGGATGTGAGGTATATGTTAAGCAACAAGCCTCTGATAAATTAGCGCCCAGATCCACCAAGTGCCTTTTCGTGGGGTATCCTAAAGAAACGAAATGATACTATGTCTACAATCCCACCGATAACTGTTATTCGAAATGGTAAGTTTCTAGAAAGAGAGTTTGTCTCTAAAACAACCAGTGGGAGCGACGTACATCTCGAAGAAATTTGAGAGCCACAAGATTGTACAGAACCACAAATGGAAATTAGAGAAGACTCACAACAAGTTGCTGAGCCTCCTCAAGTAACACAAGGTCCATAAAGATCTGATAGGACACAACATCAGCCTCAGAGATATGGATTTCTGATTACTGAAGGCTGTGATGTGTTGCTCATTGAGCAAAATGAGCCCACTACCTATCGAGAATCCATAGTGGGACCAAACTCTGAGAAATGGCTAAATGCCATGAAGTCTGAAATGCAATCCATGTACGACAATCAGGTATGGACCTTAGTCGATCCACCTGAAGGTGTAAAAACCATTGGGTGCAAATAGGTTTTCAAGGAGAAAACTGACATGGATGGCAATGTAAATATCTTCAAAGCACGACTGGTTGCAAAAGGATTCACTCAAACGCATGGTGTCGACTATGATGAAACCTTTTCTCCAGTTGCAATGGCCAAATCAATCAGAATCCTTCTTGCCATTGCAGCATATTATGACTATGAAATATGACAGATGGATGTCAAAACAGCCTTCCTTAATGGAAAGCTGCTTGAGGATGTGTACATGACACAACCTGAAGGTTTTGTGCGTCCAGAGGACTCTGGTAAAATTTGCAAGCTTCAAAGATCCATTTATGGATTGAAGCAAGCATCTCGGAGCTGGAATCATCGTTTTGATAAAGTAGTCAAATAGTTTGGATTCATTCAAAACATCGATGAACCTTGTGTTTACAAGAAGGTTAGTAGGAGCATAGTTGTATTTCTAGTGCTTTATGTAGATGACATCCTACTCATTGGGAATGATATTCCTACCTTGCAGAGTGTCAAGTCTTGGTTAGGAAAGTCCTTTTCAATGAAAGACTTAGGTGAAGCCACCTATATCCTAGGGATTAGGATCTATAGGGATAGATCCAAAAGACAATAGGCCTAAGTCAGAGCACATACATAGACAAGATACTGCATAGGTTCAGTATGCATGATTCATAAAGGGGTTACATGCCCATGTCTCATGGTATCCATCTTAGCAAGGATCTGTGTCCTAGTACACCTGATCAGCGAGATCGCATGAGTAAGGTTCCATATGCCTTGGCCATTAGATCTATCATATATGCCATGTTATGTACTCGACCGGATGTCTCGTTTGCCTTAAGTATGACCAGTAGATACCAACAAGATCCTGGTGAGGGTCATTGGACTACCGTCAAGAATATCCTAAAGTACTTAAGAAGGATTAAGGACTTCTTTTTCGTCTATGGTGGATTAGATGATGAGCTCTGCGTAACCGGTTGCACAGATGCAAGTTTCCAAACTGACCAAGACGACCTTAAATCGCAATCTAGATATGTATTCCTCCTGAATGGTGGAGCAGTAAGCTGGAAGATCTCCAAGAAGAGCACTATAGCATCAAATGTAGCTAAAGAAGCCGTTTGGATGAGAAAGTTCATTATTGAACTAGAGGTGGTGCCTACCATCTCAAATCCAATAGATTTGTTCTGTGACAATAGCGGTGCTATTGCACAGGCCAAGGAGCCTAGGTCACATCAAAGGACCAAGCATATACTCAGGCGATTTCATCTTATTAGAGAAATCAATGATAGAGGTGATATAAAGATATGCAAAGTAGCAGGAGAAGATAATGTTGCTGATCCTCTTACTAAGCCACTTGCACAGGCAAAGCATGAGCGTCAGGTTAGGGCAATGTGAATTAGGCAAATTAATGATTGCACCTAGGGCAAGTGGGAGGATGTTGGAAATTGTGCCATAAGGGCAAATCATTATACTTTGAACATTAGTATTTCAATGAAATTTCTCCATTCTGTTATCATATTATTTGCATGTTAACTGTGATAATTGTATCTTTGGATAATTCATAAAGATTGTCCTAAAATATCCCTGGTCGGTCATCTATGCGGGAGCTGAGATGAAACAAGATCAGTATGACTTTGATAAGATATGGAGATACGAATCAAAGTCTTAGGCACTTGTAAGAGTACAAGGTGCTGGACCGATCCACTATGAGAAAGCTACATGAATCAAGTCATAAGCTTTTCTCATGTATAACCACGTCACAATGCCCTTAGACCTGAGGTCATCATAGATTCCTACATGAGAGTTGTTAAGCTTTGAACAAGTTAAAAGTCACTTTTGACCGGGTGATGATAAAGGCTACGATCGGGCTTGGTGGTTTTTCATGCAGAGGAATATGAATGATCAAGATGGAATTTGTCCCTCACATTAGTAGAGAGATATTACTGGGCCCCTCGATGAGTGAGTCTGAGAAATGTATAGCCATACTATGATGAAAGGAGTTTCTGTTTCTGTTATCAGGCTACTCAGGAATTGAGAAAGTAACGGTCAGGAACAAGAGGATGACATTATCCATGCCTTATCCTTGATCGATATATCGTGTGACAAAAGGGACGTGACATGGTTGTATGACAGGTTGCATCATGATAACGATCCTCATATGAATTGGGTAGTCATAATGTCTTGCTAGAGGCCGCTTGCAACTTTTGGGTTAGTATAGTTATTGGCCCACTGCCAACTTCATATGGGCCTACAAAGTCGCATACAAGAATAGCCCAACACGAGATAATGTTTAATTTAGGGTGGACGAATTTTATATATATATATATATAATATAAAATTCATTAATAATATTATATAGATATATATATTTTTGAAATATATATCTTATATATATATATATGTATATATATTATATGATATTATTATATTGTGTTAGTTTTAAATTTAATTTATTAATATATATTAAATTTAATAACTAACATGTTAGAGATATAGTATCTCAGATTTAATTTATGAAGATAAATTAAATCTAATGGCTCTTTATTTGGATTAAATAAATAGTTTAAATTAAAACTGTTGGACAGATTTAATTTAAACTGAATTTATTTAATTAGCTCATCAAGATAATTAATTGTTAATTAATTTCAAAATTAATGATGATTAATTTTGAAATTTGAAAATAGCCCTCATAGTTTATAAACTTGATAGAGCAGATATATTGATATACACATGAGAATTGAGAACCACAAGTGAAACCCTAGGAGACATTAGAGGCGCTAGCACGTAGTCTCGGTTGGATAATTCATGTGGATACCGGTAGAGGGAGCGGACCTGACGTGTTGACTCCTAAAGTTCGTGAAAACTCTGAATCATCAAAAGGTATGAATCCTTCCAACTTGGTTTAAACGCCGTTGATAGATCCTCGATTAGGATCGGTGAAAATTTTTAAAATTCTTCTGTTGTGCCTACCGATTCTAACAGGTAGTAAACTTACCTAACTTGCATGTATTGATATGTAGGCTTGTGTATTGATGTGTATGATTGCTTTGCTTGTTTGTGTGTAGCATATATGAATGATTGAAGCTCTGTTTCTATTAATGCTATGACCATATGTATGAACTGTGTATTGATGTGCATGATTGCTTTGCTTGTTTACGTGTAGCATATATGAATAATTGAAGCTTTATTTCTATTGATGCTATGGCCATATGTATTAAATGTGAAGCACTGAGCATGCAAATATGTCATTATGTGAGCATGAATTTAGGTAAGGCAAGCATGTTATGCACTAAGCATATATCTTGTATGCATTTTGGTACTGTTTGTTACTGAGATTTTCCCAAATCTCACCCTCCCACACCCAACCATATAGATATTTGAGCACAAGAGGAGTGTATGATGATATGCCAATGGAATTTGTGAAGAAAGAATTGAAGACTGGTATGCAATAATTTGTGATTGTGTAAATTATCGTATAAAGTGAATAATTGTGTAAACAAGTTGAGACGAATGAAATTGCTAGATATGATGTTGGTGATATATATATATATATATATATATATATATATATATATATATATATATATATATATATATATATATATATATATGAATAAGAATGGAAATGGTAAAAGTTATGACTTTCTGAAAGTTGAGTTGAGCAATTTGAAAGTACAGGTATACCAAATGAATAGTGCCCAAGAAAATAATTGTATAAATTTTGGCTAGGAATCGTTTCTCTTAAACCATAATAACAGCATTAGTGCTTTCGTATGTATACTAAAGGAGCATAAATGAAGGGTGTTACACTAACCACCAAAAAATTAAAAATAGTAAAATAATATGTATCAAGAGCAACATAAATACAAATGCATATTAGGTATTACAAACTAAAATTAAGAAATAAAATACTCACAATAGCAATAAGAAAAGTGACCGATGTAAATAATCAGGAAAGTAACAAGAAAGTATAAAAGAACAAAACAAGGAGGAGCAAGGGAGAGCAAGAATGAGACAAGAAACTAGGTATCAATTATCATACAGATTTTAAAGCAAGCCTTATTAGTGTTGTCTCACGATCTTGAATGAGGAGAAGGGGTTGACATGACCAATCAATGCACTGTGAGGGGGGGGGGGTTTGCATTGGCAAGGAGGAGAATTATACATGATACTTAAAGACAATGCATAGAAGAATATTTCTTTTTTGATGGAAAAAAATTCCTGACAGTTTTTTTTAAAAATTATTTTAAAAAAAGTTATACCAATTAGAAATCATTCATATAAATAACGATTTCTAAAATCATTCTTGTAAAGAATAATTTCTAATTTTTGTTAGACCGAAACTCATTTTTTACAAAAAAGACTTCTTTAATAATTTTAAAATCGTTCCCCACCAGAATGATTTTAAAAACCTTTTACCGCTTATAGTTTTCCAATAAAAAAAGCCGGCATTTAGATAAAGAAAGGCTTGTTCTGTCTTTTTCGTCCCTCTGTTTGCTAACCGGTTTTGTTACCACAGATCTATACCTATATTATATATATAAACATACATAATATATTCACAACGTAATAGAATAGCTATATTTTATATGAAAACTATGAATGAATAACCCCATCAACCGACCAAATCTTTCTTCCCTTATTATATTGTTATTATAACTATTATTATTACTACTACCACTTCCTTTACATATGATTTAATGTTTTAAAATTTTTTAAATACACGTTGTGAACACCCTATTTTGTCTGGGCCCCACTAAAAAATACAAAAATAATTGATAATGATTTGTGTCCAAATTGGCAATCATCATTGAAAGAAAAAAATGAAAAAAAACGAAAATAAGAAAAAATAAGGAAATTCTCCTATTGATGATGATCGGTGTCTAAATAGGCAATCATCATTGAAAGAAAAAAAAAATGAAAATCAAAATAAATCCCCTCATTGATATGATTGGCATTGTCATTCATTAAGGGAAAATAATAAATAAAAAAATCTCATTTATGTTGATAGGTTTAAATTAGGAAGTTACTTGTGGGGAGAATAATGGAACAAATTAAAAAAAAACGAAAAAATCTCCACTAATGGTAATTAGGTCAAGTTAGAAAGTTTTATCAATAGAAAATAGAAAAAATAAAAAAAACGAAAATAAAAAAAAAATCTCCATTGATGGTGATTGGGTCAAGTTAGGTAATTCTTGACATAAAATACAAAAAAAAAAAAAACGAAAATTAAAAAAAAGGAGCATTTATGAAGAAAACCCTGTCTTGAGACTATAAATAGGAGTGCAAGGGTTGAACTAGAGGAGACAATAACTCCGGTGGAAAAAAAAGACTAGTGAGAAAAGGTAGAGATAATATGTTATACTTTTTACTTCTCTTATTCTGATGGTCAAATAAGGGGATGTTTAGGGACACATAATTATCATATGGCTCCAACAATTCCTTTACCCATAAGAACAGCATCTGTCATCTTCTTTAATGTTATGGTGATGTTGCTTTAATCTATATCCACATGATGTTCTTGGCACGTATGACTATGTGTGTACCTTTTGTTTTATTACTTGTTTTGCTTGCCTATAACACCTCTTGCGCAGCATCTAAGATCAGGCTTATGTGATCATTCAACTTTAGTATGCAACGACCTCTACTTGTTGCATTCAGGATTAAGAGTGAGTTTAAAGGATACAAAGTACGCATAAATCTCCTTACATTTGACTTCCTTTTTGTTTAACTTGTGTTACTTTTCTTCTTTTATTTTTTTTATCCCTTTTTTAGGTTCTCTTTCAAAAAAAAAAGGAAAAAAATATTTTGACACATTTTGATAAATGAAAATAAAATGGAAAAACTCTTTTTTTACAAGAAAATAAAAAAACGTTTTTTTAAAAAAAATAATAAAAGATACAAACCAAATAAAAAAAATATTTTTCTCAAATAAACTAAATAGACATTTTTTCTAAAAAAATACAAACAAAGTGACACGCATTTCTACCCTCGAACTGCGTGGGCTTTGATCCCTCTAAAGGGTACGTAGGCCCTAGGTTTTCATCTTAGGTCAAGCCCAATTTTGTAAATAAATATATTTTTTCTTTTTTTCTTATTGTAAATAAATATTTTTTTTAAAATAAGTATATTTTTTCTTATTGTAAATAAGTGTTCTTTTTTTTTTCTTCAATTTCTTTCATTTCATTTAGTTTTGTAAATATTTTTTTTTATTTGGGTAATTATAATAATGTTAAAGGCCATTTTTATTTTTAAATAATTAACTTAGGGTAACCATTCTTATGAATGGGTGTTGTGGGGTGCCTAACACCTTCCCCACACACAATCGACTCCCGAACCCTAAATGGTTTTTGTAGACCAATTTCCATTTTTAAAAAGGTTTCTAAAGTTATCCTATCTTTAAAATTTTGGTGGCGGCTCCATGTTTTTCAAAATCCCGGGCGCTACACACGTCTTGAAATTGTTATTACCGTAATTCAAGATCACAAGGGCATTATTTTTATTCTACCAACAAATCAAGTTATTAAACAGATAATATATTTAAAAAATAATTTCATCTTCTGAAAATTATAAATTATATGTTAATTTTTAAGAAGTAACTCCATAAAGCATGCTTCCTTTAATTAAAAATATAAGTCATTTTCAACCGCTTTACTCAAACAAAAATTATTAGAATAAAATGCATCAATCTCACTTTTATTTACTCTAATTTATAGAGAAAGATCTTCTATTTTGAAAACTTATATAAACTTCTCTTATAATCAAAATTATGTTGCATAAGCCTCCTTTTTAGTTTTGATATTCAACTTCTACCTACTAACCATTAGTTGACCATTAAATTACTACATTGACCCATTATTTTGACCAAGTATATTTTGATTATAAGAGTATATTCAACTTCTTATATTTTGATTATAAGATTATAAGGGTATATTCACATATATTAAAAATAATTTTAATATATGTGTATATATATATTCAAATTTTTTGTCATACGGTTAAATTGATTATCATATTATAAAGTTAATTAAATTTATAATTATATTTTTTTCAGTGAATATAAATGTTTAATCTTGTTTATTTATTAAACTTACTTATGATGTAATTAATATTTTAAATACATATGTTGGCTATAATATACTTCACTAAACATACGTTTGTTGAAAACATTACTCAATTATTTTATCATGTTGTCAATATTTTTCACATAAAAAATTACTTAAACTTTTCTAAATTTAATAAAATTATTAAATAGATAATTGATAAATGTTAATTTTAAAAGATAAATTACGGATTTGGTATAATGAGGGCTACATTAGTAAACAAGATTTATTCTAATATGGTTTTTAATTAAAAATATACTTCTAGAATCTTTTTAGAATATTTTTAACTTTGTTAATTGTTTAGACTAAAAAGTATGTTTTTAAAATAGATGGGACATCTGCGTAATTAAGGCAAAATAGAAGGATTGTTAGAATATCTTACTCAAATTATTAACTTATTAAACCTATCTTAAATTAAAAAAGAAATATTAACTTTATTTCTATTAAAAATGCGGATTTAAAATAATAAATATGATGTGTCACATTTAAGAAATAATTACAAGATTAAATTGGTAATTATGCACTAAATACTTTCCGGTGATTTATATTATAAAAAAAAAGGAGAATTACTTCTAGATCCCAAGCAAGATATATATTATTAGAAATATCCATCGAGATTGTAAAATACTCTTAATAGGTTGTTAATACACACAGGAGAATTGTAAATAAAAACTTTTCTGATAATATGCTCTTTGTTTGGGACCTATAAGTGATTCTTCCTAAAAAAATTCTTCAAAAGGTGACTTACAATATAAACAGGAGAAAATGCCCCTTAATGAAAAGAAGTAGATTTAACTATATTAGTGTGAGGTTTTCGCAGGCGCTACCTTTCACACCTAGTCACTTAAGGCTTGTTTGGTCTCAGTGGAGGAAAAGAGGGTGAAAGGAAATTTTTTTGAGTTAAATTTAAAAAAATTAGAAAAGTAGAATTAAATATTCTTAATTAATTTTTTTACGTTTTTATCTTATATATATTTTTTATTAAAATTTTATTACCCCACTTCTTCAATCTTTTAAAATTCAACTCATAAAAATTTTCCTTCCCCTTCAAATCCCTCACACCAAATAGACCCTTAGGACTTGTTTGGTATGATGGGAGGGAAGGAAAAGTGGGCGGAGGGAAAATATTTTTGAGTTAGATTTAAAAAAATGAGAAAAGTGAGGTGTAAAGTTTTTAATTAAGTTTTCTTACTCTTTTATATTACATATTCTCCTTATTAAAATTTTATAACTCCACTTCTTTGATTTTCTTAAATCTAACTCATAAAAATATTCCGTCCCCTCCAAATCCCTCATACCAAACAGACCCTTAGGGTGTGTTTGGTTTGGGGGGAGGGGAGGAGGAGGGAAGGAGAGAGGGGCTAAATTATCTTTTTAAATTGAAGGTATTTAAATTTTGGAATGAAATCTAAAATTTTTTAAAAAAATAAAAGAGTAAATTTTGGGTTTCTTAAACCCGAAATTGTAATTTCCACTCCCTCCCCTCCCCTCAAACGAAGCACACCCTTAAGGTCTGTTTAGTGTGAGGGATTTGGAAGGGAAAGGAAGCGAGAGAAAATTTTTATGAGTTGAATTTTAAGAGTCTGTTTGGTGTGATGGATTTAAAAGGGAGGGGAGGGGAGGGAAAATTTTTATGAGTTGAATTTTAAAAGATTGAAGAAGTGGGATAATAAAATTTTAATAAAGAGAATATATTAGATAAAAGAGTAAGAAAAATTAGTTAAAAATTTTTAACCCTACTTCTCTAATTTTTTTAAATTCAACTCAAAAATTTTTTTCCTTCGCTCACTTTCCCTCCCCTTCCCTTAGACCAAACAAGCCCTAAAAGATTGAAGAAGTGGGGTAATAAAATTTTAATAAAGAGAATATATAAGATAAAAGGGTAAAAAAAATTAATTAAAAATTTTTAACCCCACTTCTCTAATTGTTTTAATTCAACTCAAAAAAAATTTTTCCCTTCTCCCCTTCTCCCTCCCCTCCCCTCATACCAAACAAGCCCTTAGGGTTTTACTTCCTTTTATCCTTATTATAAGGCACTAACTAGTAAGTATTCTTGATCCCTTTTATAAGGCATTTACAAGTTTCTAATGAACATTTAATTTATCTTTCTATGTCTGCCCATATTTAATAAGGGTAGTGGGAGATAATTAATATAATATTTAAGCTTAATGTAGTTAGTAAGGGCAATATTGAAAATCACTTAAATTTTAGGACAACTTTAATATTTTTAACTATTTTTATTGATTTATGAGAATTAATAGTTGATGCCTTATAATAAGGATTAAAGGAAGTACCAAATAACAAATAAGTTGTTAAATCTACTTCTTTTCATTAAGCTCATTTTATATGGTAATAATAAGAGAAAATTTTTGGACTAGAGTTTTAAGTAAGTTTTGACTTTTGATAATAGATAGCCATATGAATTAAAGGAAAATTAATATTAATTTTGATCGGTTTAGATTCACTGCTTGGTTGTTGTGAGAATTTAAAATTAATCCGAAAATAAACAAGAAAATACCACTTGATAAACTTTAAAATTACAAATCATTGATTTCATTCTACAATGAGTTGTCAATTATTATTCAAATGTAATTAATACCTATATACTTATAAGCAATTTGAGACTTTGACAAGTGTGTTTTTTTAATCTTTTTCCCAAATTGATATTCTATTTTAAAAGTTTAAGATTTATTTCAAATAGAATATTTTTACCAATCAAATTTTAAATTATTTCATTAAGATTTAAAATAATTTTTTGTGCGAATTTATTTCATATAATATATATGTCAATCTTAAATTATATTTTGTGAATTAAATATTAGTATACTTTTTAAATAAAATTATAAATGATTACTATTCTCAAACTAGATAACTTATTAGAGCCATGAAAATGAATTGAGCCCCATCTGGCCATAGTATGTGTTGAGCTGAGACTTATTTTAATGATATTTTTAGTAAGATCAAATGAACCCGACTCAATTCTTCAACTCTTTTTTTTTTTTTGAATTACATGGACAAGAGTGAAAAACTCTTGAGGGCCAATCTAGACCCTTACATCAAACTAGGAAGAAAAATTAGAAATGGTAAAAGACAAATTTTAGCTGAGATTAACTAATATTTGGATGGAATAATAAACTAGAGGATCAAACAACATTTGTAGTTCATTATTCGAATCAAGTGTCATTTTGGCTAAAAAATCAGCACATCTTAGTACTTTTCTGTGTGAATGATAAATCTCTAAGTCCCAATCGTGATGAATTAAATCTGTAATTTCCTCGAGCTCCATGTTGAGCGAATGGAATCTACCATTTGACTGTAGTAACAATTGGATAGATTCCATTGAATCAATGTATAAGTTAACCTTTCCAAACTTCAGAAACTGGCAGATTTATAGGCCAGTCTTGATGGCTTAAATCTCAGCGGCCATTGAGCCCAATGTGAAACCTGAGTTTTGTTGAAACCCACAGATCCACTTACCTTGACTATCCCGAATTATTTCCCCTACGGCTGATTGTCTGTGTTCAATTCTTCAACTCTGACTTGTTTATTCTGTCATATTTGTTTTTGCACAACTTTTAGGAATCTATTAGTAATAGTAAAAAGTCGAATATAGAAAACTTATGAGTAATTAATTTTTTAATCTAGGATTTTTTTAATCTTTATTTTTTTTAACTGATAAATACGTTTCGCTTTTAGTAAATTTTTAAAATGTGGATGTTTAGTTTCATGTTGAATGCAATTAAGATATTAGTTGAAAAATGGTGAATGACGAAAGGATTTTTTTTTTTTAACGCTTTCAACAATTGTTTTTTTCATTTATATTTAAAAAGCCAAAGAATATAGGAAACATGGGGATGATATTTGGGCATTGAGATCAAAAGGCACGAATTGCTTGGCATTTGAAAACAGATAATTTTTAGCTTATTGCTTTGCCTAATAATTATTTTGTTTTCAAGTCAAATGATAAAAACCTCTGTACCAAACTGTTGTTTGATGGTCCTAAGAGCATTACCTTGCAATACAAAAAGATGAAGTCCTAACTTCAACAGTTCAACCCTTATAACAAGATAAGAAAGGTCTCACTTTGGGTAAGAGTCCCTACTCTTCCGATGCACATCTATTTAGAGGAGGGTATGTTTGAGCTTGGAAACCTGATCGGAAGGACACTCAAGGTTGACCTCAATATCCTGGTTCAAAAAGAAAACAACAAGTAGGCGGTGGAGAGGGCTAAATTTGCTCGGGTGAGCGTTGAAGTCCATCTCAATAAGCATATTCAATCTAGATTTGTTCGCTGTAATCGGATCTATACTGTAGAATATGAGGGTTTGGTGACTATTTGTTTCAAATGTGGAATGTATGGATTGGCCAAAAAAAAAAAAAAGTGGAATGTATGGGCACACTCAGGAGACGTGTCCGCTTAACACACAAAATACAACCCCATCACCGGAGAATGGCACTCCAGAGGATAGGCAGCTGGCGCCGGAAGAAAGCAAAGGAGAGAAAACCCTCGGTAAGTGTACGTGGCATAGTCGTTGAAGAGGAGTACAGAGCATGGATGAAGGTCAAATCAACCTTACAATCGCGTCCCCAAAAAGCTGAAACCGATAAAAGACAGCAGGGAAAATCAACGGCAAATGCTCGAACAAATGGAAAAGAAGGTGAAAGCAGATCGGGTTCTAGGTTTGAAGTTTTGCAAGAAGAGGAATCTTCCATCCCAGACAACAAGAAAATAAACCTTAACAAGAAAAAAGGACCTGCAACTCAATGGAAAAAGAAAGAAACAACAGAGACTATCCCCAAGAACAATGAAGAACCGAAAGGTAAATAAAAGGGGGGAGCAAGCTCAGTTTTTGAGTTTGGAGCAACAAGGGGTGTTTGGGGATCGCCCATGGCGCAAGTGTCAAAGGCAGTAGAAGAAGGGAAAATAGAAGGGCCATGTGCGTATAGGGAGGGAGAGAAGGTGATTAACCTAGAAGGCCCATGCCCAACTATACTAGTGAGCCCAATAAAAAATAGAAGACAAGTGAAAGAAAGAAGACCCAATTAACAAAACCTAAAGTTGTATCACCCTTGCTCAAGAGAAAGAAGTCGGGCGGACCCACCAACTCATTTTTGGGTCTGTGGCAAAAGTTGGGCCTCTAGTTTTTGAGCAGGAGACAGAAAAGGGCAAAAACATGAGACAAGCTATATTGATGGGCAGGGAAATAAACTAGCTGAGGCGAGCCAACATCATGACGTCAAGGAGCAACGACAACGCATGTTATCTACACAAATGTTAAACCCGCCAAAACAAACAAATCCTGTTGTCTTTCCAAAAAATAATAATGAACCAAAGGACCAGGTGGAACAAACAAATCTCTGGTATGAAACACAATATGAGGTTAGAGATGAGATGCAAGGTGATGATGCAATTATGGAGTTGTCAGACTACAGCCAGTAGCGTCTTGGTCTAGGTTTTGCCTTTTTTCTGGTTAATTATGAATATTATAAATATTTTATCTTGAAATTATAAAGATGCTGCCTCTAAATTTTTTCCAGGTAGAATTCGTGATGTGATTAAGGGAAATAATGTTCAAATTTTGATTCTGAATGAAACTCGAGTTAGTGGTAAATGGGCTGATTGAATTATTAGAAAACTGGGCTTTACAAAAGGATTAGGTTGTTGGATATTGGGTATGCAGGAGGTATTGGTTGTCGTGGAATGCCAAGGATCTATCGATTCAATATATTTCTTCTTCTACTCAGGTGCTGCATGTCATGGTAAGGTTGAAAATAACTTTGAATAGTTTTGGCTTTCCTTTGTATATGTTGAACAATTTTATAACCTACATCAACATATGTGGAAGGAATTGGTAGATTTTAAAAATTTAGTTTGTGGTCCTCGGAATGTTATTAGGGATTCTAATGCCCCTATTTATCATGTGAGGATAAAAGAGAGGTGCTAGTCCTAACTATCATTCAATGAGGCAGTTTGAAGATTGTATATTACAGACTCAATTGATTGAAACTGAGATAGTTGAAGAGAGATTCACATGGGAATGAGACCTTCTTAATTAAGGAAAAAATTGACTAGGCTTTTTACCAATAATGAGTGGAAAAGGAAATACTCGATTACAAAGGTGCACTATCTCAATAAATTTGGCTCAGATCACCGACCGATTCTTCTCAGAAGTGCTCTGGACTATAGTACGTGCTGTACAAAACCTTTTTGATGTCAAGCTGCCTAGTTCCTTGAAAAGGGTTTTGATGATGTTGTGAGAAAATGTTGGAGCAGAGATTCTTGGAATGATAAGGTCAACCTTTTTGCCGTTGAAGTAGGGAAATGGAATAAGAAAAAGTGGGAAACCTCAATGAGAAGAAGAAAACTATTTTAAGAAGATTTGGAGGTGTGGAAAGAGCAATGAGTCAGATGTGATAACCAATATTTAGTGCAAATAGAGAAGGAAGTGTGGAAAGGGTATAATAAAGTTCTTGCTCAAGAGGATTGTGGCACTAGTAATTTTGATGCAACTGGTTGAGACGAGGTGATAAGAGTAGCAAATTTTTTCACATGATAGCGGTTATTAGAAGAAGAAGGAATAGAATTGAGGGACTAAAAAGCTCTTATGGAAGTTGGTGATGAGATCCTTTTTGTACGTTAGCCTTCGGGTGCATAATAAAAAAATTAACCAAAGATTGCGTATAGGCAAAGTTATGATCGTTCTCCCTTTTCGAGAAGCCTTTTATTGATTCCTAAATAGTCTAAATACCATGCAAATGCAATAAAAACAAGGGGAAAATGGGGTTTTGATTTTTCAAATTAATAACTAAAAGAGTAATGCAATTTAATTAAATGCTAAATTATTGTTTTTGGTCTTTTCTATAAAAATGGGATGGATATGAGGACATGAAGTGAATTCTATGAAGAAATTGGTTCAATGGCTATCCTTGCTCACTAAATCATATGGGAGTTTGAAATTCATCAAGTCTTAATTAAAAACCCCAAGTAATCACATTGGGTCTAATACTCCTAATCAATAGCTACTCATACGATTGCATACATAGCTATTACTTTTAAATATTATTCAAGAATCACTTAATGTGTGAAATGGATTGAATTAATGCAAATGTTTCCTCTAATATGAATGCATAATGGTGATACTCAAATTAACTCAAATCAATTACACAAACTAATAATCATATAGCAAGCTTAATCTCATTGAATTAATAGGAAATACATAACTAAAAATCTTCCAATCACAATAATTCCAATTCAAACACAATATAAGCAATCTTAGTTCAACAATATGGTATCCAAATAACTCACAACAAAATCCTATTGGAACTACTTTAGAATATAGCTAAGAATTATAATAACAATACGAAATTCATAAAGGAACTAAGAAAAACTCCACATTGGAGCTCTTAATGTAATATCCCAATTTTTGATTAAGGGATAATCATGATTATTAATGATAATTATGAATTTAATTGGGATTATTATGTATTTTATGACAATATTAGTTAATGTCATAATTAGTGGAAATTGGAAATATTAGTGCATATGTGTGGTATTTAAGATCAATGGTGGTGATTCCTTGACCGTGGGTCGGAATCCTATGTATTGTGATGTGGTGAGCTCATTGTGGGAATGCATGAGATGTTGACAAGTGGCAATGTGGGAGTGGTTGGATATGATCACATGAGGACAAATAATCACTTTTTGCCTTCCTCCTCTCCATCTCTTTCTCTCTCTCGTGCTCCCTCTCTCATTTCTCTCTTCTCTCTCTATTCCACCATTGTTGAAGGCAAGGGAAAGAAGAAAGCTTGATCTTTGGGTAAGTAAATGCCTTCCTTTGCTCAAACTCCATTCACAAATGTTGATCCTTGAGTAATGGGCTTCATTTTGGTGTGTGTAGTTTGGTCATTTGGTTGTGATTTGTCCCACACGAAAATTTATTGTTGGAGAATCAAGAACTCTCTTTGGAGAAGTTGCTAAGGTGAGTAAAACCAATCTATCTATCTATCTATGTTTCATACCATTTGGAATAGTTTCTAAATTCTGGAAATTTGGGCTTGAATATGAAAAATGAGTGCCACTGTTCATTTGGTATGTTTTTGGTATGAGAATGGTGTTTTGGAATGAGTTTATGATAGATAGATTGATTGGAGGTTGAAATGTTAAGTTTAGTAATTTTGGGAAAATTGATGAATTGTGTTGATTCAATCCAAAACATGATAATGGAGTTGGATTTTGATCATTTTAATGATTCCATTGAATTCCTTGGGTGTTTTTGTGTGGGAGTAGCTTTGGGTTGGTATTTGGGTTCATTTGGATCACTGGGAAAAATTTCTGGAAATGCTGTCATACCTTCTCGTTTTCTGGTTTCTGATAATCGTGCTTGAAGTGAGAATTTTGTGCTTGAGGTGATTTCCGTACTTGTGCTTGAGGTGAGGATTTTGTGCTCGAGTGAGCCTTTTCTGTGAGAATTCTTGTGCTCTCGGGCATGTGCTTTCTGTCGTGCTTGAGGTGAATTTTGGTGCTTGAGGTGATTTCCGTACTTGTGCTTGAGGTGAGGATTTTGTGCTCGAGTGAGCCTTTTCTGAGAAAGTTCTTGTGCTCTCGGGCATGTGCTTTCTGTCGCGCTTGAGGTGATTTCCGTACTTGTGCTCGAGTGAGGATTTTGTGCTTGAGGTGATGTCCGTACTTGTGCTCGAGTGAGACCATTTTCACTCGAGGTGAAGCAGTGAAAAATGAGTTTTTGTGCTTCCAAAAAGGGATCTTTGGGATAGTTCTTCCAACCCTTTAGGAGTTTTGTTAGGAGTATTTAGTGACTCTAAAAGAGCAATAATGATAACCAATTAAGCATTATAAAGTGAGTTAAGTATTGGAATAGAGAATAACTCTTCGTCCCTAATTGTGAAAATAGGATTTGATATTTGCCTTCCTCGGGAGAAACCGGCGCTAGGACACGCCCGGAAGAACTCAGGTAGTGACTTTTCTCTCATATCTTGTATGATGTTTTGGTATGCATATCTTATCATTGAACTTGTGAAATGTGTGCCATGGTCTATTACGGCGCGAGCAAGTCAACGTGAGCCGTATAGGGAGTGACAGTGGTCATCTCTAGTCAGCCGTTGGACTGCCGTCGTAATCGACATGGATCTTTGTGAATCCGACCCGTGGGGGGCGGCGTATGTGAAAACCAGCCGTGGGCTGTGTATGTGTATCTTGCCTATGTGGCTTGTGAATATGATATGCTTTATATGGATCCCAGCTGTGGTGAATTATACTGTGTTGATTGTTGGGATGCAATACAACGTGAGCAATTCAGCGTGAGCAATCGTCAGGGATGACATGTGTCATACTAACCCTTGCCGCTGCAACTGCCGTTGTAGTTGCTTGTGTGGATGATGATTTGATTACATGCATTATTGTTGTACATTATATGATTGACTTGTTACTACGGGGATTCTTTAGAATCTCACTCTCCCAAAATTAAACCTTTTAGACAGGGCCGAAGGATCGAGAGGCAAGCGGGCGACGAAGAGTAGTTAGAACTCCTGTTTAGGAGTATATTTTGGAGATTATGGTTATCATTGTATATTTTGGAATTGTATATAGTAGATTTTGTGTAATCCCCAAGTAAAAGGGTATGAATTGTAGGCTATGTGCCTTTTGTAAATCCCTTTTTGTTATGAATGGAACCCGAGTGAGTCGGGAACTTATTTGCACTCTGATAATTGTAAATGGAATCCACCTGTTCAGGCCAGTATTATTTTGTATTGGGAATTTGAGACCATTGTGAATATGTTTGAAAAAGTTTTTGCAAATCCGATTATTGGGCAAATGAGTATCTTAACAAGTCCCAATTTCATTATGGTCTATAAGTACAACTTAATTATGAGTTTAATAACTTAATCTCGGCCTAAGGTGGGAAGGGGGTTACATTTACCAGCTCAAGTGGTAGTGGGAATGGATTGAGGCGCTACTTACCCCCAGGTAGTGGCTTCGATTCCCACGGAGGCGAAAAATCTCGCTTGGGGAGCGAGGGACTCTTGTGAGTCTTGGGCCCGTAAGCCCAATGGACCGCACCGGTGGGTGGGTCCAGCATCCTAGCCTCAGTCCTGGGTTGGAGCCCAGTGACGGGTAGGCCGGTTGGCCGAAGGGGGGATGTGACAATAAAAATAGCTCAATGGTACCACCTCTCGCCAAACTCTTATACTTACCCCCAGGGTAAGGGTTCGAGACGTGGGGAGGCGAGAGAAATCCTCCAGGGGGGAGGAGATATTTCCTTGTGAGTTCTGGGCCCGTAAGCCCAGCTACTTGCCACGCCCGAATGCTAGTACGGGTGGCACTACAGTCGGTGCCGTAGCCGGTTGTGCCGGAGTAGGCGTCCCCGAGAGCACCGGCAGGGGGATGTAACACTTAAACTCAAGCCAAATCCCCAATCCTTAAGAGTTGAGCTCTTCAACTGCTCATGATTTTAGACACAACCACAAATTTGTTGAAAATAAAAAAAACCATTGATAATAGGTTTGAAGCAGAAAGTGAGGGTACTGGACAGAGAATCAGATGTAGTGGAAGAAAATGAAGTTCGGCTAAACTATGGTGGTTGAAAGTGTGATTATGGCGATGGCACTGTGGGAGACAATGAGGTTCGATGGTGTTGTTAGGGTGAGAGAGATAAAGACAGTGTGGTGAAGTACGGTTCAGTGGTGGTGGAAGGAATGAAGGACGTTGAAGGTTGTCGACAGCAGAGGAGAAGATTTGCCAATGGTTTGAAAGGAAAAGGCTCCGGCGGTCAAAATGAAGAAGGTGGAGATTGTGACATTGAGCTCTTCAACTCGCGGAGCTTCAACCTCTGGTCTGCCTGAAAACTCTCGAGCTCACTAGATCTAAGCTTCGTGTCGCAACTTCTACTTGATAGTGTAATAATATTCATTATCGATGATGGAAGTTTGGTGGTCATCGGCAACGGTAAACAATAGGGGTGGAGAGTGAAAGCACTGTCATCGGCGACGGTGATGAAAGGACGAAGATCAAGGTTAAGGTGAGATGATGGTGAGCTAGTGCAGAATGAAGGTCCCTCTGTAACATCCCAATTTTTATTATTAGGATGTGATTTGATAAGTAATTTGAGGTCTAGAGGATCTAAAAGCATAAAATTTAGAGAATATTGAAAATTGAAGGTAGTATTTATTTATCAATATTGAGTTGAATTTTATGATAATTTGAAATTACATATAATTATTTGAATATAGATATATAAACAATTTGATGAGGATTTGGTGGGATCAAATAAAAGTATTTTAAATATTTTTCGACCTAAAATATTATAATATTTATATATTATAAAAATTTTTATTTGAGTAAAATACATAAATAAAGCCTAATGTTTTGACTTTTGGGAAGTTTTGGTAAATGGTAGTTAAGTAAAAAAAAAATAGATTTCCCCAAAAATGAGGGTGAGATTACTTAGAATTTTTCTAAATACCAATTTAAAAAGAGAGAGACAGAGAGATCGAAGAAGAAAAGAAAAGAAAAAAAAACACGCGCACACACATGGGGCCCACACAACTTTAAATCAACTTAGGGCCTATTTGGGTTAGCGTTTAAGAAGCACATTCACGTAGGTCAAGACAAAACTTCTTTCACAAACTTACGTCGTATACTATAAATTATGTTGGAAAAGCAGCTTTTACCGCTAATTTAAATAAGCATTAATTAACCTTTTCCTTCTTCCGCTTCTCACTTTTTGTTCTTCATTTTCTCATTTCTGGCCATATGGCTACTCCCTCCTCCATTAATAGCTATTTAAGATAGTTTTGAGCTCTATTTCATCCCCAAAAATTCTTTCAACCTCAACACTTATTTTACAAATATTTTTTTACTCATCTAGAGCTTTCTAAAAATATAAAATTTGTTGGGAGCAAAGCAAGTTTGAAGATTAGGGCTTGGTGCAAAGTGTTGATTTTCAACAAATGGAAATAGTAAGATTGTAGATGTGGGTAAATATTGACATTTAATCAGTTTAGAATTTTTATATTACATTAATTGAGAGATTTAGAGTTGTGGTTTAAATGTTAGAGAAATGTTATGATTGAATATAGTAGTTTATCGATTAAACTTGAGTTTAATGGTTGATTTATATTTATTCGGGGTAGAATTGATGTTTAATCAATTTAGAATGTTGTTAAACTTGTAAAATGAAAATAGGTGTTTTGGTTGGAACTCTAAATTGGAGAAATTGGGGAATTTGATCAATTTGAATTATTGTGGATTAATTGTAATATTTCAAATTTCGGGACCAGAAGCTTGAGATTAAGTTTAACTCAAGCAGACTACTAAGCCCCAGTTAGTAAGAGTCCCAAAAATGTCCAACAAATAGAATGACTATTAGAAATCGCACCCGAAATAAAGTATGAATTTCGATGCGGATTAGTAGAAAGAAAATACCTAATTCCTTTTGGATATGTCAGTATGACATAAAACCTAACCCGGATCTAAAGGAAAAGGGAAGTTGTAACCCCCTTTGTAATTATTATTCAAAATACGTGATTAAAAAGAATTAGAGACCGTCGGATAAACAAACTCATTTCAATTCCCCATGCGTCAGATAGGGTTTTCACAAATACCTTTCAAAATCTAATACACCTGGTCTCATATTCATATTTCGAATACAATTACCTCGTGAAGATAAATCACATTTATATAAATATCAGAGTGCAAAAAATAAATCCTGGCAATCCCGAGTTCCACATCTTTACTAAAGGATTTACAGGGCATATTCACCCTTTACAATTTCCCAAAAAGGGGATTACACAAATCCATGTCGAACACATAACCAATTACTCATTTGAACATATACACATCCAAATATCCAAACATATCCCAAACATATATAGTTATCCCAATCCATAATTGATAACCAACTACCAAATCTACATCCCGAAGGAGTCTTCGCCGCCCCTGGTTGCTTGTCCCCTCCTTGAGCCTCTTGCCCTGTCTAAGTTGTTGGTTGGGGAGGGTGAGATTCGAGAGAATCTCAGTAGGAAAATAATACTAATATGCATGCAAGATAAGTGTTTAATGTATGATATGCTTGCATTACATAACTCATGATCACACAATGACATATTTGCAAGCTCAATGTTTCAAACAACATATTTATGGCCATAGCATAAATAAAAACAAAGCTTCAAACATTCATATATGTTTCACATAATCAAGCAAAGACATAACATGCATCAATACAACAACACAAATATCAAATACATGCAGGAGAGATAAGTTCCCTACACTAACCCTTTTACTCCTCGTAAAGCGTGCCAATGACTGGGCTCACAACTTGGTCCTACAATTCCAAATATACAATTTAGACACTTCAATAGTATTTCTGGGGGTTATATGAGCCTATTATGAAAATTTACTAAAATGCCCCTAGGGACCCGACCCGGCCTCTTGTACCGGTCCGACTGTACTTTTCTCGAAATTTTGACATGGGCTATTCTGACATATTTGTTTTTGTATATAGCTCTAATTGAGTCATATAACCTATCAAATTAAAGCTTAGGATGACTACTTTCATCCTGTAAAATTTCATAATTTTTGCTCATCATTTGGTCATACAAAATCAAATGACAAGCTCACTACCTCATAGGCGATTTCACCAAAAACATAATTACTTTCTCTAAAATTCACCATTTTACTTTCTTTAATACTTTAAAAATATAAGAATCATTAGAGAATAAATTTGGGCTCCTGCTAAACTGAGGCTTAGCAGTCCACTTATTTTAGGCTTACTCTCTAACCTCAAATCTCAAAATTTGGGGTATTACAGAAGTAGTGTCTAGAAAGATTAAGAAAGAGAATTGAAAGAATTAATGGAACAAGAATTAATATTGCCATAATCAAGGGCAAAATGGACAATTGCCTTATGATCTTGAGGTTAAAATTGGAACCCAAGATTAAGGGCTAAGATTTTCTCATAAAAAAGTAAGAGTAATTATGAGAAGAGAAAATAGTAGACAAGAAAATTTGCTAAGAAAACCATTGGATAAAGAAGAAGGGAGTCAAGAAAATTCAACCAAGTATTCATTGGGTGATAAGCTTCCTTGTGAGCAAGAAGCCATGAACCATTGAGTAAAACTATTCCCTCTTTTCTCTCCCTCTAATTTCGGTCAAGAAAGGAAAAAGGAAGTGTAATTATCTTGTTGGCTTAACCAAACTCCATTAGTTAGACTAACTGAGTAACTTTTAAGAAGGCCATCACATTATGACACATCATTATTTTTCTCTTTTTCTCTCCCTTTCTCTTGAAATTTTCAACCAGCCCACATGAAGAGAGAAAATAAGTGATTAAAACACCTCATTCACTTCCATTTGCTTCATTTTGGTCCGCCAACTCAAGGGAGAAGAGAGAGAAAGTGAATCTGAAAGTTGAAGAAGAGGTAAGAGACTTCTCTCTAGATTTTCACCCTCCTACTCACCTTTCTAGCCAAAAGTGTCTTCATGAACATTATTCCTATTGGTCTAAGCTTCATCCCTATGGTTTTAGTTTCTCAAGAGGAGGTTTTTTGGGGCATTTATCAAGGTCCAAAGTTTTGAAATCATGAAACAAAGCTTAGAAGAAGCAAGAGGTGAGTAAGAGCTTTCTTTTGAACCATATGTTGTTTGGTTTGGTGGAGCTTTGTGGGATGGGTATTTTTTCCCCTAATTTTTAGTTATATGGTTATTCTTATAGTTCATGATGGTTTGGTCTTGTAAATGGTGTTAAATAAGGTTTAGAAATGAGAAATCACAAATTTGGAACTTAAGAATAGCGCTACCAGATTTTATTTTCTGGAAGGCAGTGATGTTGTGGCATGTTTTTTATGGACAAAACCTGGTCCAAATTCTATGAAATTTTACAAGATGAAAGTAGACATATTGAGCTTTATTTTGATAGGTAGAATGTAATTTTTGGACGAGTGGATTTAAAGTTATGATTTTTCAAAGCTAGACCCTGTTTCTAAAACTAATTATGAAATAGTTAAGGTTTGACAAATTTCTAGAAATTGTGTGTATGCATTTTCTAGAAAATGATATTTTTATTTGAAATTAAACTTAAGAGGTTTATAATGTATTTGGAATCATTCAATTTGTAGTTTTATAAAATAAATATGATTTTTTGAAAATTGGGCATTGAATCTGGAGGTTGATATGAGGCAGATTGATTGTGACATATTTGTGTCTAGTCAAATGATTCCGATGCCCACAAAATTTTCCACAAATAAAGCAGACCCAACAAGCTTTAATTTGATGGGTAATTTGTAATAATTGGACAAGTATATTAGGAGATACAAATTTTTAAAGTTTGGTAATGATTCTATAAGTTGTCTTTTGACAAAAGTGAATAATTGTGAAATCTGGGATTTTGTGCATTTAAACTGTAGGAGTAATTATTTGTCCTTCAAAATGGACTTAATAAGGGCCATATAGGGGTTTGAACCACCCTAATTGGAGTTTTGTAGAATTAGTTATGATTTTTCAAAGTTAAGTGAAAAATTCTGCTAGCTTGTAGTCCATGCTAATTTAATGGGTCTTGGGCCAAAAGTAGTAAGTGTGAACTTTAAGGGTTAAGTTAAGCCCATAAAGCTAGTGTGATCACATTATTTACATATTGGGCCTAATGTATAGACTTTAAAGATAACTCACCTAAGTGTTTTGAGTTATTAGAAGAAATTGGAACAAGTATGGGCTCAAAGATAAGGGACATATCTTAAAGGCTAAGGTAGTCACATAGGATATTCATTTGTCATGACTCATGACTCTAATAGTGTAATCATATGCCTAGGGTCATGAGGTGACAAGGAAAATGGAATTAAAGGGTCCTAATCAACTTTAGTGATTGGAAGAAAAGGTACAAAACGGTACGCGAAGACAAAAGGAAGTGGGTTTACTTTACTTACATGTACTTGATATTTATGTTTATGTATTGATGTGAGTAATTGCTTTGCTTGATTATGTGATGCATATGTGACTAATTGAAGCTCTGTTTCTATATATGCTATGGTCATGAGTATGATGTATAATACATTGAGCATGCAGATATGTCATTGTGTTAGCATAAATTCATGTAAGGCAAGCATGTCATGCATGATGGATGAATTAAATTCCCTAGGTAAATGAACTAGGAATGGGTAATCACATAGTACGAGCTCATTAGTTAAGGAAGCAGAGGAATTAATAAGCAGAGAAAAACTCTGATAGTAACGAATGGAAGAACTGATGAGTTAAATTGAAAAGTAACCCCATAAATAAGTTAATCTAGTAAATACGTTCTTTACTAAATGAATAGTGCCCCAAGAATAATGGTGTAAAATTTTGGCTAGGAGCTTATTTATGGATTCTCCTGAGCCATAACAATAATGATATCACTTTCGATACATAATAAAGGGGCATAAGTAACAGGCGTTACATTAATTGTTAGTTCAAAGGAGTTATACGAATTTAAAAATGATGGGATTTGATATTAGAATGGAGAATTGGATATTATATGTTAGGTTTGGAAGTTAGAGGTAGAGTTGGAGACTTTAAGTCTATGTAATTAAATCAAGTATTTATTTAGAAATTTGAATAATGAGAAATTGTATAATAAATATGTAGATTGAAGTTAGATTGTTTGGTGTTGGCAAATTGGAAGCATTCAAGTTTTGGTAATAATAAGCTATGAGTGGAGGTAACATTGGTTATTCTTTTATATATTTGTCAACTATATATATATATATAACTATTTTGGGATTTGTTGTGTCTATGGAGGGCTTGAATTGGAATTATAATTTGATAGAAATTAATATTATACTTGGAAACTATTCAAGCATGCTTGTGTATTACGATGGAAAGATTTAGAAATGATATTATGTTTTAGACGACAAACATGTTCTTTATGGTTCATTGAGTTGAAATAGTATTGTTATTTTAATGATTATTGAGATGATATATTTTCTTGATAAATATTGTTTGAGACCATGCTCATGATTTTGAACTTGAATATAAATGCCATAATTAAGATTGATTGCCTTTGATGCATATAAATAGTTGTGGAGTTGTGATAGGAGGTTTTGTGTAAGTAAACACCATGTGGTAGACCATCACTGGTGCACTGTGGATAGCACTTGTCAGGGCCTATTCTTCCATGTATTCCTTTAGCCGGGATTGCATTAGAGTTATGGGACATATGACATCTCTTTAGTTTTATTCTTTTAAGGAGGGGAGCCATGGTTTGGACTTAAGCTCTCCACCTTAATTTGGTAGGGTACATCTTTAAAACTGATGAGCTTGGGACAATTCAGTTATGTGGATGAGTTTCTGTTGAACTATGTGTTAGTCTATGGCTCTAGTCAGCAGTTATAAGGCTAGTCAGGGGTAATAAGGATGGTTTGTCCATCAATCATTTGCTTGGCATGTTATATATGTGATTTATGATCTGAAGACAATAAAGCTTTTGTATAATTATTTTTGTAACATGGTTTGTATATGTTTTTGTGAAATCTCTTATGAACAATATTTTGAAAATGAATTATGATTTTCAATCATTTTGGAACCTATTTGGAAGGGGGTTTTGTAACCGAATCGAGAACTAGTTTATAAAATGTTTTATGTAAAGAATATCATAACTTAATTATTGTGAGTTGAAATTGATTTTAGAAATGTATGTTCTCAATCTCGGTTTGCATGTATATTTGTAAATAATCAATGGTTACTGAAATCTTTGGATCTTATGGTTGCTATATTTACATTTTTCATGTGAGGTCTAAGTAGGGTTGCAGGAAAATTGGCAAGAGGGTGAGCCTAGTTATATGCTTTCATTAAGGCTCCTCTTACTTGCACATGTCATCATTTATTATTCACGTTTAAATATGTAATGTCATAACCTTATAACTATTTAACTATTATTGATTAATTTTATATAACTCGAATATTGTGAACTACGGTTTTGGAAATTGTTGGTTTTTATATTTGATTGATATATTCGATAATATGTACAATTGTTATTGGGCGGAACCCCTATTGATATGATTTTGTGATAATGGGTTTTGATTAAGAGATTTAACAAATTAAATGTTAAAAGCTTTAAAGAAAGTAATTGTTTTCTAAATAACCATGGCATGCCTTCTATATTCAATTCATTTTCTTATCTACCATAGTAAGGTCCATTGGTTTGATAAATGTTTTATTACCATAATAGGCTATTTAAACAAGAGTTTAAATGTGGCTTAGAAATCGAAGTATTACACCCTCTGTGCTTGCCACGATGCCTTTTTTTCACTCTAAAAACTTATCTTTCTCAATGAAGAAGAGGGGCATCTTGTCCAGACCTAATTGGTGTGTGTTTTGGCTAGAGACCAATCTGAAAAGTTCAAAAGTTCATGGAGGTTGGATTTTTGATGCTACCTTGTACTTAATCTTGCGTTGTTGTTGTAACCCCCTCACCAAAATTACATCCAGTTTATGAAATTAAAGTGAAATAGAGACCAATAATACAAAAACAACTTTTATAATTCCTCACCTTCAAGATGGGGTATTCAGAAAATAGTTCAAAATATATTCAGCCTGGTCTCACATTCACGCTTCGAATATAATTACTTGAGAAATCAAATCATATTGATAAATATCAGAGTACACAACTGAAATCCCGGTAACCCCGGGTTACATGTATATATATGATGGGTTTAAAGTTTCCCAAAAATGGGGATTACATATCCAAAAATCATATTTACATCCCATATAGATACAGTAATCCCAAACCATAATAGATAACCAACAGTCCAAAATTAAAATGTCCCTAAGAGATCATAATCGCTCCAGGTTGTCCGCTTCCCTTTTGAGCTACTTGCCCTGTCTGAAATGTTAGTCATTGGAAAGAATGAGATTCTAAAAAATCTCAGTAGTAACAAATCACTCATACTGCATATAAACACATAGCATGTAAGTTTATCATGTTCAGCATCAATACAATGATTCATGTCTCACGCCACAAACGACAGCATTCACAACTGTAATCAAAATGCACTATGCCCGCTTTCGCGGTAAACACTATGCCAAATTTCTTTGTAATCACTATGCCAGCTTTTGCTATGATCACTATACAGCAGCATCACAAGGCACAAAGTATCACAAAGCTCTACAATGAGTCATAAGGCATCACAAAATAGCAGCAACAACACAATGCATGACAACCATACATACAATACATTTACACAAAGTATAAGAGAAGAAAGAGTCACTACCTTGATCTTTCCTGACGTTCCTTGGCTCAGTGGGCTCATGAGTTTGGCAAATGTCAAATCCTATAAACCAAATTAGGGATAACCGATCAATCTCTTTTCCAAATGCTTATTTCTATAATACTCTAAGTTGGTTATCATTTAAACTCTTTAGGATAACCTTTAGAGATCTAAACAAATACTAAAAGGGTTGGAAAAACCTACCCTGAAGACCCCTTTTTCAGAAGCAAAATACTGATTTTTGGCTGGCTCACTCGAGTGATAAGAGACTTGCACTTGAGTGAGAATAGCTCTCACTCGTGAGTGTTTGACAGTGAGCAATAACAACAGCCAGAACATGCTCACAATACTCGAGCATGGGGGATCGCACTCTGGTGATAACTCCAAAGTCACTTGAGTCCCCAAAAGTGCAATACAAGAAGTGATGACCCGAGAACACAACCAACTTCAGAGGAAAAAAGCTCACTCAAGCACAACCCTTGGCACTTGGGTGAGAAGACTGCACTTGCGAGTGTCAGAACACACTCTTGACAAATAGCCTGCGAGTGCTTGGCCGAGAAAAATTCTTAGCATGGCATCACACTTGCACTCGAGTGAACCCATGCTCACTCGAGTGATGGTACGTATCACTCACGAATCAGGAAGTGCACTCAAGCTTTTGGCATATAAGTGCAACAAGAACTGAAGGAACTTGTGCGATAATATGCCAAACACTCGAGTGAGACTCATCCTCACTCGAGTGAGGCTTATCAGATTGCCAGATCACAGCAATTGACAGAAATTCATAAATTTACCAAAAATGATACCAATGGTTCCCAAACTTAACACAAAGCTCATATTTACTTAAACTCCCATCAGGAACCCATTGGCAACCTCTAAACACTCAAAAACTCATCCTAACCACAATCTTACTCTTGGGTCTCTATAACATACACATTACCCAATTCCCTTCAACTCACTTCCAAAATTCAAAACCATATCTAACACTTAAATAACTTCACAATAAACCAACTTCAACATCATTCACCATGTAATCCATATATTCAAAAACTGACATAAAACCTGGGCAAATTCCAGAATTTATCAACCTTAACCAAAAATCACAATAAATATACCAAAAAGCATCAAATCCTTACCTCTTCAACTTGCCAAAGCCAAAACCTTGATTCTCAAATGTCCAAATTGCTCCAACACCCAAACTACCACCTTTCAAAATTCTGAAACCACCAAGAAGAAGCTCTTTACACTATGAACAAGTTTAATGAAGTGTGTTTGAACTTATAAGGACCATTACTCACCAAAGATCAGGCTTTTCTTTTCCTCTTTCCTTCTCAAAGTCACCGGAAATAGAGGATAGAGAGAGATGATGAAGATGACGATGATGATGAGTGCATATTTTCCCCCTTCCCAAAGCTTAAAACCGAATGGGAGAGTAAAAAGAGAGAGAAAAGTGAGTGTTGACTTATGACATAATCCATTGATCCACAAAAATGACACTTGGCATAATCTTGCTCACTCTCTCATGGGCTCACATAAACTCAAAGCATAGGATTCTGACCTATTGATAATGAATCTCAGCCATTGATCTCTAATCACCAATGAGTTTCCTCTTTGGTAACTGACCAATTGGTCGGTAAATTTCCAATTTTACCATTTTGCCCCTAGTTTTCACTATGCTGAATAAATTATCACAGAGAAAATTTATTTCAAATCCATATCACATATCTCCAAAAGTGTTTAATTACACTAATTACAATAAATTTCAAAGTCATTAGCCCTTAATCTCAAATTGGGTCATTACAATTGTTGTTTATGAAGAAAATTGGAAAATTTGGAAAATGTTAGTTGGGGTCATAATTAAATTTTTTAGGGCTTGGGATAATTACAAAAAATGGCCCCAGAATTTCTTGAAATTGCAAATAATGAAAAAAAGGGACCAGGGAAAATTAAGTAAATGAGCCCAAATGTTTTGAAAATTATAGTTCAAATCCACAAATGTTTTGAAAATTTGCAATCCTGAAAGCATATCAAATTATGACCATTTTGCTCCTATCATACTTAATTCAGTACAAATGTCCCTAACTCAAATTAATGCTTAATCGTGCAATAATATCCTAGGAAATGCATTAAAAATCCAAAATTAATTATGAAAAAGCATATCAAATTATGTTTTAATCAATTCCTCC
Organism: Inga leiocalycina; assembly: GCA_963242795.1. Lineage (NCBI taxonomy): Eukaryota > Viridiplantae > Streptophyta > Magnoliopsida > Fabales > Fabaceae > Inga > Inga leiocalycina. Next base: position 40,660,030 of record OY725322.1, on the reverse strand, counting down.
ATACTTAGACCTTTGTACTCTTGAACAAAGGTAATCAAGTACAAGATTCCAAGTTTAATCATTAATGCATTTGAAAGTGAGCAATTTCATAGTTAGAAGGCAATGGATCAATGAATCAAATTCTTCAAGCCAACACTAGTCATAGTCAAGTGATGTAAAGAAATTAGTTAACTACACAATCCAACATATTATAATGAAGCACAAGAGAACTCTCAAGGGTATTAGTGTTTCACTCATCTTATTTCATTGGGATAATTTTACTCTAGCTCACTTAATCATCACCTTACGATAGGCTTGTGACAACTCTAACATCTCTACTACTAATAGCAATAAATATAATGAATCAAGAGGACTTAAAAAGTTTGTAATGTTGGATGAAGGCTAAGTGGAATGAATTAATTAGAAAAGGGAATTGTTAGTATGCAAGTCAAAGTTAATGAGTAGGTTCATAACATCTAAATAACTTGACAAATTTTGCCAACTTTTACAAATTGATGAACAATTGCCTCCTTTAGATTTCTTTTGTTTTTTCCTTTTATCTATAGAATACTTTCTATTTTTCTATTTTTTCTTTTTCAATACTTTTTTTTCTCTTTCTTTTTTTAGCTTCTTTTTCCTTCTTTTCCAAACTATAAATATTTTTTCCTCTTTTGACTTTATTTCTCTTTTCTATATACATGGCATTTCAATATATATATATTGTTCAAATTTCTATTGGCATACCACTTTGATTTTAAAATACTATGAACATGCATTATGAGTAAATAACATGCATACAACATAGGAATGACTCAAAGTGGTAATAAAGGGTGATGAATGGGGCTTTGTGTTTGGATGAAAGGGTTTAAAATTGAATGTCTCTTTTATTTTCATCACACTAATGCAAATGCCATTTTGAAAAAGAGTAGAAAGAAGTTTTAGAAGGTGAAAATGAAGTGAATATGTTCAAATAACATTCCAACAAGTTTTTTTTCTCTAAACTCACTCTAACACAATCAATTGCATAGTAAGCTAACCACAAAACATCTACTTAATTATTCTAAGTGCTAACCTTACAAACATAATCAATCAAAACATTGCAGTCAATTATAATGATGCTAAGTTCTTTATTGCACGAATGATGTAGAAACTCTCTTTCATAAAACAAGTAAGCAAAAATTAAATTGTGGGTTCATTTCTCTTCCTATTCACTTGAAATGCAAAATATGGTTTTAAAAGGTTGCCAAAACACTAGATCTCATGAAAACTCAAAAATTTCCACAAGTCACATTTTCAAAGTGGCAAATGCGACCTTTTACCACTTAGGGCATGCATCAAAGCAAATCATTCTTAAAAAATATTTGAAAAATTTTCTAGTTTAAGGAATTTTATCATTTTAAAACAAGCAAGTAATGGGATTCAAAAATGTATTCCCCTCCCCTACACTTAATCAAAATATTGTCCTCAATGTTTGTAAAGCAACTCTAAAGAGAATGTTAACCAAGTTGAAATTCAAAGCGCAATGTATTTATAATATTTCTTTTTCTTTTTCATTTTTATATTTCTATTATATAATGTATTTATTATAATACTATAAAAAAAAATATCCGACAGAATTTTTTTAATGGCAAATTCCATCCGGAATTCATCAGAAAAGTTCCCGACTGAATGTTTGATAGAATTCATTCTGTAGCAAAATTTGCCACGGAATTAGTCATAGAAAAATATTCCGATGTAAATTCTGTTGGAATTATTTGCCACGGAATTATTTCATTGAAACAGAATAATTATGTGGCTAATTCTGTCGGAAACATGGAAACATTATTATTTTTTAGATAAATTTAATAATTAAAAATTATCATTTTTGAAATGTGTATATATATATTATTAGTTATTATTTAATTTTAATTAAAAATAAAATTCAAATTCAGAAATTTGACAAAAATATAGTCATATGTAAATTTATTTAAGATGTAACAATTTTTTAATTTGAAATTAATTTATATTAAAAATTATAAGAATGTATAAGATTGTTTTATATTATTATTATTAATTTTATATTTAATTTTTTATAATAATATATATTATGTATAATAAATAAATATATATTTATAAATTACTGATTATATATAATTAGATTATATATATATATATGTATATGTGTATATAAATTGGGCAATAATTTATATTATCATTAAATTAATTTTTTATGTAATCATTATGTATCTATTAAATTCATTTATTTATCATATGCATTGGTTTGAATTAAAATCATGACTTCATGATGTTTTTAAGCTATTTTTAATTAATTTAATATACTTTTTGTTTATATCAAGACATTATATAAGATATTTAACCAAAAAAATATAATTAATATCAATGTAAAATGTAAAAATTCTTGCAAGACACATTATTAATAAGTTATTATAAATAATATGGCTCGATTTTCGAACAATGATTCATATCTAGTTTAGAATAGTAGGATTGGAAACTTTCTACATTTTGAAGAGAAAATATAAATTTTAAAAAAATAAATATAAGATAGGTAATTTTTTATTTATATATTTAGCTTTATAACATGGTTATATATATTTAGAAGGTTTGAACGTAGACCTCTATTAAAATTCTTGGTAATATATAATCTGCTTTGCTCTATATGTGTTTGTGTGCGTGTGCGTGTAAGGAAAATAAATTATATATAGTTGAATGTATGTATTTATACATCTACATACATGATAAGATTATTAAGATTCAGATACTGGATTATAAATTCATGTGGAAGGGATATATATATATATATACACCATAGCTTATGCAGACCTGGGCAACATGCAATTTTCATGCGGAATTTTAAAAGACATAAACAAGAATGAACAAGGAAACACTTGCAGAATAAGAATGAACAAGGAAACACTTGTAGAATCAAAATCTGTACAGATATTTACTAGGAGGATTTGATAAATAATACTAGAATGAGCTTTGACCAATATTGATCCGAGTCATAAAAGGAACCATGTCCTCTTTCATACATGGACTATTTACAGAGAATTCCTTTTGGATCTTACACAGAGTATCCATTCATATGGAATCTCAACCTCCTTCCTTCAGACCATATTAGCACAGCCTTCCTTCGTTTCCTACTGGAGGCGTATTCATTCTAATTTTATTTATCTTATCCTGACATTAAAAAAGACTCTCTCTTTTTTTTTTACATATTGCCCAGTAACATAATCTATAACACTTCCCTCATGTTAATAAAATTTTCCCCTTAGATCCCTAAAGGAGTTTAGCCTCTCATACCTGATTAATCTTCAATAACTGTTGGTTAAAGATAATGTTGGTTGCAGCTATCACAGAGAATTGCTCGCACAGATCCGAAATGCTAGACAGAGAATTTAGGAAATCTTTACTTTGCATTCAATGAGTGGTTACAAGAGTGGTGTCCAACCAAGGAGCTTACAAGGGTTTTTATAGAATCGAAGGATCGACTCTAGTTACATGACTCTAGTAACTTCTGACTCTAGTAACCCTAACTCGAATTACTTTTACAAGCATTATTACAAAACGACATTTTTACAAGACATCCTACATTACAGAGGACGATAAGATTCCTTACAAGACTTTTCTTCTTTTTCTTTGTCGGCCATCATCTTCTTTTTTGGTTCTTGTCTACTTCTGCCGACACTTCATACTTGTCTACTTCTGTCGACACTTATATGAAATATCTGAATTGCCTGAAAAATTTAAAAAAGCTGTAGGAGATTATTTTGACATTGTAACCCAAAATCAAGTATTCATAAGATGTTATTCAACTGTAGCGGAGATCACTCCAGATAAGTTTTACATGCCTATAAATCTTATCAGACTTGGAACCACTAAGAAGCCCTTAGAATATGAACCAGAGATAAAAGAAGATATAACAGATGATGATGATTTCCAGTTCTGTGTATCCAATATAAGAGCTCAGGATTATCATATAATCTTTCAAGAAATGAATCGTGTAAAGATAGCAAATATGAATCCAGTTCCAGGAAAAGAAGAACAACCATGGGTGTATTACTCGACTGATAAAACTTGTATTTACTCCCTTGGAAAGAAGCCAAAGAATGATAAACAATTTGGCTTTTGGTATGACAGTATAAAGAAGAACAAGATGGTTAATACTCCTGATACTAAGAGAAAGATCTGTCAAATAATTGGAGAATATCCAAATCATGAATGTGAATTTTGCCATGAAGTCCGAGGAAATGATAAAAGCCCAAATATCACCTTGGATCCAAGCCTACTGTAAGGAAGTGTCGGCTGAAGTAGACAAGTATGAAGTGTCGGTAAAAGCAGACAAGAACCAAAAAAGAAGATGATGGCCGACAAAGAAAAAGAAGAAAAGTCTTGTAAGGAATCTTATCGTCCTCTGTAATGTAGGATGTCTTGTAAAAATGTCGTTTTGTAATAATGCTTGTAAAAGTAATTCGAGTTAGGGTTACTAGAGTCAGAAGTTACTAGAGTCATGTAACTAGAGTCGATCCTTCGATTCTATAAAAACCCCTGTAAGCTCCTTGGTTGGACACCACTCTTGCAACCACTCATTGAATGCAAAGTAAAAATTTCCTAAATTCTCTGTCTAGCATTTCGGATCTGTGCGAGCAATTCTCTATGATAGCTGCAACCAACATTATCTTTAACCAACAGTTATTGAAGATTAATCAGGTATGAGAGGCTAAACTCCTTTAGGGATCTAAGGGGGAAATTTTATTAACATGAGGGAAGTGTTATAGATTATGTTACTGGGCAATATGTAAAAAAAAAAAGAGTCTTTTTTAATGTCAGGATAAGATAAATAAAATTAGAATGAATACGCCTCCAGTAGGAAACGAAGGAAGGCTGTGCTAATATGGTCTGAAGGAAGGAGGTTGAGATTCCATATGAATGGATACTCTGTGTAAGATTCAAAAGGAATTCTCTGTAAATGGTCCATGTATGAAAGAGGACATGGTTCCTTCTATGACCTGGATCAATATTGGTCAAAGCTCATTCTAGTATTATTTATCAAATCCTCCTAGTAAATATCTGTACAAATTTTCATTCTGCAAGTGTTTCCTTGTTCATTCTTGTTTATGTCTTTTAAAATTCCGCATGAAAATTGCATGTTGCCCAGGTCTACATAAGCTATGGTATCAGAGCTTATGGTTTGATAAAATGGAACTTTTAGATCCATGCTAATTCTCATACTACTATTGTTATCTTCTCTGCTGTGATAGAAGTCTTTTAATTTTGTGATAAATCGGTGATCAATTAGTTCAATTGCTTATTTGAAATCTTAAAGTTGAAAATTTCAGAAATATAAAATGAATATTATAAAGAAAATAGAACCTCGAATGTATGAAGTAGAAATAAGGAATCTACCTATAAGTTCTCATTTATCATTAATAGGAAATCAGGAAGAAACATGTATATTTACACCTTTTATGGCAGGAGGAAATGGAAATAATACTTGGAATTTAATTAATTGGAATAATATGTATATGATGAAACAATTAGGAACATATATAAACCCGAATATTTATGATCTAATGGAAATATATAATTTAGATGAAATATTAGAAATGGTTCTAGAAGATATAAAAGAAAAAGTAAAAATAGAAAAACCAAGTAATAGGAAAGAAAGATTAGAATTTTTAAGTCAGCCTTTAGAAGAAAGAATATATAATTTGAAAAAGAAAATAGATAGTAATACTGAGGATTTGATAATAATAAAATCAAATGTAAAAACTATAATGAATTCACTAGGAGTGTTAGATATGGAAATAGAAGAACCTGAAATAAAACCTGAATATGATTTATTAGAACCTATAACACATAAACACAGAAAATTAAACATGATGAAAGCTTTAAAAGAAATGGAAAAATTAGAAAATACCAAAGAAAAGATATATAAGCAAAACATGGATGAAAATGTAAGGCAAACAAGACTAATAGTAGAACAAGTAATGAAAGGACAGCAAATAATGAATAGTAATATATGGACTATAAATGATAAACTTAATAACTTAGGAATTACAGAAGAAGAGAAAAAACAATTAATAGAATTAACAAAAGGAAAAGCTAAGAGAGAAAATTATGAAAGAAATGAAGAAATTGAGGAAGGAAGTAAAATTGCAGAAATAATATATTCTAGAGATATAATAGATATTTTTAAAATACACAACCCACAAATAAAAATGATGAATGCAATAGAAGATGAAGATAATGATATTGAAACATTAATGGGATTAGAGGAACAAGAATTAGAACAAATTCAAAAAGATTTTAAAAATGCTACAATTATAAAAGGAAATATAGATGAATATAAAGAATTAAATACGGGAATAAAAATGAACGAGCCAGGAGATTTGAGTAAAAAAAAAGAAACAGAGTCATTTAAAATAAGAACAGAAACTTATTATAATAAACATAAGAAACAAAGAGAAGAGGAAATAGGAAAAGAAGAATTACCACATGATAAGAAAACAGAGAATCAAGAATTTGATATAAGATTTGAAACACCAAGAGGAAAAGGATTTACACCAACACCTATAGATCAATATGAAAGTAAAAGTATACCTGTATCTGGAATATGGTTAAATTTAGATTGTGTATTAGACCCTGAAAAAATAATTGAAGAATGGTCAAGAGCAACAATAATAGCATTAATAGGAAGAAATAATTTGGACTTTCAATCAACTAATTTACTTATAGAATCAAGTTTTTTAGGAAACGTATATTATTGGTGGAGAAGTCAAGAAGAAAGTTGGAGAAATCAAATAAGACAAATAGCAAAAGAAGAATATAATAGTAGAAAAGAATATTATGTTAAATTAGTAAAAAGATATGAATATGTGCTTAGAACCGAATTTGTTGGACGAAGTAGTACATTAGAAGAACATATAACAAGTAATGAAGCAATAAAAAGATTATATCAAATAGAAATATGCTCATTAGAACCAAAATACTTAAATCCTTATATATGTGAATTTCAGAAATATTATTATGAAATAAAGGAAAATCCAGAAATGAAAAGAATAAAATATTTAGAACTTTTTTATAGAAAACTACCAAAACTAATAAGAGATGAAATAATAGATGATTATATGAAAACATTTAAAGAAACTCCAGAATTAATGCCATATATAGATTCTTTAGGAAGGAGAATATATTATTTAAGGAATTATTTATCTGAAAAATGTAAGCAAGCTTGGAGGAATATGAAATATTATAAACAAAATAAATTAATCTTAAGATGTGCAGAATATGAAAGACCACATAGAAGGGGATGTAAAGATGAAAATAAAAAGATGAGAAGAAAATATAGTAAAGGAAAATATAAGAATAAAAAATGGAAACCAATGAAAAGATATAATAAATATAGGTATAAATTTAAAAAGTATCCAAAGGAGAAGTTTTATAAGAAATACAAGCCTAAGAAATATTTTAGAAAATATTTTAAGAAAGGAAATAAAATAGATTATAGTAAAAAACTTAGAAAATGTAGATGTTATAATTGTGGAAAATTAGGTCATTATCAACAGAATGCAAAGAATCAAAAGATAAAAAGTTTATGAATATATTAGAGCAAGCTCAAGAATATGAATTAGAATCTTTAGAATTTGATAAAGAAATATATAGTGATATAGAAAACCCTGATATAGAAATATATAAAATAAAAGTATTAAGTGAGTCAAGTGAAACAAAAGAAGAATCAGAATCAAAAATAGAATATTTAGAAAGCTCAGAAGAAGAGTTTAAATTATATATGATGAAAGGTAAAGAAATAGAAGAGGTAAAAGAAGAAGAGGAATATGAAACCTATGTGTGTGTGTGTGTGTGTGTATGTATATGTATATGTATATGTATATGTATGTATGTATGTATGATCAAATTTTAGCTTTAGTTTCTATAGTTTTAAGTTGTTAGCTTCATATAGTTTCGTAAGGATTTAGTCTCAGTTTAACATAAATTGATCCCTATATTTTTAATAAGTTATGGTTTTGGTCTGTATACCTTAACTCATACAAAGTCCTTATAAAATTATAGGACTAAAACCAACAATTTGAAATTATAAGGATCAAAATCAAAATTCAATCAAACTGTAAAGATCAACAGTGATATAAACCCAATTTAAAAAATAAATAATTTATCTTGGATTATTTTTATTAAAAAAGTATAGATAACTAAAGAATTTTTTTTTTTCAGAAGGGTTTACATACGCTTTAAGAATAAAATAGAACTAAAGAAAAGTTTTTGTAATTAAAGTGAAATACATGGGAGTTCAATATATTTTACTCAATTTAAAATAATTATAGGGTAAAATACACCTTTTTTGTGTACTCACCTCAAAAAAATATTTTTTTTTATGCACGAGTAAAATATACTAACACCCTCCCCCTAAATATTTTAGGGATTTCATTTTCATCCACCTAGCACCATTAGTAAACTATTAAATTCTACTTCGAAACTTTTGTTTTCATCAAAAGGCTCATCTTTAATATAAGAATTATTTAAAAATTTATATTTTTCTCAAAAATTATTTTTATATAATATAAAAATAATTATAAAACATATATTTTCAAACTTCTAATATGTTATTCAATTTATTAATTTTTATTATATTATAAAATTTTACTATAATTTTAATTTTTCATCACATTTATTGAAAGTTATTTATTTAAGTTCTGTTTAAATGGATAAAAATACGTTTAAATTCACTTTTAATCGTAGAAAATAAAACATATAATTTTGAGAGATTATATAAATTCTTTAGATTTAAAATTTAAAAATTTTAAACACATTTTTTTTGCTATAAAAAATAAATAACCATTTGAAAAAAGAACAAAATTAAAGTCCTCAGAACAATTTTAGCCAGAATTTTGGAATTTAATACTGTAAAGGATATATTAGTAAACAAAATTTATTTAAATATTTTTAAAATTATTTTTTACAAAGTTAACAATTTGAACTTAAGTGTATATTTTTAAAATAGCCGAAAAATATGTGTAATTAAGGAAAATGTAAGGGAAGTTAAAGTATTTTACTCATAATTATAATACGATAAATATTATTTTTCACCTATTATTATTTCTTAAAAAATTAATTGAAATGAAAAAATAACACTTTTTCGACCTTGGAAGAAAAATTTGAACCATCCAAATCGCACATGCAAGGATAATTCAAATGATGAGATACATAACTCCTGTACAAACTCCTGGACATCCATTGAATCTAGACTCTTGATCGGTTCTCAGATATCCGCAAATATGGGAAACTAAACTATTCATTCAAAAAAACAAAAAACAGAGAGAAATAAAAACAAGAAAGTGTGTGTGGGTCGTATCATATGTATATGTTATTAGCACACATTACACAAAAGACATGATTGCTGACCACAATTGTAAGAAAAGGAGAATAATAATAATTATTATTATTATTTGACCAACAAGTGTTTGATCATTAATTTCATTTTTATTAGTGGCGATTGGTTTCAACCATCAATCCCTGGTCCCAAAAAGAAAACCACCAATTCCATGCACAAATTGTGCTGCTTGTTGCGACTACTCTGTTTTGACGCGTCTTTGCATGAGTGTCTCATTCCTCGCTTATTTTCTTTGCTTTTGTGAATATTTAACATACGCGTTATTCGGCAAATACACTGTTTAGTCCAAATAATAGTAATATAATAATCATCATAAATCTATTCCATTGCACACAAAAAAAGTAGTTTGGCTTTACTTTACTAGTCCCGTACGTACGTTGAGATTATTTGAATTAATGAGATAAACGAACAACATATGGATGTTACGTTTCTGTGTCTTACGTACGAACATTAAGTTTGGTGAAAAGTATAATATTTGTATTTATCGTAATGGGCGAAAATCTTCGGTGCAAGCCTCGAAATTAATATACTACCTCCAGTTTTTAATACAAGACTCATCTAACTAATATGGAAAAAAGATGAAAGTTAAATAAATTGCTTAATTGTAGCAAATGTTACATAATCTTTCTGAAATACTTATATGTATCATTAGATTATAGATTAATTTATAAATCAAACAAATTAGTTTGGAGAAAAATTATAAATATATATACTTTAAAATAATTTATTTAGTTTCTTTAATTTATCTAAATTAGTCAATTATATCTTATATTAAGCATGGAGGTAATACAATATAGTGCGCTTCAAGCCTATCCCTCATTTGAGTTCCCCGGCCATTTGATTTAGAATCTAGGAGAGGGTTAGAGAGAAGTAAAATGTATGCGGCTGAGGATGAAAATTTGAAAAAGAAACAATGCATGAGAATAGTGACTTGTTTGGTATGAGGGGAAGAGAAGGGGAAAAAAAAAATTTAGTTGGATTTAAAAAATTAAAGAAGTGTGGTTTAAAGTTTTTAATTAATTTTTCTAACCCTTTTATCTTGAATTTTATTTTTATTAAAATTTTGTAACCTAACTTCTCCAATTTTTTTGAATTCAACTTACAAAAATTTTCCTATCCCTCAACTCAGCATCCAAATATCTCTTACCAAACACACAATAAGAGTTGAGCTACAAATAGGGTTTTTATATATTTTTATTTATCTTTAGAAACGTGAAGGAGGTAACATGGTTTGACAGGGCTGGAGTTTTGGGTTAAATGATGGTGTGGAAAACATAGGACATAATACAATGTAATTGGAGAATTTGACCTAATAGTTATAAAGAATCTGTCTCAAGTGTTTTATATAAAAAAGTTTATGTAAGTTGGATTTCAGAGCTTATCAAGGTCAAAGCATGCCTCCAAGCTCAAAACGCTTCTAGAGATACTTACAAATTACCCACCAAAAACCAACAAGATCCTCGTATCAACAACAAGATTTGAACAAACAACTTTTTGATTGAGTCAATTGCTTACCAACTTTGGGGGGGTGTTATCGATTCCATCCTAAACTCATGAAAGTTAGTAAGGATTAGCTTGATAATATACAAATTCGCCAATGACTAAACACTTTTCAATGAGTGCCATCCATTTTTGAATGAGTAATATATACACACACACACGAACACTTTTCAGAGTTGAATATGTAACGGACACGTTCTTGGCGAAATACTCCAATTGCCATTGCCAAATAATAATAATAATAATAATAATAAATCTATTTCATTCCACAAAAGTAGCTTGGCTTCGCTACTTGACCCGTATGTTGTGTTGAATTATTAATGAGATAAATGAGCAACATATGGATTCAATTATTATATATTTTCTTTCGCTTTGCATAAGAATCCAACTCAAACATGAATGACTCATTCTTTGATATATAAAATATCTTTTCTTCATTTTGTTTTGCTTGTAATGCAAACCATTGTGTAGATCAGTACTTTTTGTAAAGATTGGTCATCACATATTTTTTTTATTCAAGTTTTGTCGTGATATAAAGATTTCATTAATTAGTAATGTACTATAAGATTTCAAAGTACATTTTAAGCAGTGCAAAACGACCTTCTCATTTCAGAGTTCTCATGATCAACTTACTAAATTGTTTTATTTGATTTATTAAGTAAATCAAGCTTGGTTGATTTGGTTTATATATCAATAAAGTTCAAAATAACAAACAAAAACATGTATGTCAAACAATTTTTAAGGACCGGCTCCAAAAAAAAAAAATTATATTCACCTTTATATTTTACTTTAATCGTATCTCTTTTTTTATTTAAGAAACCTATACATACATATCTATGAACAAAAAATTAGGTTATATAAACCACCTTCTATTTCTAAAAGTATTCACCAACTAAGGTTGTTTAACCTACTGAGTTTAAGGAAACTCACGAAAGGTACAAAAATTTGAACTTTAAATTCATAAAAAATTATTTTTATTAATAAATTGCTATTAAAAATATATAATTAAATAGTTAAAATATAAAAAATTACAAAAAAAAATTGATTTAAATAAATTTCTAATCTAAATAATTAAAATAAAAAATTTCAACATTTACAGTTTATCATATTTAAAAAATCTCTATAATACGAGGTCACTAAATATAACCAAATTCAAAAAGTTAGCATAAGTTTAAAAGAGATTTGACATAATTTTATAAACTAAACAAGCGAAAATGCTAAATTCAATGAGTTTACTTGCGAGTCTAATAACAATACACCTAATCAACAATTCACCGAAAACTCTCTAAATTTCACTTTGTCTTATTAAGATATACCCTTCCTTGACATGTATATTTAGTTAACAACATTTTCAATACATTTCTTCCCATTTTTTAACTTACAATTTGACATGTTTTCTTTATTTTTTTAATGAATTTTATTAATTTTCAATTTAATATTTTGTAAAACGTCTATTCAAATATTAATTTACTCAATCATTTAAAGTTGTTAAAATGGAGGTGGGGGAGAAGAGTAGACCTACAAATTATAAATCTAAATTTATAATTTTATGTTTTTAATATAAAATATAATTAACAAAAAATAATTTTAGAATCTTTAACAGAATTTTCTGAACTGTTTTAAAAATTAGATTAAAATTTATTCTTTGAAAATAAAGGATAATTTTCTGTAATTTTGATAAAATTAAAGGGAGCTTATCGTATTTTAGTCATAATGTTTTTTCTAGTATATTATTACAATATACATACTTTTCGAAATTTTTGGATTCAACAAAATGCAATTAAAATTATTACTAATACGAGTGTGAAAAATCAAACAATACACATCTGAAAATCAATATTCAAACTAATATAATCAATGTCAATATAAAATGTTCATAATGATATAATTTGAAAAAAAAATGGTTAAAAGCACCTCTTTAAAAATTTTATTAATTTTATTAGTCATAAAATCTAAATTCAAGTATTGATATTTTTATAAATATGAAATTCATAATAGTATCAGTAGTAGCTGGTATTTTCTCTATATGAAAATATATCATATCCTTATGACAAATAGAATCTTCAAACAAGTACTTTTAATCAATTTTTCTATATTTTTTATTTACAAGATATTCATATCCTAGTGACAATAACAACAAGTTTTGTCTTATTAGATGAGATCGTCTACATAAATCACACAACCCTATTTAGATTTATCCACAACTAAATCTTTAGATAAATAATTAAACAAGAATAATCCCGCTCAATAAAAAAATAAACATATACTAGCGCGCAACCAAAGATATTTTGAAGAAATCATCACTTAATATTAGTTCAAATGAATATTTTCGATCAGCATTGTGTGTGAAATAGATGTATGTGGAAAGATTAATCTAGGTATATGCTGAATGAGAGTCACATCATCAGCTATTAACATCGTTTCTCTTATAAATTAACAAATTATTAATAGAGGGACTAATGTTTATAATTAAAGAAACTATAAAAAAAGAAAAAAATGATAAAAAAAATATAAGGATTTAATTAAAAATGAGGTAAAATTATAGGGATTTCCATAGTAATTTTTCCTAGAATTTATTATCATATACAATACACGTAAAGTTTATTACTTAATAAAAAAGCCGCATAGGCATGTGCACGCCCCGGGGCACCATATTCTAGGTTCTCTCGTGAAGATGGCAATGATGATATAATTTCAAACCACGAAAATAAAGAGTAAAGTAATTCAATCTGAAGTGGCGACAAGATGTGTAGCAAAATTGAACATAAAAAGTTGCCACACATGCAAAACGAGATTTAAAAAATGTTTTTCCTCTTTTTCTCACTTTTTTACAATCATGTAGGAATATCCCTGGATGTGAAAATTGCATGGTTCTGTAACCCGGACCGGCCAGTCCGACCCTGAAACCGGCGAACCGGCCGATAGATCGGTCCGATTAGGGTTACTATTTAAAAAAAAATTGATTTTTTTTTTAGATTTTTATATTATAAGTCTAAAATTTTTAATTTTTCATTGATTTGGTCCCGGTTTAATCCCGGTCTGACCCACTAACCCTTAACCCAGTATCCCGACCGGTTCAATACCCGGTCCGAATTTTAATACCTTAGAAAATTGTAGCTGAAAACATAATAGTGCATTATATATCTTGCAGAAATATTTTTCTTACAGAAAAAAAGGAGTGGGAGAAAGTACTGGTATGACTCAAAAATAGTATGGCATGTACCTTAGAACTTTTTATATTATATATAATATTTATGTTTTTAGCATAATATTATTTAGGTTTCCCAATAAAAAATAAAGTATGCCCTGGATAGACATATATCTCTTTCAATTTCCTATCGGTGTGTGTGTATTCAAGTCTGAATTTCATGTGCCAAATTTATATCATATCATGTAGAAGACCAATTCAAAAATTAAAGTGATATAACTAGATTCAATGTATAGTTGCACAAAGCTTGATTAAAATAAATCACATTGTTCATAACTGTTTTCTATCCTTTATATCTTATATTGATATTGATCAATGTGCAGAGTTGAAATTACAATTTTTAAGTTGATACTATCGATGGTTCTTACCGTTTAAAATTATTTGGATTTTGGTCCTTATAATTTTAATGCGTAGTTTTTTATTCATATATTTTTATAAGGATTTAGTTTGAATTTCATGGTGTTAACTTAGTCAATATTATATATAAACAAAAACTAAAAATCATTAAAAACATAGGGACCAAAATCAAAATTTGTAGATACCAAAACTAAAATTAACTTATTTAAAGTGTAGTTTTAGTTCAAGAGGCACTAAAGACCAAGTCTTATTCTATAGAAGAGCGGCCTACCATCCTTCCTTACAACCTTCCTTAAGGGATGTAGGTTCATGCGTGGACAAGGAGTTGACTCCATTGAAGAGAGTGCATGTATGTGATCCTGGGCAGACTTAGTAAAGGTAGTTTACTTGTTAGAATAAGGAAAAAGGGCACAACAAATGGGTCTACTACTGGTTTCATTTCGATGAAAGCAGCTCAAAACCCATGCTTGCCTTCTTTAAAAAAAAAATCCAAAGTTTTGGTTTACAAAAACTAGGTTTACTCCTTGTTTCAATTACAGTCCTTACACTTTTAAGGAGTTTTGGGTTCGTGATCGCTATACTTAATAGTAATGTTGTTAAACTTAGACTAAGTCTTTTATAAAAATATATAAACTAAAAATTTAGATTTGAAACTATATATATATATATATATATATATATATAAATCAAAACCAAATTTTTATCGAATGGTGAGAGCCAACACTGATTTTAACCTTTTTTTTATGAGGCGTCGCTTTTTACTAAAGATGCACACATGTAAAATTTTTGTGATTAGCTATTTTCTATTATTCTTAATATAATTGTTAATATAAGAGCTCGATGACTAACTTATAGATATAAGAAAATTAAATTAATTATTTGTAAAAAAAATTTATGTTAATTTTTCTAATATATTCTCTTTTAATAATCATTTGCATTGAAACCGCCTTTAATGGAAACTTTTAATTATGTGCACTCAATAGGGATAATTTGAAGAAAAAGTTATAAATTTGTAAAATAAAGTAGATTAAAATATTATATTTAGGATTAAATCAAATCCATTGACTAGCTTATACATATATTTAAAATCAGAAGGAATATTAGTGTTTTTTTATAAACAATATGCATGCAAGTAAATTATCAATTTTATTTTTATCATCATTACCATTATATATATATATATATATATATATATATATAGAGAGAGAGAGAGAGAGAGAGAGAGAGAGAGAGAGAGAGAGAGAGAGAGAGAGAGAGTGAGTGTGTGTGTGTGTGTAATTTAACCACTGGAATAAATCAAAATAAGATTTTATTTTTTTTCTGTGTTGGGGTGTGTGTGAATTTTATTGTCTTTTAAATGTGTAAAGTATGAACTTGACTTTCGGTTCAGATATTCGGCAGATTCACAAAGTGGAAGATTCTGTTCCAAACCAAACTTTTCCTTTTCCTAACACGCTTTCTTTTACATAGTCATATTCCGCCCAATATACCATTTATATAAATCCAATGACAACAAAATTATCTCATTTTTACCCTTATCTTAATTAACCCTAGATTATATTATTACAAATATTATTAAATAGTGTACACAAAAATATTATGGGCTTCCATTAATTATGTATTCTTTGTATAATAAAACAAATTATATGTTACATGACCTACATTATATGGACCTATATCCTATAGTAGGTCTATGATGGGGCCCATAGACTTTTAGGTTACAATAATAGAGTGACCAAGTCTCATGCTCCCTTTTCATTATATATGTGTGTGTGTATTTATAAAATATTTTTTTGATCATTTAACCTTATCTCACTAATCTCAAATGATGATGTTTTGTATTAATCATTGTTATTTTTAAAAAATAAAATTTAATATATTGGCATTTGAGAATGTCTGGCAAATGACAATATTTGAAATTTTAATGCCGGCATTGTAGCTAACTGTGTAAGGGTTAGAGGATTAAAAAAACTTTATAAAATTAATTTAAATGATTAAAGGTTCACTCATTACAAAAAAAAATACTGAATTTTTGACGGAATTCAGAGTTTCTACCAGATTTATGAAGGAAAGGATTCCGTCGCTAATAATAGCGTGACAAACAAATTTCCGATAATTCAGATTCCGTAGCAAATTTCTGACGGAATTTAACTCCGGCGGCCACCACCTCATCGCCAATGGCAGCCCGTGGCATCTTCGGTTGCGTCCCCCTTGCCACCGGTGCCCAGTCCACCACATGTCGCAACCTCCCTCCACCACATGTAGCAACCTCCTTTTTTTTTCTGAAAATGCAACTCAACTTGTTCTCCTTTAGTTCGAACCCACGACCACGTCTGTACGTGCGTGATGACTTACTGAATGGGCTTGACTACTTTGGCATTCTATTATTACACAATTATATATATAATCTTATTATGTATAATTAATTATTTATAAATATATATTTGTTTCTTCTATATAAATGTAATAGTAATATAAAATAATTTTATATATTCTTATAATTTTTAATATAAATTAACTTCAAATTAAAAAATTTTACATCTTAAATAAATTTCATATGACTATCTTTTTTTCTAATTTCTAAAATTAATTTTTTATTAACATTAATTAATAACTAATAAATAATTATTAACTAATATTTGATTTACTATTATTAATTATTAACTAATAGATTTTATGTAACCCCCTGCCTTTAAACACGTAATTATAATTCGATAACACATATTTAAATCGGATTAGAGACCATTGGATGCTTTAACCTCGTTTTAAACTTTCTGTCTCACAGTAAAATTTTTACAAAACTTTCAAAACTCTTTTTTTTCCATCCAGGTCTCAATTTCAATATTCGAATATAATTACCTGTGCACTTAATGTACATTCAATCATATCAGAGTGTATAACCGCATCCCCGGCAACTCCCGGGTTCTATGCATAAAAACCTGAAGGTTTATAAGTATACACTAGGGGATTATACAACCAAAATCGAATGTAGTGTTCCTGATTCAGAATATACAGTAATCCCAAGTTCAAAATACTTAACCAACGTTTCCAACTCAACTATATACCCCCAAGGGCCCTAATTGCTCCGGGTTGGCCGCTTCTCCTTTGAACCACACGCCCTGTCTGAAATGTTAGTCATAGGAAAGAATGAGATTCGAGAGAATCTCAGTAGTAACAAACCACTCACACAATGCATAAACACAAAGCATGTATATAAATCACAAACAGCAACAGCAGCAGCAATCTCAGAGATACATGGTTTTCACCACAAACGACAGCACTCACGGCTGTATACACAATACGACAGCTCTCGCTGTAATCATAATCACGACAGCTTACGCTGTAATCACCATCACGACAGCTTACGCTGTAATCACAATAACGACAGCTTGCGCTATAAACGACAGCTATCACCAGCTGTAACCGCAGCAGCATCAAAGATTCATCATAGAACAGTAATAACACACACATACAGAGCATTACACATAGTATAAGAGAGAGTCACTACCTTGTCCTTTCCTGACGTCCTTCAGTGTAGTTGGCTCACGAGGGCGGCAAATATCAAAGCCTATAAACAAAATCAAGAATGGTGGATTAATTTCCTACCCCTAATTCCTACTCTCAAACACTTAGAATAGGTTCCATATGAGTCTATAATGAAAATTTACAAAAATACCCCCGGGGACCCCGCCTGGGCCCGCCATACCCGGTCCGGTTGCACTTTTCCCGAAATTCTAATCTGGGCTATCCTAACATATTTCCGCCCAAGGAATCCATTTCCGTACTCAGAATTATCAAATTCAATGTCAAATTACGAAATTGCCCTTGGCAGCCCTACTTTTAGGGTTTTAGGGGTGTTTCCGTAATTATGCTTTCTCGGCCTTTTTTGTAAAAGTGCCCAACTGTAACCCTACCTAATTTTCGCCCCTGAACTCAATGGAACCATCAAATCATTGAAAATCCAACTCTAAGACCCATTTCTAGAGCTGGCCGAAATTTATGAGTTCTCCGGGGAAAATCGGGGTTTTACGATTTTGGCTCAGTAAACGCGTTCCTTTCTACTCCTAACCACTTTATTAACCATTACATTAGGTTAAAACTAACATTAAAACCCAATTTGAGCAGCATAACCCCTAGGCCATATCATTTCCAAACTTTAAAACCAATGGCAATCCGGTGAAATTTCACCGATTAAATTGCCCACAGCAGCCAGAATAAGCAATATACGAAAGAGCAGCATAACCCCTAGGCCATATCATTTCCAAACTTTAAAACCAATGGCAATCCAGTGAAATTTCACCGATTAAATTGCCCACAGCAGCCAGAATAAGCAATATACGAAAGTTTGGAAGTTACCTCAAGCTCCCACAAGCTTTTCCCAAATATTGCTGAAAACCCTAAGTGCTCAACAACAGATTTTGAGCTTCCAAACCTTAAAGAACAAAGAGGAGTAGCTTAGGATCGGAGTTACACGCGTTAGAAGCTAAATCGTCGGAGAAATCGGCTTACCTTGTGATTTTTCTTCTCCTTTCTCTCTCTACAAACCTCAACGTTCTCACTCCTCATTCAGCTGCTGTGTGCGACAGAAATGAGCTGAGGAAGATGATAACATATTTAATTCCATGCTGATGTCATCTTTTATTGAGATGATGTCATAATTCCCATTTTCGGATTTTCTGGCAGATTTTCTGCCCAAACTTTGAAAAATCATAACTAATTCTAGAAAACTCAAAATGAGGTGATTCCAAAGCCAAATGAAATATATTTAAGTTCTCTTCATAGGAAAAATATTGGCCATTACTAAAAATCACCACACAATTTCAGAATTACATAAAACTCATCACTTCCCCAAAACAGAGTTCAGTTTCCATCCCAAACTTTGGACAGTTATATCTCCTAGTTCACAAAACGAAATGGAACAAATTATATGTCCATTTTGAAGCTTGAGATGTGAACTATAAGACTGGAAAATTTCAGAATTTTTAGATACCATCTGGTCATTAAAAACGTTCACACAAACGGACTGCCCAGAATAGAATTTCACTGGACAGAATTTTAGATTTTGCATCTTTGCTTCCATTGGTTCCATTTTCATACCAAACATCATTCCCACATAAATTTTCACAAGGAATCTATTGGAATCATTAAAATATCCAAATTCCCATCACACATTCTTCAAAAGTGTTTATTCAACAATAATTACATCCACTTTTGAAGTCATTAGCCCTTAATCACTTTTTGGGATATTACATTTTATTTTTTATAAATAAATTTTTGTATGACCATTTTGCCTTAGAGGGACCAAAACCTATCATTGAAAATTAAAAATATTTTAGAAATTAGAAAATAAATTTAAAATTAAATTACAATATTAATTAATAAATAATAAATTTTTTAAAATGAAATTTAATTAAAAAATATTAATTAATTAAATAATAATAATTTTTAAATTTTACCACAGAATTTCTAGCGGAATTGGAAATTGCGACAGAATTTAATTCTGTCAGAAATTCCCTCGCAATTTCCGACGGAATTCAATTCCGTCACAAATTTCGTACAGATCTTTTCCGTCAGAAATTTCTGATAGAATTTTTCCTTTAGAAATCTTATGGTAAAAGACAGAATTTTCCACAGAAATTTCTGATGGATTTTTGTACGAAATTTTCTTGTCAAATTTCATCGGAAATTTCATGTTTTTTTTGTAGTGACTTTTGCCATTATTAAAAAATTAATAAACTTGAATTATTTTATATGAAAGTTTGAGAAAATAACTTAATTAGTTGCTATTCACATGAGCAAGTAAGAAATTAATTTCTTCATAGCAAATATAAGTACACTTTTCCTTATCATATTTTTTGCTGTTGTGTTATATGATAATTACAATTATTTGCTATGATTATCTACCGTCAAGTGAAAACTATTTCTGACCTTCTTTGCTACTACCTCCGATTTTAAATATAGGACATAATTTATAGTACAATTTGTATTACAAACTATGTCCTATATTTAGGACCGGAGGGAGTATCTTTTTTTTTTTTTGGAAAATCACTCCTAGGTCCCAGGGAAGCAAAATACTATTAGAAAAGTCCCTGAAAAAGCTGAAATATCTAAAAATTTCCTTGGGACTTTTCTGAAATTATTTCCCAAAGTCAAATGACACACATGCCCCTCTTCTATTATTTCTCTCTCTCATTCGTTCTACGTTTTCGCTCTCAAATCTGACCTTTGTTTTTCAGCTCCCTGCGCTCTCTCTCTCTCTCTCTCTCTATAGAAATGGTGGCAATGGTGAAGGCAAAAGCTTTGAAGTGGTGAAAGATTTGTGGGATGGGATATAAGATAGAAGGAAGAAGAAGATGGAAGGAATTAACAACAATGTATTTTGTTTCCATATCAGCATTTTCATAGTACCCTAGCACTTCAAACATACCACTTCTTCTGTTTCCTTTCCTAAAAACAGAGCACTATGACACCCAACCTCATTTTCCGTATTAACAACTACTACTGTTATATTAACAACTACAATTGCACGAATTAAAAACAATTTAATTTTTTCCATATCAGCATTTTCAAAGCACAATGAGGTTGGAAAAGGGGATGAGTTGGACTATTCATCATCATCATCATCATCACCTTTATCCCTTCCTTCTTTAAAAATGGCGGAAGCTTGAGATCAAAAAAATCCCACCATCTTCCTTCCATCTTCTTCTTCCTTCTATCTTACATCCCATCCCACAAATCTTTCACTACCTCAAAACTTTGTCCTTCACCATCGCCACCATTTCTACAAAGAGAGAGTGCAGGGAGTTGAAAAACAAAGTTCAGATCTGAGAGCGAAAACGCAGAATGAATGAGAGAGAGAAATAATAGAAGAGGGGCATGTGTGTTATTTGACTTTGGGATATAATATCAGAAAAGTCCCTAGGGACTTTCAGATATTTTAGTTTTTTCAGAGACTTTTCTGATAATATTTTACTTTCTTGGGACCTAGGAGTGATTTTTCCTTTTTTTTTCAACGAACGGATTCTTCCTTATTTTTTTTAGGCCAACAGCTTCTTTCCTGGCGAGGTTATCAACAGTTTTTCTTTGTTTGGTAAAAATAAAACATTTTTCCCGTCAAACTAAATTTAAATTTTCCTATTGACATAAAATTTTTTGGCTAATTATTGATATAAAACTAAAAAAATTTAATTAATTTTAAACATAGAAAATCAACATTATATATATATATATATATATATATATATTTATATTTATATTTCATTTGTTACTATTCATTTGTATTTTTTTTAACAGACTGCTATTTTACTGAGATGAGTTTCTTAAAAAAATTATATATTTTTACGTAGCGAATAGATTAAAATCATGACAACATAATTTTTATACGAAAATTTTCCACTAATTTTTGTGAAAACTGGCTAATCTAATCCTGTAATATTATATAGTTTTCTGCTGGCAAATATATATATATATATATATCTATATATATATATATTACTATATAGTTTTCTTCCTAATCTCTATTGATTCTCCATTGAAATGGGAGAGAGAAAGAAAATAATAGCGCCGGGGGATTTGATTATGTGAAGACCCACATTTCAACAGATGCAATGATCAAGTTACGCTACGCTAAAGAAAACTATGGAGAGCAGTAGAGGCACTGCAAAAATATTGAAAATATTACAGTTACAACCCCCCCCCCCCCCGGGGAATCTAATACTCCTAGCGAGTTTTATTCATCCAAGAATCATTAGTTCTGATTAAGGGAAAACTATTTTGCATGTATCCATGCTTTTTCTCAATTTTTGATTTGGTACCTTTATGTTTTTCTCTCTTAATTAAATCCTTTAATCTTGTTGAAGCTCCATTAGCTCTCATAAGTTTGCGCTATTAGCACTGTTAGCTCCTAAAAGATTTAACTAATAGAGAAAAAACACAGATAGTAAATTACGCTTCTTCAATACTCGTCCAATTTACAATATAGTAAGTCTTATTTAACAATTTCATGTAGACTAAAAAAAATGTTGTTTTAATTGAATCAAAACGAGGTCATACAAAATGAGTTGTCATTATTTAAGGCTTGTTTGATTTTATTATATATCTATGTTTATGTTTTAAATGCGATTTTGTAGAGTATTCTTTTTTAAACAAGTTTTTGAAACAAAAAATTTAAAAATGGTTTGAATCATTGTTTTCAACATATATTGAAAATGTGAAGTGGAGGGTAAAAGAATAATTCTTTTTTAATGAAAGTCAAATGGATTAATAACCGAAAAACTTTTATATCATATGTCCAATATCATGCCCTAACATAAGTTTGGTGAATGTAAAAGCCTAGGTACTTTTTAAATTGTTGAATACTAAAAAACCATTACATGTAAAATGATGAAGACAAATGTTGATATCTTGATCAACATCATTTGTAGACCTATATTTTGCTCCTTCGGGAGGAAGGAACTGTCTTTTCAGGTAAAAAACTTGTAGCTGATCTTTTGTTAAGTGGCTGAAAAAAAAACATAAAGAGATGTGGTGATCTAATTCAAGAGTTCTCTAAAACATAAAAGACCAAAGGAAGCTTTAAGTGAGATGTTTTTTCATTTAAAAGATTGCAATGACCCTCCGTGATAGCATATCCATGCTTTATAATAGGACATGCAATTTCTCTTTTGCTTATAATTGTCCATCCAATGGCAGGCACAGATGACCTGCATGAAGAAACCGATACCTTTCATGTTTCAAACCTGAAAACTAGATCCACATGAGATTATGAATGCCTGATTTCATTAGTTACAGCTTTTAGTGCTATGGATTTTCTCTAATGAATAATCTTATTCTTATTCATTTAGACAGTGGAGATTATGTTTAATTATGTTAGTCACCATCAAAGTTTGCCCATCTTGATATAACTTAAATAGGAAGTATACGTTTGAGCCATAATTTTATTTATTAGTATGACTGTTATTAATAAAAATACATTGTTCCCAGCCTCTCCTGGACTTTTGATAAACACAAAGTAACAAAACATAAATAAAAAAGAAAATTAATATTTCAGTCGTTATAGTGTTGATTCAATTATAACTCAATTTCTTGTACTTTAACTCGGTACAATTCAGTCCCTATAGTTTTGATTCATTTATAACTGAGTCTCTTAATTTTAATTCAATGTAACTAAATCCTTATAGTTTTAATCATTTTATAACTTAATAACTATGTTTTAAAAAAATAAAATCACATATATAATAATTTTAAAATTATTTTTCAGAACAAATTTATTTTTTTCAGAATATAATTAAAAAAACCTTTTTTTTAATATGTTTTTTTATTTTAAAAATAAAAAACTGTTTTAAACAACATGAAAGAGCTAACATATTTACAAGTTTCTTGTTCATTTTATAATTTTTAATTAAGTTAATAAAAAATAATGATTATTCTTATTCCGTTTTTCTTAATGATTGTTCCGTCATACCCAAACAGGGGAATTTGAAAATTTCAAAACTCATATACTACCTCCCATTTTTAATATAAGATCTTATTCGTAGTATAACTTATATTATAAACAAAATCTTATATTAAGATGTTATATTAAGGATGGAGGTAAGAGTCATTTGGAGATCCACCAACTAAAGACAATTTATCCCAACCTGTCTCATCAGTTTAAATTCTCCTTCCTTATCATATTTCTAATCTTTTACCCTCTAATTTCAACTTCATATTTTATAAGATTATTATTAAAATTCTAAAAAATATTAATTGCACTTATTTTTATAGGATCCAAGAGTGAGGCTTATTATTACATATTTATCTCTTTATTTACTTGAGAAAATTTTATGAGTAAGCTTCATCAAACTAATGAGTAGCTATTATATTGTCCATTCAATTCTAAATATAAGAGATAGGCATATAATTAATTAATATGAATTAAGAAAAATAGTGTATCGCCCGAAATTTGAAAAACATAGAGCCGCCACCAAAATTTTAAAAAAGGATTATTTTGGAAACCTTTTTTTGAAAGTGAAATTGGTCTACAAAAATCATTTAGGATTTGGGAGTCGATTGTGTATGGGGAAGGTGTTAAGCACCCCACAACACCCATTCATAAGAATGATTACCCTAAGTTAATTATTTAAAAATAAATATGGCCTTTAATCGTATGATAATTACCCAAATAAAAAAGAGAATATTTACAAAAATAAATGAAATAAAAACTAAAGAAAAAAATGAAAATTTATTTACAAAAAAGAAAATAATGAAAAATATATTTATTTACAAAGTTAGATTTGACCTAGGAAGAGAGTCTAGGGCCTACGTAGTTCAGAGGTAGAAATACGTGTCACTTTGTTTGTGTTTTTCAGAGGAAAAGTTCCTTTAATTTATTGGAGAAAATGATTTTTATTTGGTTTATGTTTTTTATTTATAAAAGCAATTTCTTTATTTTTTTCATGAAAGAGAGTTTTTCCATTTTATTTTCATTTATAAAAATGTGTTAAAATTTTTTTTTTTTGAAAGAGAACCTAAGAAAGGGATAAAGAAAAAAGAAGAAAAAATAGCATAAGTTAAAAGAAAAGGAAGCCAAAGGTAAAGAAACTTATGCATATCTTTTATCCTTGAAAGCTATTCAAACAAACAAGATGAGAAAATCACATGGGTAGATCAACACACCATTCATTGTATTTTCTTTATTCATCTTATAAATCCCTTCAATTTTGACGAGCATATATTGGGGGCAAGAGATCAAATTTGATCAAGCATATAAGAGTCACAAAGTGTGAAGACCTCTTTGCTCTCCCAAAATTCTTATGTTTTTGCTCTTCCCATTTTTTTTTTTTTTTGTGTCTTGCTTTAACCCTTGCACCCATATTTCTAGTCTCAAGATAGGTTTTCTTCATAAATGCTCCTTCTTTTTTAAATGTTCATTTTTGAATTTTTTTTGTATTTTATATTAAAAACTACCTAACTTGACCTAATTGCCATCAATGGATATTTTTGTTTAATTTTCGTTTTTTTTTCTTGTATTTTCTATCAATAAAACTTCTTAACTTGACCTAATCAGAATCAATCAGAGATTTTTTTTTATTTTATTTTTTATTTTTTTTTATTTTTCCCACAAGTAATTTTATAATTTAAAATTATTAACATAAATGAGATATTTTTTTTATTTTTTATTTTATTTTTTTATTTATTTTCTTATATTTTCCCTACAAGCAACTTCCTAATTTACACCTATGAATGGGAGATACTTTTTTATATTTATTTTTTATTTTTCTTTAATGAATGACAATGCCAATTTGGACACTAATCATTATCAATGAGAAGATTTTTTTAATTTTAATTTTAATTTTTTTTCCTTTTAATGATGATTGCCTATTTGGATACCGATCATCATCAATGGGAGGATTTTTTTTTATTTTCGTTTATTTATTTATTTTTTAATTTTTCCTTTAATAATGATTGCCAATTTAGACATCAATCATCATCAATGAGACGAATTTCTTTTATTTTTTTTATTGGTTTTTTAATTTTTGAGTGAGGCCCGGACAAAATAAGGTATTCACAGATAGTAAACTTTTATTTGTAAAAATATGTGTTGGTTTCCTTAAAATATCCCTTTTAATAATTTGTATTGAAGACTAGCTACTTCCTCCATAAAAAGTCCTCTAATATATATGCAATCAATAGTGAGAATTTGAAAAAATAATTATAAATTAGGAAAACAAAATAGATTGAGATATTACTTTTAGGATTAAAGTAAAACTGCTCTACTAAATTTTATACAAGGATTCCAGTGAATATTTAACTAAAGTATAAAGAACAAACATAATCAGAAAATAGCCTAAAAAAGATTCTAGAAAAACAACTTTTAGTGAAAAAGTCAAGTAATAAAGATAAATTTTTCTGCCAAGTGGTAAATATAGAATAGGTTTTTATAAAGGAAAATTAATGAAACGCTTTTTGACATAAGTGATCGATAGAGAAGGTTTGAGTTTTCCGGGTAGAAATTATGATTTAATATTTAATAGGTTAAGGTGCATCTAGAACCCTGAAATATATTTTCCGACACATTTAGTCATTTAGTATTCTAAAATAATTTGTTGTACTTTTAGCACCATAAAACATTTTTTAGGTGTGTTGGGCACCGTAAGGTATTTTATGGTGTAAGTTTTCCCTTAAAATATTTATTCTTTTGAAAGAAATTTTGCCCATGAAGTATTGTTTTAAGGTGCATTTAAACCACGTAATGAACTTCTAAAAGGTCCTTTAAGTGAAGGTATATCTAATACTGAAAGGATTTTTCAGCAGCAACTTTAGGGTGTTGGATCTTGTAAAAAATAATTTAGGATGTTGGAGGCACCACCATATACTCTAAGATATTAAATGTATTTAGAAAGATACTTTAACTAAATGCACCACAAATTACTTTACAATATTGAAGACACCTTAAAAAATATTTCAAGGTGTTGGACGGAACTAAATCCTATTTAATACTTCTCCAGTTCTTAATATGAGATATATTTAAAGAGTTGATTTTAGTCATAAATATAAAATAAAATTTTTATATTTATCAATATTTTTCTACTTTACCCTTATTAATGCTCACTCATCAACAATAATCAAGGAGGAGATGATGAGAAAATTAAAGAAGATGATTATAGTGTTTTAGAAAATATATGTCGTATTAACTAAATTAATTAATTTTTTTAATCTAATCAAATTAAATAAATATATCTTATATCAAAAGAAGAGGAGGATTGAGGTGTAGATGCTAAGT
The DNA here is from genome assembly GCA_963242795.1 of Inga leiocalycina. Lineage (NCBI taxonomy): Eukaryota > Viridiplantae > Streptophyta > Magnoliopsida > Fabales > Fabaceae > Inga > Inga leiocalycina. The sequence goes on along the minus strand of OY725322.1, from coordinate 40,632,817 downwards.
GTGAGTGGGCGCAACCATAACGGAACGGGGCGGTCTGCGGACGCATGGGTAGCAGATTTGGTCCGGTCGGTTCCACACTCCTTCAACGTGCAGCCGCAATTCCTAATAAAAGACAACGTAAAGGTCCAATCCCCGTTAGTTTAGTGTCCGACCGTTACGGTTGTCCCAAAAGGAAAAAATAGAAAAAGAAATTTAAAATTATAAAATCTTAAATCAGGTTTATTATTAAAAGTCGATAAGAGAATGAAAAAATTTAATAAGCAATTCACAACTCATTTTTTAAAAAATACCTAATTTAAAATTTTGTAAATTCAAAATTCTTTTCCTGTTTTTTTCTCTAGATTCAAATTATATAAATCTTTCTGGTAAAAAAATTATACAAGTCTTCCTTATATTTGAGTAAAAAAAATTACACCCAGTTTTATATTTGTCTGAATTTTGCTGCAATTATGTGACTTTTTTATTTTTGAAATTAATCCACGTTAAATGGGGCTACATATATTTTTTTCAATCCTTAACCATAATACTATTAATAAAAAATACTAATATTAAAATTTTAAATGTTATAAAATTCTTTTAAAATGTTCACATGTTAAGTTTAATTTTAAAAAAACAATAATCGTTATAAAAAATCGTCATTTGATATTAATGGTATTAGTTTTAAAAGATTGAAATCATTTATGCGTTTTTAAGTTAAATTTTAAACCCAAAATTTGTATATAGTTAAGGGCTAAATTTGTATTATTACCTATATGTTTAAACAAAATAGTATAGTCCATATTTTATGAAATCTAATGAATGGCTTGTACTAAGTATAATTTATGAATAATATAGTCTTTTAATATTGGAAGAATGAAAAGGAGATATAACACAAAATAAATAAGTTTTTAAATTTTTTTAAAATATATTGGGAAGTTTTATTTTAAAAATCATTAAAATTCCTCTAAAATTAAATAAAATTAAAAATTTTCTTGATTTTCTCCCTTACACAACACACAAAATTTCTATTTTTAGAGTATACAAGCATAAGTTTTTAATTTGGAAAAATTTTATTAAAAGACCACAAGGCCAAATTTATTTCATTAAAAAACCAAAACATTCTGAAATTACACTACAGGATCAAAAACCAAAATAGAAATAAATTTTGTAGATAAAAAGACAATAATGCCCCTCACTTTATTTTTTTTAAAAAAAGGTTTGATCACCACCAGAGCTCGGGTGATTGGCCATCGGTCAAGTGTCAAAGCTCCAATGCAGTCCGACTGGAGCTTCAACTATCGAAAATTAATGTGTTGTTCATAGAAGGATTTCGCTTGTTCATAAAGATTTGCCGATTTGTTCTTGAAGAGTAGGATCATGAACAGGTGTCCTTGGCATACACTTAAAAAACCTCATGTGACTGAAATTTCAGAATATTTTAGTCATTGACTGACGAAATAAATTTTTTCCTATGATCCTTTAGTAAAATTCTTCCCTTTAATTTCTTCAAAATAGGAAACTTGTATATACACTTATAAAACATCATGTGAAATATTTGCAATTTATTTTGATATTTATTGAAAAAAATATATACTTTTTTTTTTAAATGAAAGCAAAATTCAATAAAGACAAAATTAAAAGAGCAAAAGATGACGCCCTGGCTCAAAATAAAATAAAAACAAAACAAAACAAAACAAGAAGAGTAACGGAACGGCCCGCATGTGGGTCCCAAAATATCATCGCGTAATCTATGGCCGAAAAAAAAAATAAAAAATATAAGGGACGGAAACGAAAATGTTCAATCCAAGCTACAGTAGCTATTGCTGAGTCAAAGGCCACGGAATATCCGACGCTTCTCTTCTCCTATAAATACCAATCGCCATAACTTTCCTTATCACAACCTCCACTCAGAATTAGCGCTTCGTAATTACTACAGAAAGCCAAAGCCTCACACAAAGAGATAGAGAGAGACAGAGAGAGAGATAATTGCACTTTAATTTCATAGGAAGAGAGAGATCGATATGGAGATTATAAGGGTGATTGTGGGTCTTGTCTGGTTCAGCTTTATGAGTTTAGTTCTGAAACTTGCATTTTCATGGTGGGTGAAGCCTGTCCTAACACATCTTAAACTCAAAAGATGTGGATTTGGAGGGCCAACCCCAAGTTTCCCTTTCGGAAACATTAAAGAGATGAAAAAGCAGAATAACACAAACACTATTATTACTGATGATGATCACGATGGTCACTTTTCTTCATCATCATCCTCAAAACCCAGCCATAACATTCACTCCACCGTTTTCCCTTACTTCGCTCGGTGGCAGAATTCTCATGGTAAGCGTGCCTTTAACTATATATGTACTCCCTTTTAGTCTTTAATATAAGATCCATTTTGTAGTTTAATTTCTTTATTAGAGTGAATCTTATACATTACACCTTTTATATTTATTGGTGGAGATAGATCACTAACGTTAATTAATGTTGAGAAATGAGTTAATGATTAATGTATTTGGTTTTTTTTTTGGTCGAAATTAATGTATTTGGTTTGAATAATAATATGCAGGGAAAGTGTTTGTGTACTGGTTAGGGACGGAGCCATTTTTGTACATAGGAGAGCCAGAATTCTTGAAGAACATGTCAACCAAGGTTTTGGCAAAGAGATGGGGAAAGCCTAATGTGTTCAGAAATGATAGAGACGCCATGTTTGGAAGTGGCCTTGTTATGGTAGAAGGCAACGATTGGGTTCGTCATCGTCACATTATCGCCCCCGCCTTCTCTCCTCTTAACCTCAAGGTCTCTCTCTCTCTCACACACACACTCTCTCTCTAGGTTTTGAACATTTGGTGGGCTTTGATGAAAAAAAATGCACTCACCCAATGATTACGACTTTGAAAGGCACGTGACTTTTATCAGCAGACAAGGCATATAGTGGTAGGGTAGAGAATAGATATATACATGATTTGCATATATATATATATATATATAGGTTGTACCACCATACCCTAATAAGCTAGGCATCAAAATCAAGTCCATTTTGAGTTTTTCATTATCTAATTTATTTTCATCTTTATGAAAAAAACAGGCGATGACGTGCATGATGGTGGAATCCACGAACCAAATGATAGAAAGATGGTGTTCTCAGATAAATGCTGGGAATTCTGAGATAGACGTCGAGAGGGAAGTTATAGCGACGGCAGGTCAAATCATAGCGAGGACGAGCTTTGGGATGAGAGATCATGAGAAGGCGAGGCAAGTTTTTGATAAACTAAGAGCTCTTCAAATGACTCTCTTTAAGACTAATCGTTATGTGGGTGTTCCCTTTGGGAGTTACTTGAACGTTGAGAAAACCCTAGAGGCTAAGAAACTGGGCAAAGAGATTGATTCTCTCTTGTTGTCCATAATCGAATCTCGGAAAGAGTCGAAAAATAAGGGACAAACTTATCAGAATGAACAAGATTTGTTGGGTTTGTTGATGCAAGAGAATAAGTTGACCATGAGGGAACTCGTTGATGAGTGTAAGACTTTCTTCTTTGGGGGACATGAAACTACTGCTCTTGCTTTAACTTGGACTTTGCTGCTTCTGGCTACGCATGAAGATTGGCAAAACCAACTCAGAGATGAGATTAAGGAAGTTGTGGGAGATAATGAGCTTGTTGATGTCAATTTGCTCGCAGGTTTAAGAAAGGTACGTATGATATGAGCTAGATTCTTTTCAGTGATTTTCTCGCACGTTCAATTAATTAATGGCCACTTAATTAAGACGTAAATTAAAATAACTTACTAATCAACTAATAAAGGTTGGTATAATTAGTAAGGAGTTGGCTTATAATCTATAAGGTCATGAGTTTAAATCCTGTTGGTTCTTTGAGTCAGGAGACATACCTAGTCTGGTGAGTCGTGAGACCCAACTTATCTAAACTGTTTTGTTATAAAAAAGAATAACCTACTAATCAAACTTTTTGCCAGCTTGTTTGAAAATGTAAAAATATTTTATGAATAATAACTTTTTTTCCTCAAATTTTGTTGCCACATGGATCTAAGATATTTGGTTTCTCTTCAAATATAATGATAATAATGATACGCTAGATTAAGAAAAGTTTGAAACTTTGGAATTTAGCTTGTCTCATGCTATTTTGGATCATGTTCTACATGGTTTCATTTACCTTAAGTAGAGTGGGCCCGTATGAATAATTCTGCTGACACATATATCTATATATAGATGAATTGACCTATTGAAAAGGTTGATACGTGTCTGAGCATTTTTGTGTGGTTCAAGTTGTGGTTGACTATTGAAAGGTACGAATAAAACCATACAAAAAAAAACAAAGAAAGAAAGAAAGTCCACGCGACAAGACAAAGCATGCACGTGCACAGCTTGAGCCACAAAGTGCAAATATTCTTTTTGGAATCGAGAAAACGCGGTGACACTTTTAAGCCTTTACTAATTAATTAATTAATTTTGCTAAATCCACATTTGTACGTTCACTAACTTTATTTCATTTTTTCAATATTAAAGCCAAGACCGCGCAGCCAAGGGTCTGATAAATAAATGTAAACACGTCTAGAAGCAGCCACACAACATATATGAATTCGACCAAAACATAATATATATATATATATATATAGAAGAACAATTCTAATTCAAATCGATTATTCTAAGTCCATATATATAATTTCTTCATATTCACAATACTTTTTTATATATTAATTTGCAGATGAAGTGGGTGATGAATGAAGTTCTGAGATTATACCCACCTGCACCAAACGTGCAAAGGCAAGCAAGGGAAGACATTAAAGTGGACAACGTAACAGTACCTAATGGGACCAACATGTGGATCGACGTGGTGGCAATGCACCACGACCGGGAACTATGGGGCGAAGACGCCTACGAGTTCAGGCCGGACAGGTTTAAGGACGACGTTAATGGAGGGTGTAAGCACAAGATGGGTTACTTACCTTTTGGGTTCGGAGGAAGAATGTGTGTAGGAAGAAACTTGTCGTTCATGGAGTACAAGATTGTATTAACACTTCTTCTTTCTAGGTTTAAGTTTAAACTCTCACCCCGTTATCGTCATTCACCTTCAATCATGCTCTCTCTCAGGCCTGCTCATGGACTTATTCTCACACTTGAGCCTCTTCAATGATCACCTGATTAATTCAACTGTAAAATTGATTAGTTTGAAATATGGTATTAAAATCCGACCCGAATTGGTCAGCAAATTGGTGAAGAGTTTTAGATAGTATCTTGATGGGTCTGGTCAAGAGTTTTCGATAGGTCAAATGGGTTCGATTTTAGATTTTTTTCTCCTTTTCTTACTGAGCATGAAACGATGTTGTTTTGAGTTCAAGAAAAATAGAAGTGTGTCATATTTGTATTTTAGTAACTCTAGTTTGTTGAATTATGTGTAGTTTACATATAAATGTTCAATTTACTTATGAATTGATGCTTTTTTTAATTAAAATGTTACTCTTTTTGTGGTTACATACTTACATGTGAATATTTTTTATATTTTAATTAAATTATACTATTCTGGTCCTTAATATAAAACTTAGTTGATTAATTTGAGAGATATTAAGAAAGTTAAATAAATTGCTTTAAAGTATTTATATTTATTATTTTTTTCCAAACTAATTTGTCTGACTTACAAACTGATATATAATCTAATACTCCCTTCGGTCATAAATATAAGATAGAGTTGATTTTTTTTTTGGAGAGATTAAGGAAGTAAAATAAGTTACTTAATCATATCATATGTTATGTATCCTTAGACTATATATCATTTTATTAGTCAAACTAATTAGTTTGGAGGAAAAAATAAAAATATTCTAAAATAATTTAATTAGCTTCATTAATCTCTCTAAAAAAGTCAAATTTATTTTATATTTAAAATCGGAGAGAGTAATACATAAGTATTTCAGAAAAAACATATAACATATGTTCTAATATTAAGAACCAAAGGTAGGATTATTTTAATCAAGATTGGATTGACATCAATTTAATCACAATTGGACTCTTGACCGTTAGCCATTGTCTCAACTCACAACCAATTCAATGACGAATCCAATTTTCAACACCTACTTTAAAAAGTTTCCGTGTATAATGCGTGTGTATTTGCATATGTCAACTCCGTACTAGATGTCTGTCACCATTGGGACATTTTGTTTATACGACTTTCACACACAGATCTTGCCGGTGAATGACAGCAGGATCGATGTTGAATTTGATCGACAAAAACTAAAAAATGTCAAAGTTTTCCTTACCTATATATAAAATATGCTATCTGATTATTCCTGTTCTGATTGCTGAATATAATGCAGCTTGTTAATATTTAAAATTGAGTTTGAAAGTATATGTAGTATATTTAACAAATAAATTATACTATTTTTGTATAATAAAAGTTCACAATCAATGTAATGGACAAAGTCAATCTTTTAATATATTTTTATTAATATTTGTGTGCTGAATGGTTAGATAATTCAACCAGAGTGTTTGAAATATTGTAGCTAAAGTTTATAAAAACAAACATAGATAATTGGAAAAATCACTGTGAGGTCTCAGGACTATAAAAAAGGTCTCAAACTAAATTTCCCTATAAAAAATTCTCTAGGGACTGCATTATGATTAATTTGGAATGTAAAATTATTTTGTTGTCCCCATTGAATGAAAAATGAAAGGAACAACATATGCATTTATTGATAAGTGTTTGTGCCTATTTTGACAACTGGATGAGCTATTTTAACAAATTCATTTTCCTCCATGGAAAAGTTTTGAAATTTCAAGGGTAACTTTGAATTTTAAACAAATTTCATTACTTTCTTTTCCAATTATAGATTATATGATTCTTTGAAACTCCTCACAAGGTGTGCCTTTCTTTATGCATCTTGGTTTTACCAGGGAGGAAAATGAACTTGTCAAAATAGTTCATGCAATTGTTAAAAGCATAAGCACTTGTCAAAAAAACATATGCATTTGTCAAGATTGGCGCATTTAGTTTTGAAATTTCAAAACTTATCCAAAGAGGAAAATGAACTTGTCAAAATAGCTCATGCAGTTGTCAAAATATGTACAAGCATTTGTCAAAAAAAGCATATGTACTTGTCAAGATTGGTGTATTTAGTTTTGAAATTTCAAAAATTGTCTAGAAAGGAAAATGACCTTGTTAAAATAAGAATAAACACTTGTTAAAAAAGGAATATGCACTTATCAAGGTAGGGACATTAAGTTCTAAAATTTCAAAACTTCTCCAGGGAGAAAAATAGACTTGTCAAAATAGCTCATGCAGTTGTCAAAATAAACATAAACACAAATAAAAAAAGGCATATGTACTTATCAAAATTGGCACATTTAGTTCTGAAATTTCAAAACTTATCTAAGGAAGAACATGAACTAGTAAAAATAGCTCATGCAGTTGTCAAAATAGGCATAAGCACTTGTCAAAGTAGGGACATTAAGTTCTGAAATTTTAAAACTTCTTCAGGGAGGAAAATGACCTTGTCAAAATAACTCATCCAGTTGTCAAAATATGTATAAGCATTTGTCAAAAAAGCATATGTTGTTCCTTTCCTTTTTTATTCAATAGAGGGCAATAAAGTAATTTCATATTCTGAATTAATCACAATACAGTCCTAAGGATTTTTTGATAGAGGAATTTGGTTTGAGACTTTTTTATAATTGTTTATGGTCCTTAAGACCTCACAGTGATTTTCCCTAGATAATTTGTTAAGGGAAACAACAGTTCTGGGAAAATCATGATTGATACACAACAATTTGATATTTGTAATTGCATAAGTTGGATGTTTAAGGGAAACAATCGCTTGTCAATATATAGGTACATAAACTTCTCCTTTCTTAATGTAGGATCTAATTAAGAAGTTAATCTTAGTCCTAAATATAAGACATATTTTTTATATTTATTAATCTTTTTCTAATTTAACCCTATTAATACTCTTTTCACTGCTACAAATCAATTGTGAACACTTAATACTTAACAGTTTATAAAGAGAACTACCATCAAGTATGGTGAGGTGGAGTCCACATAAAATTATATAATGCTAATACTTAATGGTTAAAAAGAAGCACCTTCAGGTATGGCAGGTCGAATCCATGCAAACTAATACTTAACAGTTATAATAGTTAACCGTAAAGTTTGATTCATAAATACTAGCTTGACAATAAAATACAATAACCATTAATTATTGAAGGGTTGGTTCATGCGACCTATGAGCTCAATCGTATGGTCTAGGCTTACCTGAGAGAGCACGCACATATGGATGCGTACTTGAAGGAACTAACCACTCTTGTTTGTTCTCTGCACAAGAAGATGAACAACTAGATCGAAGGAGGGCAAAAATGAAGCCTAAAATCCTTCCTCAGATAAGAACCCATAGCCTTTTAGTTTTCTTTGTTTATTTTTGTTTTCTATTTTTTTCATTTGTAATGAAGGTGGGTTGCTAAACCAGCTCCAAGAATTAAAAAAGATATGTCACATACTTAAGGATTATAAAGAGAAACCTGTCAAAACATACAATAAATAACGGTTATTAATAAAATATGACAACTTTTCTTATAGTGCCCAAAACAACCAAAATGCAGCAATGATTGTGGGTATTGCGTGATGAAGTTCATAAAGAACATAATCACATACAAAGTCCCGATCCAATTGATCATGTACATGTATGTATATGCGCTATATATATATATATATATATATATTCAGTTAGCTATATATTTATATCTAACCTGATCTATAATTTCCTTTTGCACAAAATATTTTGAAGATGCATATTGCCATGAGTATAATGTGGCTCAATTAATGGAAGAAGTCACTGAAGAATTGGAAACTACTATATATATAATAGTTGTTTACATAGACCCATTAAGTATTTATGCCAGCATTATTCATATCATAGCCTCAATAAGCCTAAGTAAATAATAGTTTTGCATTAGAACTGTTATATATGTTACTGAATATATAAACACTACTACAAAAAAGTAAAGCTGTGGCCCTTATAATTACATTAACTGTGGCGCTAGAGAAGTGCCACATATCTGGACGCCACTAAAAAAAGCTGTGACGCTTCCAAGCACCACAACATTTAAATTTTTTTTTTTAAAAAAAATATCCTCCTGTGACGCTTGTTAGAGGAAGTGCCACAGGAGGGGGTCTCTTGTGATGCTTGCGTCAGCAAGTGCCACAGGAGAACAGATCTACTGTGGCGCTTACGTCAGCAAGCGCCACAAGAGACCCCCCTCCTTTGGGGCTTCTTTAAGGAAGCGCTACAGGAGAGTCCTTTTTTTTTTTTGCTTTTTCATTTTCTTTTTTTTTCTTGTGACCCTTTTTTATGCTTCCTGATTGTGAAGCTTTATATAAAATAAGTGGCTTTCGTGTTTATCATCTCTACAAATTATCAATCTTTCTATTTTATATTTCAACCTATTATATATATATATATATATATACATATAATTTTCACATTTAAAATTCAAGTTCCCCAACAATAATGTTCTTACACAATAATATATTTATTGTCATTTCCCCAACAATAATGTTCTTACATTAATACTCTCCAAAGCTAACATAAAAAATATCACAATACAAGAACTTGATATGTGAACACAGTACTTCAACAACTAATTAAGTAAATTAAAAGATTACTAAAAACGCAAGCTTGTCGGCTAAAAAATTTAACAAAGCAAAAAGACAAACGAAACAAGCTAGGTCTTCACTCTTTACTATTAAATTAGGAACAAAAAGGCAAATGTTATATTACGGTTTATCTTGACTTTACTAAAAAAAATTAAATAAAGCAAGCTAGAATGAAACAATCTTCTTCTTACGTTGGTGACGCTAGCTTGAGTGACGAGGATGAGCAAATGTGAGCTGTGGAGTGGAGTAGGGATCAACTGGAGTGGGGTTCAAAAGAGGAAGAGAGACATAGAGTATGAAGAAAAGGGAACAACTAAAGGCAGGAGTAGGGACGGACGAAACAAAAATGGAAAAAAGGGACAAGAGAATTTAATGAAGAAGACGAGTGTGTGTTTTTGTTGTGCAAGAGAAAGTGATATCTTTTACGGGGAGAGGGGCGTCAACGTGAGTTGAGGAAGAGAGAATAAAAAGGAAAAAGGGAGGGAAAAGATAAAAAAATAAAGTTAAAGGAGGGAAATCTGATTGACGGGAGAGTTGAAAATTCATATTCAGCCAATTGTGGCACTTCTTTAAAGAAGTGCCACAGCTGCCTTTTTTTTTACTTTCTTTTCCTATTTTATTTTTTTTAAATTTTGGGGACCAGATGTGGTGCTTGCCTCACCCTTAGGTAAAGACCAGCTGCGACCAAGCGCCACAGTTGGGTCAGGTGGGCCAATTGTGGTGCCTGCCTTGGAAGGCGCCACAATTGGCCCCACCAGCTGTGGCGCCTGGTGGAGCAGGCGCCACAGCTGGTCCCCAAAATTTTAAAAAAAAATTAAATAGAAAAAGAAAAAAAAAGGGCAGCTGTGGCATTTCTTTAAAGAAGTGTCACAAAATGTGCGCCACCTTTTAACCTTTTTGTAGTAGTGAAAATTAGGAACCGTTAAGTACTTGCTATAAGAATATATAAGGCTTTTATACATAATGATTCCAAACTATAATGTATTGACGAGAATAACATTAAGTATGGATTTTTCAGTAGTAGTGCTTAACAATAATCAAATAAGAGAGATATGAAGAGAATTAAGAAAGATGATTAAATTGTTTTAGAAAAAAAAAACTTGTCATGTTAACTAACTTTTATAATCTAATCAATTAATTTAGTAAATAAGTCTTACATTAAAGACCAATAGAAGCATAGTTTATTACTACCTCTATAGTTTATTACTACCTCTGGGCTATTATATAAGATTTAGTTTGTAGATCTTATATTAAATATTGGAGGTAGTAAATATGTTCATAATCATGAAATCATTATCTAAGAGTGTGTTTGGATGCAATTAAAAAAATTGCTTTTGAGGCCAAACCATGATTTGGAAAAAATTCATTCAAACACTCAAGATTTTTTCAGAATCCATTTTCCATGTGAAACCATGATTTGGGAGGCCTAAACCTTGGTTTGGGGAGAATCTATTTTTTCGAGCTTTGGTGAGCATGGCCGAGACAGGATCTCCAATATACCCCTGAATTTATGGTGAGCATGGCGCGCTTCTTTCTTGTGGGTCCCGCGCCCCTGGGATTTGAAGGAGGCAGTGCGCACGCACACAAAACACAATAACAATAATAATTCCTTCGATTTTCTTTTTTGTTACCGTGTGAAGAATATAACACGTGGAGACGAGGGTTTATTATTATATTAAACCACATTATAGACTAATAATATAATTTATAAAATAATTTTATATATTTTTTGATATTGTATATTTGACTAATTTTATTATTATAATGTTTTTAAAATTTATTTCGAATTTTTTTGAATTTATTAAACATTTAATGTTTAATAATGTATATAATATAAATTTATCCCTTACATGTAATTATTCAAAAAACTAATGTCCTTTTTAGTAATTTGACCATGAAAAAAGCTATTCTAACCATAACATCCAAACACTCTTACTTTATCAAAATCACTTTTTTCTCATAATCTATTTACTCATAATCTATTTTCTAAAAACTATTCTTCACTTTTTCTCCAGAAGCTATTAAAAAAAGCTTTGCCAAACACACACTAAAGATTTTTCGTTTCTGAATGGGAAATCGATTCTTATATTACAAAAGCAAAAGAACACAAATGATTAACCATTTGACCTATAAGATCTCTCATCATCCAACATCTCATTAAAGTTACAAGTGAGATTTATCAAAGATCATCGACAAAAAAAAAAAAAAAATTGAATGGGGCAAATAGAGCGACTATATGAGTTGAATTTCTGGATGGACATTTGGTTTAATGTTTGATTGAAATATAGCAACGAAAAGAGGTAATATGTAAAAGTAGAAGGATCCTTCTACTTAAAAACATGCTTATTAAATTAGGTCTAATGTTTTATTTAAATTTATGCTTAATATACTCTTCATGCTTGGTGTAAAAGTAAAAGTCCTCAAAGCCTACGGCTTCTTTATCTGTATTCTGAACTCATGGATTGCTATGAATCTTTTAGTGAATTTGAAAATTGCGTCAGCATAACGATTCCATTCGTAAACCCCTCCTTCAGGAATCTAGATCGTATCGCCTTCACCATTCCTACTGACGAGTAGTTCAAGAAGGTTTTAAATAAGCACCATCACCCTCATATTAGTGACTCTAGCAGAAAGGCTGCATGGATGAAGTTTAACTAATTACTCCATCCTGTCCTTAATATATGACATAGTTTTTTGTAAAGATTAAGAAAACTAAATAAATAACTCAATCATAATAATCCCTCATATCCTAAATATAAGACAGAGTTAGCTTTTTTTGGAGAGATTAAGAAAGCTAAATATATTACTTAATCATATTATATGTTGTATATCTTTAGATTATATATAAGTTTATTAGTCAAATTAATTAATTTGTAGAAAAAAATAAAAATATAAATACTCTAAAGTAATTTAATTAGCTTCCTTAATCTCTCCAAAAAAGTCAACTTTGTCTTATATTTAGGACCGGAGGGTGTATATGTTTTGTATCATTAGATTATATATTAGTTTATAAGTTACACAAATTGTGTTTGAAGGGAAAATGATAAATATAAATATTCTAAAGCAATTTATTTAACTTTCTTAATCTTTACAAAAATATCAACTATATCTTTTATTTAAGACCCAAGGTAATAATACCAATGGCTCTATACTTTGGGAAAGGGGAATGAGCTCATCATAGGCTGTGGTCATGCCCCTTTTGTTTCTTTCTACTATATACTCATTGATCCTTAATATAAGACTCATTTTATCATTTAAATTGAAAATTTGTGATGGACAAAAGACAATGTTTTTAATAGTTTTATCACAATTTTTGAAAAATTGTGGTGAATAGTTAGATAATTCGATCATACATACATATGTACATGTATTACTATACCTCCAATACTTAATATAAGATCTAACTAATTTATTACTACCTTTAGTCATTAATATATATACGTACATGTATTTCATAGTTTATTCCAATCATTAAGGTAACATCTAGTTTGTAATCCAAATTGTATTACAAATTATATTTTTTTTTTGGCCAAATTACAAATTATATTTTATACTAAGAACCAGCGGGGGGTAGTATATATGTTCATGATCATGAAATCATCATCTACGTATTTTTTGTTATTTTTTAAATAGAAAAGCGATTCTTATATTACAAAAGCAAAACAACACAAATTGTTAATCATTTGGCCTACCAAATCTCTCATCATCCAACGTCTTATTAAATGTAGAAGTGAGATTTATCAAAAGATATTATCGGCAAAAAATTTCAGTGGGGACAAAATATAGTGAATATGAGTTGAATTTCTAGAAGAACATTTGGTCTAATGTTTGATTGAAGTATGGGAAGGCTAATAAGGTAAAAAGAAGGTCTCATCTTTTTGTAAAAAAATTAGAAACAAATAAATTGGGGGAAATTATCAACAGGTCATAAATAAGTCGTATGAATTTGCTAAAATATGATAAAGTCCTAAGCAACTTGCTGGAGTTTTTGACACGTGAAAAATAAAAAGTAGAATTTTCCTTTGGACTAAACTTTGACTGGTCAGCATCTGGCGTTGAAGTGTTGATCGGTCGTCAACGATGTTGACCAGTATTTATTCTCCCCAGCCATCCAACGAAGCTTAACATTTGAATTATTTTTAAGAGAATGAGTCTCAAAATAATTGTAAGATAGTTGTTATGAAACATGGAGATTACCGGGTTTAAATCCTGAAAATAGTTTTTTTGTTTGTGGGATTAGGTTGTATATATCTATCTCTCTATATATTTTACTTGATGAGAGCCTTATGCATTAAACTGTTTTTTTTTTTTAACGTATTAAGCCCAATTTAATTGGATATGAATGGGACTTCCCAGATCAACTCAAGTACGCTTATATCTTGCAAGCCTAACATAATATATACATATATATACTCTACATGGTACTACATGTGATAGTAAAAGCCCTCAAAGCCAACTTCTTCTTTATCTGTTTTCTGGGGGCGCAGCTTCTCTCCCTGGCGCCTCCCGTCCTTGGCGCCTCCATTGCGGATAAACGGCACGCGTTTGAAATATGGGTAATGTAAAGAAGGGACGTGTGACTGTGAGGAGTTAAAGTAAATGGGGAGTTGCAATTTTTTTTGCTTTTTGTCAGGTAAAATTAAGGAGAAGCAAATAGTGGATCGAGTGAGATTGCATGGCCCCACCAAATTTCAACTGTAAAGTGATCTTTTTATTCAAAATCAAATTTATTTATAAATAATTAAATACTCCTAATGTTTTACATAATAAAATTATTTTTTAAAAAATCATATAAAAAAATTAATAAGTCCTATTAATTCCAAACTTTATAAAAATAAAACCCACATCCCCAATGAAATAAATAGATATAATCATCCTTTAATAAATGATAATCTCTATTGATCTAACAAATCAATTTCTTTAAACTTATTTTATGATTCTTATGAAATTTTTATGGTTTAGAGTAGCCAATTGATATGTTAACATAAATGTTATGATTCTGAATAAAAAAAAGGTTTATTAGAATCACAAAAATTATGTTAAATCTGATTTCATATATGAATAAAAATTAAGTGTAGAGCATCTGATTTAATAAAAATCTGAATAAAAATTAAATGTAGAGTATCTGATTATGAATAAAAATTAGATTTATTAGAATCATAAAAATTATGTTAAATCTGATTTCATATATGAATAAAAGTTAAGTGTAGAGCAACTGATTTAATAAAAATCAGGTTTATCAGAATCATAAAATTTATGTTAACATATCAATTGGCTACTCTAAACCATATAAATTTCATAAGAATCATAAAATAAGTTTAAAGAAATTGATTTGTTAGATCAATAGATATTATCATTTATTAAAGGATGATTATATGTATTTATTTTTTTGGGGATGTGGGTTTTATTTTTATAAAGTTTGGAATTAATAGGACTTATTAATTTTTTTATATGAGTTTTTAAAAAATAATTTTATTATGTAAAACATTAGGAGTATTTAATTATTTATAAATAAATTTGATTTTGAATAAAAAGATCACTTTGCAGTTGAAATTTGGTGGGGCCATGCAATCTCACTCGATCCACTATTTGCTTCTCCTTAATTTTACTTGACAAAAAGCAAAAAAAATTGCAACTCCCTATTTACTTTAACTCCTCACAGTCACACGTCCCTTCTTTGCATTACCCATATTTCAAACGCGTGCCGTTTATCCGCAATGGAGGCGCCAAGGACGGGAGGCGCCAGGGAGAGAAGCTGCGCCCGTTTTCTGGACTCATGGATTGCTATGAATCTTTTAGTGAATTTGAAAATGGTCCAAGCATCAGGTCAAAAAAAAAAAAATGGTCAAAGCATGATTCCATTCCTAAACGCCTCCTTCAGGAAACTTCTAGATTCTGTCGCCTTGACCATTCCTCTTGACGAGCTCAAGAAAGGATTTAAAATAAGGGGAAATTTCACTTAACCTGTTAAAACAAATTTATTTCGGTCAACTCCAAAAGATTTTAAACTTTCAATGCACCCCCTTATGTCAAAATAAAATTAAGTTTTATGAATAAAAAGATAATAATATCCTTACTTTATGTTTTTGAATTCTTTTATTTATCTTGTGAATTTCCTTATTTACCTTGTGAATGGCCAAAATGTTTTTAACTCCCTAAATTTTTTTGAATCCCTTTATTATTCGTCTTGTAAATCTATTTATTTGTCTTATTAATGTCCTTATTTATCTTGTAAATTCTCTTATTTCTCCTGTGAATGGCTAAAATGTTCTTGTTAACTCCTTAGTTTCTTTTGAATTCTTTTATTTATCTTATAAATGCTTTTATTTGTTTAGTAAATACTCTTATAAAAAAAAATAATGCAAGGGCATTATTGGCTTTTTACAAAAAAAATTTAATTTCATATTTACCTACGGGGATGCAATGAAATTTCAAAATCTTTTGAGGTTGACTGAAATAAAATTGCTTCTATGGAGCTAAGTGAAAGTTTTTCCCTTAAAATAGAGTCTATGGTCATGATTCTGGTTTTTCTCTACCAACTTTCTTTGAAATCTGTCTCTGTAGTTTTGAACATTCATATCAAAATTCAACAGTGCAGATTAATTTGTACTACCGCTAAACTTTGATATAAGATACAGTTAATAAATTTAGGGAGATTAAGAAAACTAAATAAATTATTTAATTATAACATATGTTTTATTATCTTTATAAAATATTTATATGTATTATTAGATTATACCACTACTAGTCTATTACATATTAAATAAATTTCAACAAGGCCCACACGTTATAACATAGGTAAACCTTAATAAAATTTTAAGTAGCCCAATATATGCCCAAAGGCTAAGCAACAAGGGGAAATTTTTCGTCACTAAAGCCAAGTATACCAAAATTCTCTGTAATCACATCAATTGAAGACATCAAAAAAAAAAAAATCAATTGAAGATGATGTAAGGACCGCATCTTCTCACCAACAGGGAGAAGGTTTGATTTCCCGTCGTGGCTTTTGGGGAGGTATCCTAGTTTCTAGGTGCCTAGGTAAACGTCTAAAAGTAATTGATGGCTTGTCCTGCCCAACATTAGTATGACCTAGAAGAAAGGGAGATTCCGTCCTATCCTTGGATCATGGGTGAGCCCAAACCATTTCCTAAAATTTTAGGCATCCAAAAAAAAATTGAAGATGATGTATTTTTTCTTCAGTAACATATATTTAGAGCTAGGAAAATAGATCAACGCCTAGGTTGTGGACTGGCCTGCACCAACCCACGGGTCGAGCCTATGCAGCTCGCACTTCTATGGGTTGGCATTTTGCCAACCCTAAACCGCAGTGTGCGGTTTACGGGTTAGCTCACAGGCCCACATATTTTTTTGAAAAAAAAAAATCCTATTTTTTAAAAATAGTCGAAAATACGATACACATATATATGAGTTATTAAATTTACTTTCCTAGAATCAATCATTCCTCTTATAAAAATTTAAAAACATAATTTATAATTTAAGAGATAAAGTTATTAAATTTGTCAAAGTTTATAAACAAAATATAAATTCATCCTCAATCAATCAAAATATAATAATTTTGTTTAAAAAAAAAAGGGAAGATGCTAAGATTTTTTCTTTTTAAATTGTGAGGTGTCAAGATAGAAGTTGACAACTTATAAATATTGTAAAATTATTATATATATATATATATATAAAATTTTGCGGGCCACCTCGCCAACCCGTAGGCTGGCCTACATCATCTCTTGGGCCATTGCGGGTTGGGATTTTCCCAACCCTAACCCTATCCCAACCCGCGGGTTCGCAGGTTGAGCTCGCGGGTTGGGCCCGTATAACCGGCTCTACATATATTCATACTTCTCCAATCTTAGAGGATATATAACTGATTTTAGTGGTAGAAAATGTATATTGGTTTCCTAAAATATCTATTTTAATTATTTGTATTAAAAATCACCACGTGATAGAAACCACCTTATAAATACAGCTAATAGGAATAATTTAGAGAACAAATTGTAAAATTAGGAGACACTGGATTGTAATCTAATATTCATAACTAAAACCACTACGTGATAGAAACCACCTTATAAATACAACTAACAGGGATAATTTAGAGAACAAATTGTAAAATTAGGAGACACTGAATTGGAATCTAATATTCATAACTAAAACAAACCTCTTCACTAGTTCCTATATATCTAAGACTGAATAAGTACCATATACAGTACTCTCTCCGGTCCTAAATATAATATGGAGTTAACTATTTTTGGAGAAATTAAGAAAACTAAATAAGGTGCTTATATATCATATGTTGTGTATCTTTAGATTATATATTAGTTTATTAGTCAAACTAATTAGTTTTAAGAAAAAAATAAAAATAAAAATATTCTAAAGTAATTTAATTAGTTTCCTTAATCTCTCCAAAAAAATCAATTGTCTTATATTTAGGACCAAAGGGAGTAATATTTAATAATTTGCATTGAATTTTGATATGCTCCCCATATCCTCAAGTTCAGAGGATCTAAATTGAAACTGTCTGAAGGAAAAAAAAAACAAAAAAAAAAAGGGCGAAGGTGCAAATTTAGCAATGAACAATTTCGCCCGGAACATCTATAAGATTTATCTATTTTTGGATGCAAAAGTAGCAATAAACTATTTTTTTGGAGCAGATTTAGCAACGCCGTTAAAAAACACTTAATTGCCGTTACGTTTTGAAATGTGGGTCTCAACAGGTTTCTCTCTCTGTATTATTTTAATATTTTTTTAATGAAAAAATATCACTTAGGTCACATGAAAAAAAAATTCATTTCAGGTAAAGCTCAAAAGATTCTGAAATATCTACACCCCTTGGGTTAAAATGACATTAAGCTCTATTAGTAAAAATAACTTAAGTTTTGCACTAAAATTTCAGAATCTTCTGGGCATTAACTAAAACGAAATTTTTTTTATGCAGTCTAAGTGATATTTTTCCATTAAAAAATATTAAAATAATACAGATAAAGAAACCTGTTGAGACCCACATTTCAAAAACTAACGGCCGTTAAGCAAATTTAACGACATTGCTAAATCTGCTCCCAAAAAATAGTTTATGACTATTTTTGCACCTAAAAATAGATAAGTCTTATATATACTCTGGACGAAATTGTTTATTGCCAAATTTGCCCCTTCACCCAAAAAAAAAAAGAAAAAAAAATCGAAACTGTCGTGCCAAAACGGAACATATCAAATAAGCACTCTAACGGCAATTGAGAAGCAATCAAGCACGTCTTCTAGCATGTAGAGTCAATTGAGAATTGAAAAACTTTTTCTTCCTTAGTGTTCAAATAATTTCCTATAATGCTCTCGTCTTTCTTTTACATCTTCAGTAGGACCTCTTATTGAATGTAATATGTAAAACATTTATTATTTAATATTATTTTGTCTTGTATAAAAAAAAAAAAGAAAGCCGAAATAAAACTATATTTTGTATTCTTTAATTAAGAATAATTATTCTTAAATAATAATAATATGAATAAGAATATAGCAAATATAAAGTCTCACTTTTTTATGGAATAAAATATATTTATCATAATGCAACCAAATTGGGAGCTGAAAATGCCTTATAGGTAATAACTCCGATTTCTAAGGACAAGGGGGACAGACAAGGTTGGGATTCTGCAGGGGTGACATTGATGTGAAGAGTCATCACACAAATATTTATATTTATAAATACAAATAATAACAAAAAAGTAATTAAGAAAAAGTGTAAACATAACAAATACTATAAATCCTTTTCTCATAAAAAAGAATTTCTTTCCTGAAGACTTTAGTGTTGACCGAATTCAGACCTAGTTGAATTACAAGTCCAATCTGACTTGTATCCCTGCATTGGTTCACAGCGCTACTACACAGTAAATTACGTTCCCCTTATGCGCAGATGTATCCAAATAATAAGCATCGTGAAAAATCAGTCAAAATTCAATAAAGCATCTAACAGACAAAAATTCTCTAGTATGTGCAGATTGTTCCATGATGTTAGAGCCTCAAGATACCCTATAATGTAAAAACAGACTAGAGGTGTGTTCTTCTCAAGAACCCATAAAATGGGTTTGCATTTTTGCAGGCAATCCCAACTTACCCCCTCAGAAATGTTTCATCTTAAATCCATATCAGCCATTTTACTCTGCACAGCGTGATCCATAGCCGAAATTTGGGAAGAAAGTGCATGATTGGCAAATCTGCCTAACCAAATTTAAAGCAAATACAATTGAGAATAGAGATATTCACGGATTTTATAGTAATCCTCACACAGAGGACCTTCAATGACAATTTGCTGAGTACCAGAACCACCACCCTGGAAGGGGAAGAAATGGAGGTTAGTATGATCAGCTCTCGATCCAAATAGAACGAATGTTCAAAATAGCCAATAGGACTTAATGTTCAGAACCACTTGCCTTCTGAGTTGCATCACCAACCTTGCGTAGAGTCACGTATTCACCACATCGCAAAGCCCCACCAGCAAATTCCACCTGCAATGACTTATATGTCATGTTACTCCTTCCAGTCCTAAATGTAAGACATTTATATAATTGGGGGAGATTAAGAAAGATAAATAAATTAATTAGTTATAGCTTATGTGATATGATCTCTCTATAATACGTACATGTAATATTAGTTTAGATATCAGCTTATAAGTTAGCAAATTAGATTGCAGAAAAATGATAAGAGATAAAATGGAAAAAAATCTTACATTTAGGACCAAAATTCACCTCGAAACTAGGTCCTACATTTAAGACCGGAGGAAGTACAGAGTTTTATATTATTCAACTTTTTTATTCAAATGATATATAGCTTTATAAAGTTAATATTCAGCTTTTCCCTGTAATCAAGGCTGCAGAACCCTTAGTAATAACATTTTTAACCCATTTTAACAGACCAGACATGATTATATTCCATGGAAGGTACAACATCCATTTTAAAATCTGTTGATGGATAATTATTATAGGAAATACTCTACACGCCAAGGAGCAATCTTTACAAGGAAAAAAATGGATAACTGTAGAATTACCTGAACACCCTTGGTGGAGAGGAACTGCTTGAAATCTGCCAATTTTAGATCACCAACAAGAACAGACTTATGTGGAGGAGCTGCAGTTGAAAGTGGTACTGATAGATTGCCATTTTCCGTCTTCCCCACTTCAGTGTCAGCCCAAGCTATTTCGTAATCTCCAAGCTGTAGTAAACTCATTATGAATGCATTGAATGACTGGCAAGTAAATGGAACAGTATAGACATGTCCAATATTCACCTTTTTGAATAGTACATTACTCATCAGCTTCTCAGATAGTTGAACCTATAACAGGAAAAACAGAACATGTTTAATATTGGACATATTGGAAGATGGTTGAAAAATAGGACCAAAATTTGTCTACCTTACCTTGTAAGCGCACAAATCAGATGTGACATCAATCGTCTCTTCAATTTGAGGAGCATATACATGAGGGCAAACAAACTTCAGGCAGTGTTGCTTCAGATGCTCTGTAGCTTCAGCTGATCCATGCACCAAAACCTACAGAGAAAATAAATACACATAATAAATTAAAGTAATCCAATATTTTGTTTGTTTGTGAAAGATGGATTCTATCTTTATGTCTTCGTGAATAAATATAAAATAAATAAATAAAGCAAAAGACAAAATAATAGTAAACTGTTTCAATCTTTTCTTTGTATAATTCTTAAGTTCATATTCCATACAAGTGCTAATAATTTCAGGTCTGGTAAAAGCAAGGTTCAGACTAACCCTGGATCCTATTGTAATATTTATGAATTAATTATATATTTTGGGATTCACATCAGCAAGTCATGACACTATGATGGTTAAATCTTTTAATAGATATTGATTTTGTTTCTATTTTAAAACGTTGCAGTTTATCCAAACTCTTGGACAAGACAGCTAGAACTCTGAATGTGAAGCTACCTATTTCTCTCCTCAAGATTCTTATATATGGTTCATTCATTTCAAGGCCTTGGCAAGATCTACCAAGTTATAAAGCTTTGGAAATTTTCTTCTAAAATCATCTCATTTTTCCTTACACCTGCCTTAAACCAACTCCAAACCATGACACTTCCCAGCATTTGTGGATATCTAGAAGTTGTTAATGTCTGGAGAGATTGTAACACCAAATTGAAACTGAATTTCAGGGTCAGAAACTGCTTCACTCTTTATATATAAATAAATATACCTATACTCGTTCTATGTGAACCATCAGAAAACATTCTGACATTAGTCACGCATACTAACAGATTATTTATTTATTGTAACCACCATAAGATAAAGTCTAAATTCTTTTCTGGCATCTCGAAGTCTAGCAGCTTTTTTGGGTGTGTGGGGTTGGGTTGTTCAAATTATGTTAAGCACCGAACAGGGGAGGTAACACGATAATGAAGGAAAGGGAATTAAAAATTACTCTGTTATAGAGGGATAACAAGTATCTCGTTAAACTCTAGAACAGCCCAAGAGGATCTCCAAACTTTAGTAATACTCAGAAAATATTCGATGCTCTATTCCGAAGGCCAAAGGCCAAATTTATAGAAGTACATAGAGATAAAAATCTAATCCAAAATTCAAACTAGGAAATCTAAATAATATAAAAAATACTGGAATATCTAAAATCCTATTCAAACTAAATAATATCAAAAATACTAAAATAATATCTAAAATCCTACTTGTGGATATTCCACGTATTTAAAATAATATTGCAGAAATCTGGAAAAATAATAAATATTACTAAAAATTTCCTAATTAGTCCTGAGACGCTTATTCTTTCTGGAATAAATCAACCTATAGCGATTTGGGTCGCTATCATTTCTCCCCCCTTGGAAAGTCGACTTGTCCGCAAGTCGAAAAGAAGGAAACTGGGTTGCTATAAGATCATATTCCTCCCAAGTAGCCTCCTCAGGAGGACATTGTTCCCATGTGACGAGGACTTCCAAACGGTGATCCGGGGTCCAACGATGGCGCAAAACATTGGAAGGTGTAAGAAGAAGCTCCATATCAGTAGAAATAGGAAGGGAAGGAGGAGGTGTGGCGGTGAACGGCCCATGTGCAGGGCGAAGTAGTGAAACGTGAAAAACTGGGTGTATTTTGGCATTAGGAGGAAGTTCAAGTTCATATGCGACCTTGCCAATACGTCGCAGCACCTTAAAAGGCCCAAAAAAGCGCGGGGACAATTTCTCAAACTTGGAGCGAGCCAAAGAGCGTTGGCGGTATGGCTGGAGTCTGAGCCAAACAGCATCCCCAGGAGCAAAAACAAGGTCCCGGCGGTGTTGGTCAGCATGCAACTTCATGCGGTGTTGAGCTTTGAGTAAGTTCCCCTTTAAAATTCGTAACATTGCGTCACGGGTTTCAAGTTGGTCTTCCAATTCCGCTACCCTAGTCTCACCGCGTACATAAGGAAGGAGGGGCGGTGGATCCCGACCATAAACCAATTTGAACGGGGTAGTGTGGGCAGCGACATGATATCCTGTGTTAAAAGAGAATTCGACCCAACAGAGGAACGTACTCCATTGCTTGGGTTGCTCATGTGCAAAACAACGGAGGTAAGTTTCGAGGAAACGATTAACCACTTCTGTTTGTCCGTCAGATTGGGGGTGGTAAGCTGTGCTCATGTTCAAGCGAGTTTGGCTTAAGCGGAACAACTCTTGCCAAAAGTGACCAAGGAAGAGAGGATCCTTATCAGAAACAATGGACCGTGGCATGCCGTGTAAGCGAACTATCTCTTGACAGAAAGTGCTGTCCACAGACTTAGCAGTAAAGGGATGAGAAAGAGCAATAAAGTGACTGTACTTACTTAGGCGATCCACCACCACCAAGATGACGTCAAATCCCTTTGATTTGGGGAGTCCGGTGATGAAGTCTAGAGATATATCCTCCCAAATCCGATCCGGGATGGGAAGAGGCTGCAGAAGGCCGGCCGGAGCTAATGTTTGATACTTATTCTGCTGACACGTAGTGCAACGTTGGATGTAACGCTTAACGTCATTCTTCATCCCTTTCCAATACAATTGATCTCCTAAGCGGCGTAGGGTTTTAAGATAACCACCATGGCCACCCGTCGGGGTGGAATGAGCTTCAGCCAACAATTTGTCACGTAGTTGAACTAGATTAGGAATGACTAACCTTGTTTTGTAAAATAAACAACCATTAGAAAAATGGAAGTGAGAATGTTGATCCGGGTGGGCTTGTAGTGCCTCGATCCGCTCCTTTGTGTCAAGATCCTCCATCAAGGCCTGCGGTAGATGATCGAGTTCATGGGCCATGGGAATGATCATTTGGAAAAGATTTGCCTGAATAGGGCGTCGAGAGAGGGAATCGGCTGCGGCATTTTCTCTTCCTGGTTTATAGTGGATGGTAAAATTAAAGGGAAGAAGTTTTACCATGAGTCATTGCTGAGATGGAGTTACAATTTTTTGATCCAATAAGTGCCGCAAACTGTGATGATCCGTTTGCACAAAAAAATGGTGCCCAAGCAGGTAGTGGCACCACTTCTGAAGGGAAAGCACCAGGGCTAGTAACTCACGATCATAGGCCGATTTGTAGCGGTTGGAAAAAGAGAACCCTTTGCTGAAATAGACAATAGGGTGGCCTTGTTGCATTAATACCGCCCCAATCCCATCCATGGAAGCATCACATTCAACTGTAAAAGGTTGATGAAAATCTGGTAGCTGAAGAACGGGGGTGGTGGTAAGTGCAATTTTTAGTGCTTCAAAGGCAGATTGAGCTTGTGCGGACCACTGGAAAGCATCCCTCTTGGTAAGGTTAGTGAAGGGACGAGCGATGATTCCATAGTTTTTCACAAATCTCCTGTAATAACCAGTAAGGCCGAGAAACCCGCGTAAATCTTTTACGGAGAGTGGTGTAGGCCAATGAGCAACGGCCCGAATCTTTTCTGGAACGACCTCCACCCCACTACTAGTAACGATATGCCCCAAATAGTCAATCCTAGTCTGTCCCAGAAAACATTTCTTGTCATTTGCAAAAAAGGATTGTTGTTGCAAAAGCCGAAAAACAACTCGAAGATGCTCGAGATGGTCCTGTGCAGTAGCATTGTATATCAGGATATCATCAAAAAATACGAGCACAAACCTCCGCAAGAATGGTCGGAATAAATTATTCATAATGGCTTGAAAAGTAGCCGGGCGTTAGTAAGTCCGAATGGCATGACAATAAACTCATAGTGGCCCGAATGCGTCCTAAATGCAGTTTTATGAATATCCGCAGGTAACACACGAATTTGGTGATATCCAGATCGTAAATCAATCTTGGAAAAGTATTTAGCTCCATGCAATTCATCCAACAGTTCATCAATATTTGGTATGGGGTACTTATCTGGAATCGTGATTTTGTTGAGTCGACGATAGTCCACACACAATCGCCAAGTGCCGTCCTTTTTACGAACCAGCAGTACTGGGCTTGCAAAGGGGCTGGAGCTAGGACGGATAAAGTTTCGATCTAATAAAGTTTGTACTTGAGATTCAATTTCATCCTTCTGGAAATGAGGATATCGGTAGGGCCTCAAGTTGGGTGGGGATGCATCAGGTACTAGGGAAATTGTGTGGTAGTGCCCATGAGGAGGTGGCAAAGATGTGGGTTCATCAAAGACAGTAGGGAATTCTTGTAAGATCTGTGAGACATCAAGAGCAGTCTTTTTGGCTGTCTCGGTTTGGTAAAATTCAAGACTCTGCAGACAGATAGACGTGTCCATGTTTGGGGTTACCCCCTGTAATTTATATCTTTTGCCCCCAACCCAGAATATCATGTACATTTCATTCCAATTCACTTGTACCGTATTAAGAGATGCAAGCCATTTGATGCCGAGGACTAAATTAGATCCAACTAATGAGAATGGATAAAAGTCTTGTTTTATAGTCAAACCTGGGAGCTGTACTTCTACGTCCTTGCAAATCCGATTGCACCACACGACTCATCCGTCCCCAATCCGCACACCAAAGTTTGAAACCTCACAAGTGGATAAGCCAAGTTCCTTTACCAACGAGTCGGATATGAAATTATGGGTTGACCCACTGTCAACCAGCAGAAGGACCTTTGTTGAGCCGAGAGTGCCACTTAATTTCATAGTGGTTGCAGATGGTTGCCCAAGAATGGCATTAAAGGAAACCTCCGTACCTTCAGGTATCTCAGAATCGACTTCTTCGATTGCCTCAAGCGTTTCTGTCACTGGGTTCCCGTTTTCATCAATCTCCATTAGAGAAAAAGAGCTAGTACAACGATGCCCAGGCCTAAAAGGATCCCCACAACGGTAACAAAGACCTTTATCACGTCGGCGCTGCCGTTCGGTGTCGTTCACGGGGCTTCTGGTTGTGGATGAGTATGGCGCAAGAGAGGTTGATGATGAAGCCATCGCCGGCGTGGAGTTGCCATGACCAAAAGGCGTCACCTAATTCATTCTAGTCTCACGTGAGAATTGATTCTGTGAGGATACTGCACCGGGTCGGGTCTGTGGATATGCAAGACCCATTTTCAGTCCTTGACTCGTCGCGATTTTGCCTTCATATTCGAGAGCCAGACTTGTCGCTCGAAAAACGGTTCTGGGCTTGTGGATGCGCACGTCGGATCTTAGTTCTTCTTTTAGTCCATTCAGAAACACCCCAAGTAAGCAGTGATCGGGCCAGTCTGAAACTCGCGCCGCTCTCCTTGCCCATTCCTGACGATATTCATGGACAGAACTTGTTTGTTTGATGCTGCAAAGGTGTTCGTCTGGATTTTGATACTCTGGCGGACTGTAATGCTCCTGCAATGTCTTCACTAATTCATCCCAGTAGAGTGTCGAGCGTTGCGCGCTAACCCATGCGAACAGGTCTAGTGCATCTCCTTCGAGATACATGGACGCCACTTCCACTTTGTCTGATTCGGGAGTGTCATAGAAGCGAAAGTATTTTTCGGCCTTGAGAATCTAGCCACGAGGATCACCCCCACTGAATTTCGGAAATTCGATCTTCACATATGGTTGCCGGAATCCAAGTCGAGAACCGTCAGAGTCGGAGTCGCTGTCTTCGGGATGACGTCGAGATTTTTATCTGCGTCGATTTGGGCGAGATGCTTTGGCTTCTGATGCCTCCACCTTCTCTGCTAGAATGTCTAAGGTGTCGAGTCGCGCAGCAATGGCAGCCAAAGGGTCGGCTGCAAATGGGTTCTCGCTCGTGCCTGAGGATCGTGTTTTAACCATTGTTCTCTGATGCCAAATTGTTAAGCACCGAACAGGGGAGGTAATACGATAATGAAGGAAAGGGAATTAAAAATTACTCTGTTATAGAGGGATAACAAGTATCTCGTTAAACTCTCTAGAACAGCCCAAGAGGATCTCCAAACTTTAGTAATACTCAGAAAATATTCGATGCTCTATTCCGAAGGCCAAAGGCCAAATTTATAGAAGTACATAGAGATAAAAATCTAATCCAAAATTCAAACTAGGAAATCTAAATAATATAAAAAATACTGGAATAATATCTAAAATCCTATTCAAACTAAATAATATAAAAAATACTAAAATAATATCTAAAATCCTACTTGTGGATATTCCACGTATTTAAAATAATATTGCAGAAATCTGGAAAAATAATAAATATTACTAAAAATTTCCTAATTAGTCCTGAGACGCTTGTTCTTTCTGGAATAAATCAACCTATAGCGATTTGGGTCGCTATCAAATTATCATCTGCTTACATCTACAAAATGTTTTATATCAATTAAGTTCTTATGATCACATACTTGTCAAATGATGACAAGCTATGACTTGCCTAGATGGGCAGTTTCATTCTGTTAGGTAATGACTTAGGATATAAACAATTTGAAGATTTAGTGCTTCCCGTAAGATATATCAAAAAGAGATCCATACAAGCTTCAGGGGAGCCACATGGGACAGAATATTTTTAATAGATCGTCCATCTGAACGCCCCTCAAAGTCCATGTAAAGCAATGAACACCTGACTTGCACCTGTTCAAAAACAATGTCAACACCATTCTACATATATTAGGAAGAAAGATTACTAAAAATACATTATGATCTACTTTTCTTTGGACCAAAACGGTTATCTACTTTCCCAATGGGACAAACCCTCGAAAAGGAACCAAGCATTAAATAACGAAAAGAACCTTCCACGTTGCATGATAATGCTTAACATCCGTGTTTTGTAGTCAAATTTCAGAGAGAATGCCTAACGTCTATAGGATACACCTGCAACCAACTTACCTCTGCTATTACAATCCTGTTTCAATAGAAAATTGGAATTTACTACTCCCTCCAGTCCTAAATATAAGACACAGTTCATTTTTTTGGAAATATTAAGAACGCTAATTAAATTACTTTAAAGTATTTATATTTATCGTTTTTCCTTCAAACAATTTTGCCTAACTTATAAACTAATATATAATCTAATAATATACAACATATGATATGATACAATATTTGTGGTTACTCATTTAGCTTCCTTAATCTTTTCAAAAAACAGACAACTCTGTCTTATCTTTAGAACCAAAGGGAGTAATACAAAAACTTGGAATCTATAACATATAACAAACACCAAAATGACCTAATACCACAGAACAAACGACAGGTTTCAAATAAAAAGACAGATAAGAGATGTGACTGTCAAAAACCAAACAAACAAAATAAAATCTTTTGTAACATCTACAGATTCTCTTATTTTGTAGAATAAGCACAAAGACCCTTTGTGGTAGTAATTAATATAATGACAAGGGATAAAAAGTGCAGGATAAAACCAATATCATCCGTATAAGATATAAAATATATAGCAAGCTGCACTATTTGCAAACCATGAATTATGTGACTCATTTCTTAGAATCCGTAAAATGCACCAGAGTCCCAACTAGCTTAAAGAAATTCAATTTGGTTTTATGTGCATTACATCAATTTCCATATAAAATGGCTAAACTTGACGCCATTTTCATGTGAAACTAGAGAGTTAAAATTGGTAGAAACAGAAAAATCACAATATAAGGAAGAGAAACTGCAGCTCACAGTTCTTTCTTCAGATATGACTTTTGATGGTTTTGTATCAAGCAGCAAACTTGCAGCAGCTTCATCTAGTTTTCCATCCATGTCACCCCCTACCTGACAAAAAGCAATAGGATAAGTAATGAAATTCTTTCCAAAGAAGAATTAAAGGAAAGAAAGAAATAATTAATGAAAGAGAAGAATAAAAGTAAATAAAAATAATAAAGTCATCCAACTCCTTCACAATATGGCAAGAAAACCCCCTTAAAAAACCTTTTGTGGCCCAAGATGGCCATAAAACAATATTGTCAGAAACCAAAGCAGCCTGAAAATTTGAACTCACATGCATTGCTGTGTGGTCCATGTCTCCCTCATTAATTACATAATCATCTGGATTTATAACCTCACCAAAATCATCCCACTCCATTGTATTTTCATAACAGGGGAACATTGGGGCAACACTTGTTGAAGGTGGAACAAATCCATCAATGAAGACATCCCGGTAGCCACCACCCCGTGAACCTGCCAATACAAGTGAAAATCTGTATGCTCAATGCAGACCAGGATTTTATAAAAATATACAAAGCTTAAAATGAAGAATTAAAATTCAGAAATTTCAGGAAAAAATATTTGCAGCAAAGAAGAAACTGAGTGGTTGATGAAGTCAATACATAATTAACACATATCCTCTATTTTAATAGTTACTCCTTGAGGAAATTGTTTTTTATATTACACATTTTTGTCAGGAATTTTGAATTTTAACTCTCAAACTTTGAAAAGGTCATTGAAAAATTTCCAAGTTACAACAAATGACAAATTCATATCCCCTTGAATTGATCGTACATGTTGCATACTACTGGTGATAAATGTAATAAGTAGCATCAGCAAGTTCTTAAAGGAGCAATAGTTGTTGCACACAAATAATTCTGTGTTGTTTGATATGCTGGAATAATTGTTTGAAGCAACAGACAACAGATCAAGTTGTTTTCGTATATTTTCACATAGCAAGAAAGCTTTCAAAATCAGCTGAAGCTAAAAGACAGACAGATCTCTAAATTTTTATTCAGTTATACTCTTCCTGAAAAATTTTCAGGCATAACCAGAGATAGTCGAAGCTAAAAGCTAGTTTTGGAACTTTGATAAAGCTGAATGCATATATGAATTAAACTATCAAAGGCGGCTTCTAAATACTTATGGATAGCATCTCATACTTTCTTGTGTAACATGACTCTTGCCAGCATCAATGACCATTGGATCATTACTATTATTATCATTCCCATGAGATGCCTTCAACTCTTCCTCCTTGGTAAGACTAGCTTTTAAAACTTCTTCCTTCTTTATCCGATTTTGCTCTTCTTCATAGGCAATTAGCTCCTCCCCAACCAAAGGAACCCTCTTGGACACAACGACTTTGACTGCTTTTGGAGGCGGATCAGCCTGAAGCATACGAGCTAGTGTGGCAAACTGTGCCCAGTGAAGGAGGACCATGGATGTATAAATTAGAACAAACAAAAGAATAGTTAAAGATAAAATCATCACAAAAAATACTGTTACAAGAACAATGACACTATGCTTTCACATTTCCCAAATAAAATATGATAGAAAGCATTATTAACATGAATATAATTTCTAATAAAATAAATATGCAACACCATTATGTGATGCTAAAAGGAGAAAAAACATGTTAATATTTCATTCAAAATAATTAAGTAGACTATAAAAGTGTAGTTGGTGTTATTAATGTGGCAGAGAAGATTGTTCTTTGGCGAATGGACCTACAAGCGCATAGCCAAAGTGGTCCTATCTAAAATCAACAGAGCAATAATGGCACTTAATTTTTGCAAGTTTTTCAGTCTTAACTTCCAAACCACCACCACCACCACTCCCTCATGGCAAGATTTTAGATATGCCACCCCAACACATTATCAACAAATATGCAAATAAAAGGGTGGCTCAGTGCACAAAGCTCCCACCAAGTAGAGTCTGGGGAGAGATAGATGTATGCAGCCGTATCCCCACAAGCGGAGAGATTATTTCCAGGATTTAAACCCGTAACCTCTAGGTCATATGGCAACAACCTTACTGTTGTGCCGAGGCTCACCCTCTATCAACAAATATACAAATATGTTAGAATAAAGAAAAATGAAGTTTTCATATCAGGCCTATGCCAAACCGATCTTAAATGAGAGGCCAGAAAGTAAGGGCGGAATTATTGAATGAGAGGCCAGAAAGTAAGAACCTGCTTGTGATAAGATTAATTACAAACCTATCAAGACCTAAGCAAGCATGAGAAATTCAACCTTAAAAACCAGCTTGTAAGGGGGAAGAACCATACCACCTAAGTTCCAAAAGAATTGCTTGAGGCTACACAATGTATGACTCCACCATACAACCACCCCTAAGGTGTTGACATCTTTGACAACTACGCTCTACACTACTCACTCTGGCCACCAGGTTGCACTCTTCGTAAGTAGCCCTTTCCATGGAGGTCAATCCAAATAAATAATAATTAATGTAGACCTGATGGAGTCTGGGGGTAACATGGGGCTTAGATGACACAAGCAGACCAAGTTTACCATAGAAGGAAAAGGACAGAAAAGGAAGAGCAAGCAAGGACTGGGTGGGAATTGTAGCCGATTCTGACGATTGTAGTGGGGGCTGTGGATGCCATGTTGAGACTATAATGGAGTGCTGGCCTCTTGAATGTTTGTGTCAGTTTCCTTTCTTGTCCATATTTTCCTTTCAGTGTGTTCAGGATGCCACTGATGTGATTTCCTTTTTAGTTTTTATGCTCATTCCTCCCCTATTTCACTAACGTCATTTTTGAGTTCCAGTCAGCATCATTGCGACTAGAATGAATACAATGGAGAAGAAGCTCAAGGTGATGGGAACAGAAGTGAGGAACACTTTACAAAAGCCAACTCAAACTCAGAGAAAGTGGAGGTATAGAATGCCGTGGCAAAACAAGAAAAGGCTATTGTTAACAAAGATCTATAACGGATTGTTCTGCCTTTGTATGGGGTAATTTGGTTACCCAAAAAAAAACACAAGGAGCTTCTGTGGCCAGAAGTGGTGCAGAAAAAGAGCTTAGAATTCCCACCCAAGGAACATTTGAAGGCCTTTGGTTTCAAAGGCTACCGAGAGAGTCACATGTGGATATGGACTTGCCTACTTTGCTTTATAGTGACAAAAAACCAGCTATCATTGCATCGGTCAATCCGGTTTAGCATGGTAGAACAAAGCATGTTGAAGGCTTGAGGTGGATAGACACTTAATCAGAAACTAAAAAAAGAAAAAAAAAAGGTTGAAGGGATGATTTGCATGACATATGTCCCAGCAAAAGAGTAACCAGTATACATTCTCACTAAAGGGCTTTCAAGACAGAATTTTGAAGATCAAATTAACAAGTTGGACATGATTAACATCTATAATACAACTTGAAGGAGAATGTAGCAAGATCTTTACTATTTTACATTAGTAAATAGTCAACTATCACCTTATATCTTTATTAGATTAGGATCTGTTACTTAGGCTGATTTAGTGAGACTATATTGTTGGTTCTATGTCTGGTTCTATGCCTTCTTATATGTTATATTCACATCTTGTACAGTAGCATTGTCAATGAAATTTGATTATTCAAACTACAAAGATCTACCCCACCTTCACACATACAACCTATTGAAACATTTACTGACACAACAGATGACTTAGATCTTCTCATTATTGTTACCAACGGCGCTAGAGAATTGCTTTCTTATGAACCAAACCTCATTTTCATCCTTCTTTTACATTTTTGTTTTGCAATTAGATTGCACTTTTGTTACCACATAGAGAGGTGTGATTTCCTTTTTGCTTTAAGTATAGCTTACTCAACTGTGAGACTCACCAGCTAAAAATGATCAATGAAACACATTCATAAAGGGGAAAATGTTCTAGAAAAGTACCTGGCCTCTTTCTGTAAAGAGCACAAGATTTTTTACATCATTTGTCCATTCAACAAATATATCATGAGAAAAACCTGCTTCCAAACTTGCCATGGATGCCAGAACAACCTATAAATGATACATAACACATGATACATATTAAACCAGTAAAAAGTTGGTATCTATAAAAGCATACAAGAGATCTAACCTTTGGCCCTTCAGGAGCATTCTCAAGATCACTCTTGTTCACTATGAGTTTGACATACCTGCAGGTACAAGCATGAAAGCCTAGTAAATTGAAATATTATTAGCAAAGTAAGCAATTTCTTTTTCAAAACGGTTGTGTATATAATATATTAGAGATTAATGACCTGTTGCCGTAGTGTATATTCAGAAAACATCCTCTCTTCTTGTTTTTTTTTTAATAAAATGTATATATAAGAGATTCTTAAAAGAAGAAAATCCATAAAGTTTTCAAGGTCTCCCTGTTCATACAAATCTTCTTATTAAAATATCAAAAGAGACTTAACATGGCCATAGGTTATATACATGTTATGCCATAAAAGGTGCTAGAAATGGGATTTAAAAGCACAAGCCATCCCAAAGAAATAATCAAAACTAAATTACAACAGAATCCACTTACTTCAAAAGAAAAATATTCTCACGAGTTTGTTCAAAGGACTTTGCTATGGAGTCACTCATCCACTCAAGGAAACTCTTCACATAATCAATTGTGCTAGATGCAACATATGTAAGAAAATATATAGGGAAGCTCAAGCTTTCATCAACCCAATACTGCAAATACCACAGTTAAACATCAACTAGCACAATTAAGGAAATAATATTTCTGGAAAGAGAGGAATAAGAGAGAAATGAGAAATAAGTCCCCTACTTACTGTTTCTAACATCAAAATAAGTTCCAGAACTCGTCCAGCAGTGTCAACAGGAAGTAACACATTGCCACCCGCCCTTAGAGTCTTCTTCATGATATCTAAATAATTGAAAATAAGAACATGAATAATCAAAGAATATAAATCCTTCAGAATTTTCTTCACACAGGTGGCCTAAACTTTTGGTACATGCTTGTGTCATCCATAATTGTACTGGGCGTATGAAGCCATTTCAATTATCTTTTTTTTTTAAAACAGACAATTTTAGTTAAAAATAGGTTACAAAAAATGCATTTAAAAGATTAGACAAAGTAGAAACTTCAAAATTAGAAAGCCCTATACCTCCAAATTCCTTGTCCTTTTGTCGTCTATAGGGCTGATTGTTCAGAGCATTGTAGGCATCAGTCATGAGAACAGCTGGCCGTACAAAAGAACCTAACACAGTCCCATTTAAATGCCTGAAAAATGCCCACATTAATAAGTAAAATTCCTTCTTTCTTTCTATTTTTGGTCTAACAATGTAGAGACCATATTAAATCAAGGCAATTCATATAAAGCTTCACCTTTCTTTTCTATGATTAAAATCAACAGCATATATAACATCCTCGCCATCCTTAGTAATCTTCCATACAGTACCTCCCAATAGATGCCCAGCAACATGAGGTGCAATCACAATTCCTTCTCCCTTGCCTAATTGTAGCCGTAACACCAACAAGGGTAAATCACACAGAACCACACTATGGGGAGATTATGTTTATAAGTTGTGCATGAAATTATACTACGTACAAATAGCAAATAACATGAATCATTTGATACAAGCATATCATTCAAAGTTACACACCATAAGAACTTCTTCATCTTCAGTAAAATATTTAGATTCTTACTTACATACAGGAAGGGGTTTCACAATTCACATAACTAAATAATTTAATATTTTAAAGCTTCAAATGTATTTGAAATAAAAGTATGATGAATGATTGTCATAAGGAATGTAGCAAGCTGCTAGACAATCTAAATAAAAGGAGTTTAGAGGATTTCATTTAACATTCAAGTTTTAAAGTCTCTATAGTCATTTAGCAAAGGGATGTATCAACAGAAAGAAATCCGCTAAATATGAGGGTAAATTGACCTTGGGGATTCTTAAAAAGTAGCCTCATTTGAATCAATACAATCAGGAAGTAAAGGGAAAAACAGAAGCTATTTTACTTATACTAAGTATCCAAAACATTAAATTCTCTAATAAAACAAGCAGAAAATTTAAATTAATAGCTAGTTGTCCTGCTCATATTTATATCTAAAAAGACCATAACTGACTTCCTAGGCACTATCAAAGTGGTCTTCATGCAATAAGTGCAGTAAAGCTTGTTGAGGAGCAGACAGTTATCAACGCCCCTACTAACTGCTTCCTCAATGACCTGTTGAGACTTTTCCCTACCTACCCTCACCACTCAACCAAGCTTAGCATGAGCATGTCTTCTAAATTCTAACACAGGTGGGTAGAGCCTGTTGTGTTGATGGAATTGTATCATTAATCTTTGCAAAAGCCATACCTAAGTCAACTTACAGCTAAAAGAATAAGATAATGATAGGAAGGACAAAGAGTAGAATGAAACAAAATACAAAACAGCATGCCATAAATCCCAGATAATACAAACGGGTCAGCTAGAAAGCCTCATTCTGACAAATTTTGAATTGACCAAAAAATGTACACTTGTTCAGAATTCCTACCTGAGAGATGATGATTTTGAGAGTATGTTAATCTGGTTATGCTTTGGAAAGCAGAGTCAATATCATCTAGTGTGAACAGATCAAACTCTGATACTTGCTGCAAAAGGAGATTTTTCTCACCTTAAGTATTTGGCCCAAACTAAACATAAATATTTAGAAATCAAACAGGCAATCCTCAGAAGGATCATGAAGAAACTGCCAATATTGGGTATTAAAATAGTATAATCATTTAATAAAACCATAAATTAATTTAAGACGAATAAAACAATTACATTATACGTAATCTGGAAAAGACACGAGTTTTAAATATTTCGAGACCGTATACTTGATTCAAAAATAGGAGAACCATCTATTTATTTAGCCCAGAGAAATCAAGAAAAAGATAAACATCTATTTATATAGGGCAAAGCTCAGTGAAAAAAAAGTATAACCAGTAAATCTTCACCTTTCTTGAAAGATACTGATCGTACATGGTGAGAAGGCCTAATCTGTACACTGGTTCTGTGGAATAAATGGGAGCAGAGAGCCCAAGTTGCTTCATGGCATACGGGAGGGCACCCAGGTGAAGTGTATCCCCATGTGAAAGCAAGACCGCATCTATGGTTGGTGCTACCCTACAGCCACACCACATTTTAAGAAATGAAGAGACACAAACACAAGTATGGCTGAAGAAAAATTTTAGGACGAACTTATATGCCGTTACTTTACTCTTGAAACAAGCAAAAAGGTCCTACAGAAAACCCCGTCTTCTCTACTTTTGAACAAAATCAAGAGATATAATTCCATTACGGCGCTAAATTCAAGTTTGAATCGTCACTTTCTAGTTCAACCAGGCAGGGCGCTAAGAATTGCAGTGACAAAAGAAAAGAAGCAGCGATATGAAAGAAACACAAATGGCGAAAGGAGAAAAGCAACTACATTCGAAAAAGGCAAGGATGAGAGAGACCTAGAAAGGGGTTGGAGGAGGGAGGGGTCGAAGTGGTCGTTCCAGCCACAGTCTATGAGGAAGTTGAAGCCATCAATAGAGACTAAGTATGAGAGAGGATTCTCATTGTACACTCCACAGAGGGGCGTCACCTGCACCGAAGTTCCCATGGCTCTGTCTCAGCTGTCAGTTCTCACCCCTCAAGACCCTGCATAAGGAAAATCCGAAAATGTAACGTGGAGACAAGGCTGAGACGAAGCAAAAGAACGATGCCGTTTGAATATGTATTTCCTTTCTTTTGATTTTCCTCTTGAACCGAATGAATTAATCGGGAGAATTAGTGCATGTTTGGGAAAGCGTTTTGTACAGGAAAAACGCACTTATTACGCAAGCCGAGAAAAAACTCCTCTCACATACTTGCCTCGTATATCGTGAATCACGAATTATAAGCACGTTTTGGACAAAAATAAGCCATTCCAAACGCACACTTAATAGAAGAACTCAAGAGGGTGATACTATAGAAATTCTTGTGTGCCACGTTATTTATACTCTAATCATTTAAAATATAACAATTTAATAATATTAATTTTAGCAGGCAGTTTATGTAATTTATATTTTTATTTTTCTTAAAAATATAAATTTCTTAATTAAGATTTCACAAATAATGAAAAAGTAAATATTATAAAATATTTTAATTTTATTAATTAATATGCCAAATAATATTTAGGAGGTGCCAAATTAACTTATAAGTTGTTCTATTTTAATTGATTAGATTATAATTAATGTGGCAAACTAAGTTCATACAAGAATTTCTCGTAATATAATCTAAAAGTAATTGGGACTTTTTAGTAATTAATTTTTTTCCTAAAATCTTATAGTAATATCTTCCTTAATGTATACTGCTGCTCATATCTATATTTATTGTTTTTTTTTTAAATTCCGGCGTATCAAAATATATATACAGTATATATATATATATAAGTAAATATGCTTTGGCCCCAAAAAAAATTAAATAAATACCCACGAAGTTTTTTATTGAGAAAATTTCATATAAAAAGATAGTTGAATTATGCAAATTTTAATTTAAATAACTGAAGTTAACAAATTATATATCAGGTTATACATCATAATTAGAGAATTAAAATTTGGATCAAATTACCTCTCTATCCCTTAGTTATTAAAATAGCAAGATTGAAAACACAAACATATTATTTGCTCTATCTATTAATTCTTTAGAAAGTACTATATAACAAGGCACAATTTGTTCTCTAACTTTTTTCCAAAGATTAATCATGCACAATATTCTTTTTTTATACAATATTTGGTTTTATAGGAAAGTAAAAATATATATAATTGAAAGAGGTGAATTCTTGTGTACTACAATGTTTCACCAATAATCCCATCCGATAGCTCAGTCAAAATCAATAATAAGTTTATTCCTCCTAAGTTTTTTTTAATTAAGTTTCTAGATATATAGTTTAACACTGTAGCTTTTAGAATGGAGATAATATACAATTTATTTATCATTTATTTCAATTAATGAAAGAGTAAGCAAAGACAGATTATATATCGAAAGAATTGATAGAGCAAATAATAGGGTTATGCTTTTAATTTTGTTGTTCTAATAAAGGGAAATAGAGATAATTTGACCCAAATTTTAAATCCCTAATTATAACACATAACTTGATATATAATTTGTTAAATTCAATGACCCAAATTAAAATTTGGATAATTCAACTATCTTTATATTGGATTTTTCCTTTTTTATTCTTTATTATGACATAGTACTATCAATTAGTCTTCTAATATTAGTGTAGGAAAATAGACTAAAATAATAAATAGTTCATTGAGTGAAAAAATTGCAATATATTGTAAATTTGTTTATATGCTATATGATTGGGTCAACCCAAGCTCTCTGCCAAAACATTTTCAAATGCCCTTAGGCTTGTTGATAGATGTAACGAGCATTTACTTCTCGTGCTTTTCATGGAAGAATCAACTTGACCATGTTATATCACATTAATCTTTCTCAACAAATTCCTTTACTACACCAATCAACTTCTTTAAGAGCCTAACGTCCAAAAAATAATTGAAGAAAACATATTAAGTATGCTCCCATTCTTGTATTTTTGTCGAATAAGCATTATCCCCCTGATAACTTTATTATATGTTATCAAATCATTCGATATCAACATTATGCAATTACTATCACAATAATGGAATATATAAAAGGATCCAGCACAACAGAACTTGTTTTTTTATAATGACCTTTGACTAGGATTCGTTTCCTTCATGAAGTGTAAAGGTTCAATTGGCGGTACCATCAGCTTTTGCCCTGTTTTGGATTCTACTTGTTGCAGCTAGAATGCCTTCACATGTGCACTACTATTGTCACCTTTTGTAGATATCTTCAATGGGAGAATGTGTCTTTCACAAAAGAGGGAATCATACATAATATTTGCATTTTTCACCTTTGTGGATATCATCAATGGGAGAATGTGTCATTCACAAAAAAGGAATTTATACATAATATCTGCATTTTTCCTGGCTTGCCAGATGTTAGGGCTAGTCTCCTAAACAACACCTGCATAAAGATCTTGATGCTGCCAACTGACTTGTTATAAGTCATTGAATAAGACAATGTCATTTACACAGGTCAGGCATGTTGTTTTTCCTATTGAGAGGTTTGAGCATGAGGGAGAATTGAGGGAAAGTTATATGGTCTATACTCTGATATTTTGTAGGTAGCAAGTCTACCTAGATTCACGGTTGCCCTTGTAGTGTAGGTTGTAAAACTTTACCATAGTATAAGTAAAATACTTTCTAACATAATCCCTAGTGTATTAAAATAACAAATCTTATACACTAATATATTCAAGACAATGATATTCAACTTCCTTGTCGTAGGTCCTATACTAAGTCTACAAATATGTATATATACACAAGGCTAAAATATTTTCTACTTTGTTAGCCATCTACCAATAGAGATAAAGAGAGATTACTTTCAAACAAAACTATCCAAACATTTCATATATGGCTCTAATTAGTCCATATCTGCATGGAAATTATACCATTGAAGATAATAGTTTTGAAATGGCAAATATCACATACTTGCCTTTTCGTGTATTTCATCATTACTAACATCACAGAAGAGTCAAAAACTCAAAATCATAACCTTACTACAACCCATACTAAAATAAAGCAAAAGTGAGAAAAATTTACATTTTTAGTTTTAATTGGAAAAATGCTTTAGACATTATTGATATGTCAGCTTATCTCCCCTTCTCTACTCATTATACTCAATTTTAGACTTGCTTCCTAACCTTTTCAGAAGGAAACATCATATAGGTATCATATAACATAAAAGGAAAACTGGCTGCTCATCAGTATTATAAGTTGCATTAATAGCATGGATGTTAACATATTCCTTTTTTTTTTACCAAGTGAAAATGTTTTCTCGCAACCAAGTCAAACAAAGTTAAAAATGTTACCAGTAACATTTATAAGCCTACATCACAACCTCATTTTCACTTTATCATCTTCACTTATAAAATAAACCCATAATAACTTAAATCCAACATCAATGAGCAAAAAATAAAGCCAGCACCAGCTATTGTTATTATGAAGCCAAATTGAATGCCTACTCCCCACAATTGCAAAGAATGAAAATGAATATCATTACCTAGACTTCCAGTCCAAACATTCTCTTTTAAAAAAATGGAATCATAGTGGTATGGAGACTTTGGTAGCCATTAGGTTTGGGAGTTGCAATATAATCTTTCACCTATAATAGAACAAACAAAAATTCACTATGCACTGAAATAATTTGTTTCGTTTAAACCAAGCACTCTCATATAGGAGCAAAAGCATACACATAGATCTAGGAATAGGTGGTCCAAATTCTACAGAAACATGGTAGTAAATCTGCATAAATCATGACAGAAACAACAGAATGCCTTCTATTATACCAAGTGCAAGTTGGAGCAAATGTAGACAGCAAATCTTGAGAGTGGTCAATAAATTACCTGTTGTGGACTACAGAATGGCCTCGCTTCGACGCATGCCTTTGGTTTTATGTTGATATGAAGCTGGATATGTTTCAACAAACAAATTTAAGGTTTTTGTGCAAATTTCCTTACAAACATTAGGGCCTAGTTAAAGGCCAAAAAATAGTTGACAATAACTTGTACAATTTGGTTTATCTTGTTGATCGGACCATTTGATTTGAGAACAGTTTTATAGATACTGCACATGACCAACAAAACTTAAAGAGCAACCAATGAACCTCAAAAGTGCTACCACAATATACAAAAATTATATAAAAATAAAATCACTTTTCACAAACATTTTTCATAGAATAAAAAAAATATAAAGGTCTTGTGTGAAAAAAAAGTTGAAGAACATCTATCATCGTTATCAAATCAGGATACGAATCGTGAATCAAAAAGCCTATTTTTAGAATCATGAATCGAAACATATCGTAAATCGTAAGATTTATGATCAATTATTTATAATAATATAAATGTAATGTTCACATAAGAGAATAGCAAAGTTTGTAGATATTAGTAATTTAACATTTTAAAGTCAAATAACACTTCAAATTTCAAAAAACTAACATTTAAAGAGCAAAGTAGCAAACATCAAAATGAAAAATTAATTAATTAAAGATCCTAAAAATTATAGAAATCACTTAATCTAAATAAAATTTGGTTGAAATATATCAAATATCATGAATTCATGATAAATACTAGATTTAGACATTTTATATATAATAATTTATATATGATCTTTTTTCCTTAAAAATGTAATCCTCTTTAATTTAGGTGTTTACTTTAGTTATAGGGAACCAGGGAATGTGTAATATCCCAATTTTTTATTAAGGGGCTAATCATGATTATTGTGGATAATTATAAATTTAATTGGAATAATTATGTGTTTTATAGCAATATTAATTAATATGTTATAATTAGTGAAAAATTGGAAGAATGAAATTGTTGGGCAATTAGTTAGTGATTAATAGAGAAATTAATTACTAAGAGGAAATGAAATGTGTGATTAAATGGCTAATGGATGGATTAGATAAGTTAATTGGTGAGTTATTGTGTGAGAACCAATAGGAAGAGGACATGTGGCAAAAGTAGGTATGAGAGAGTGTGTGTGTGTATAAGAAAGTCAACATGGAGTATTATATTCAATTTCTCTCTCTCCCTCTCATTTTTTCGGCTGACATGGGAAGCATGGGGAAGGATGATCATCATTTCATCTTCTTCAACTCCTCATCTCTCTCTCTCTCTCTTCTCTCCATTTTTGTGCCTTTGTTGCTGAAAAAGGGGAAGAAAAGCTTGTGATTAAGGTAAGCAAATGGCCTCTATTGCTTAAACTTACTTCATTAATGTCGATCCTTGGAGTGAGAGCTTCATTTTGATGTGTATAGTGTGCCTATTGGTGTTGATTTGTGCCATATGAAATTTTGAAGGTTGGTGAATCAAGAAATCTCTTTGGCCAAGTGAAAGAGGTAAGTGAGACTAATCTATCTATCTAAGTTTTATGCCAAATAGTTTAGTTTGAAATTTTTGGAAATTTGGCCTTTAATCCGAAAATGATGACCACTGGGTTTTTGGCATAGTATTGGTATGTTGGAAATGTATATGGATAGATAGGATTGATTTGGGATGGGAATGGTATGTTTGGATGATTTTGAAACTTAGATGATTATGTTGCCCAAAAGCAAAGCATGATAATAGAATATGATTTGGATAAATTTGATAATTCCATTAAATTCCTTGGATATTTTTGTATGGGAATAGCTTTGGTAGAAGTT
The DNA here is from genome assembly GCA_963242795.1 of Inga leiocalycina. Classification (NCBI taxonomy): domain Eukaryota; kingdom Viridiplantae; phylum Streptophyta; class Magnoliopsida; order Fabales; family Fabaceae; genus Inga; species Inga leiocalycina. The sequence continues at coordinate 40,590,900 of OY725322.1, read as the reverse complement.
TTGTGTCCATGGGGATCAATTGGGCAAGTGTTAGGAGATGTGGTCAGTTTTGCTACGTTTATGATAGAATCACTCGAGTGATCTAGGGTTCACTCGAGTGTAGGATGAATAACACTCGAGTGGTGACGAGTTTCACTCGAGTGCGGTAGTGCAAACTTCCTTTCTGCTCTCTATGTTCTTGTTGCACTTCCGTGGTCAAAGGCAAGTGTTGCCTTACTTGCGAGTGTGGTGGCACATCACTCGAGTGAGCTTACTATTACTCGAGTGCAAGTGTATTTGACACCAAGGACTTGCCTCTCGGGTTGTCACTCACGGTGATGGTGTAAGAGTGTGCCTTCTCACTCATGGGTATGTGGTATTCACTCGAGTACAATGGGTTGTGCTCGAGTGCTCCTGATCCTTGAGAACTTTTGGTGCTCTCGGGTCTTCACTTTCTGCGCTTCACTTCCTAGTACTCGAGTGAGTATTAGGCTTCCACTCAAGTGATTATATTTGTGCTCGAGTGTAGCGAGCAACTCTAAGTCTATTGTTCTTTTGTGCTCTCGGGTATTCATTCGTTGTTGTTCACTCTCTAGTGCCCGAGTTTAGACCCTACCTTCACTCGAAGGAGGTCTTCTTTACTCGAGTAGCCGTACAGTATCACTCGAGTGAGGCCATTTTCATTTGAGTGTCTTAGTGAAAAATATCAGGTTGAGCTTTCAAAAAAGGGATCTTTAAGGATAGTCTTCAAACCCTTTAGATTATTGATAGAGTTATTCATGGGTACTAAAAGAGCATAATGATAACCAAATTAAGTGTTAAGAAGTCATTGAGAATTGGAATAGAGAATTGACACTTCATCCCTAATTATGAATATAGGATTTGACATTTGCCCTACTCAGGAGAGACCGACGATAGGACACGCACGGAAGGATCAAGGTAGTGACTCTTCTCTCATGTTGTGTATGATGTTTTGGTATGCACGACTTGTCATTGAGTTTTGTGAATTGTGTGTACCATGGTCCATTACAACGTGAGCAATGTAGCGTGACCCGTTTAGGGATTGATGTTGGTCATCTCTAGCTCAGCCGTTGTAGTGCTGTTGTAATCGACATGGATCTTTGTGAAATCTGACCTGTGAGGTGGTGTGTTGTGAATCCAGCCATGGGCTGTATTGTAAATCCTACCAGTGTGGCTTGCATTATGAAATGCTTTATATAAATCCTAGCTTTAGTGAAATATATTGTGTGGATTATTGTGATGCAATACAGAGTGAGCAATTCAGTGTGAGCAAACGTAAGGGTGACATGAATCATACCTACCTTTAATGTTGTAATTGCTATGTGTGTGTGATGCTTTGCTTTCATGCCTTATTGTTGTGCATACTATTAGTGATTCGTTACTACGGGGATTCTTTAGAACTCACTCTCCTAAAACACAAATTTTAGACAGGACTGAAGGATCCAAAGGAAAGCAGGTGATGAAGAGTGGGTAGATGTAACACCCCAAATTTTGAGACTCGAGGCTAGAGAATAAGCCTGAGATTAGTGGATTGCTAAGCCCCGGTTTAGCAAGATCCCAAATTGTGATTAGGGGTTAATGACTACAAAAGTGGATATGGTTAGTGATTAATGAACCCTTTTAGAGAATATAAAGTGGATTGTAGTCGCGTGTGTTATGAGCAACGCCAAAACCCTGTATTTGAGTTCACTTGTGGATTAACATCCAAATTAACTTAGAATAGAGGGAAGAATTGAATGTGATTTATCTTCGCGTAGTAATTGTATTCGAAATGTGAATATGAGACCAAGTTTATAAATGATTTCGAAAGGTAATTGTGAAAACCCCATCATGTGATGGGTTAGTAAATTTTATTTGATTATTATTGGTCTCTATTTCATTTTAATCGTGTATTTCGGATATAATTACTGAGGGGGTTACATTTTGGTATCAGAGATGCCGTTCCTGGCAAGTAAAGGATTTGCTAGGATAATGGCAGTAGTTGCTGCCTTAAGTCATAGGAGATGACTTTGTTTGTTTGTGGTATACACATTAAGGTCCCTGCTGGTTGTGGATATATGTGATTGATGGACTGTGTATACATTTGTTATGTTGTGGATATGGTGAGTCAGTATGATTCACCCGAGGATTTGAGGTGTAGACCTAGAGGTGGAGGTAATCAGACCCATCGTCTGATTAGAGAACTAAGGAAAATGATTTCCTAGATGTGTGATACTGAGGTTCTAGGTTGATCATGGCTCCTACCTAGACGTTGGGTGAGAAACCCTAGGTGGTATGATGTTACATGTAGTGATGTCATACTGAGCTTATGTGTATAAAGGCCTTAAGACCTAGAGGACCGGTGTGCCTTAGGCTGGCAAAGATATTTGTATTTGTTTTGGGGTTGATGATGCTCCGTGGATTTGAGGGAAGTGATTTCCCGGTTCAACTGAGGTTGAAGGTTTGAAAGATGAATTGTGATCCAAGGATCAAACTCAATAGCTGGGCTGATTCTTAGGAGTTTGACTTGACCTGGATGGTCCGTGGTACCAGGATGTGGTACTAGATTGGCATTGAAATGTGTATCAGGTATCCTGAGGTTGCTAGTGTTCATCTAGCACAGGGAAAAGTGATTCTGCAGAGAATTTGAATTTGAAAGAGTTACCTATGAGGATTCGAAGTGGAGAAGGCAACCTACGGGGAGTTCTGATCGGAGAGGGCTACCTACGGTGACGTCTGATCGGAGAGGCTATTTGTGTGTTTATCACCTGCGGCCTACTGGGGGTGTGTATGGCACACAGTGGGAGGACCGTGCCTTCGGGGCGGTGGAATACGGGGGATATGTGAGTCCTGGGTGAAATGTGAGTAACCCAGCTGCCCGTTAGGCTCAGTGTAAGGGCCGGCCAGCGTAGCCCTGGTACGTAGTTGACCAGGGGGGTGGGCACTCTAAAGGGGTGTGACAATATAAAAAAATATTTGTGACAGCCGCCGTGACGACAAATCCTAGTGTGCAGCTGCCGTGACGACGAACCTTAGTGTGCACTCGCCATGACGTTGAATCGTAGAATAGAGCTCTGGGAACATTGGGAGTATGGGATCTCAACGAAGTGCTGGTTGTGGCTTTGAATGATTCAAGTTGAATCGGGCCAAGGTCTGAAGCAGATGAATATATGTTGTGAATGTTATCAGTTGTGGTGGGAGATTCCTATGGGACTTCTGTTAAATCAACTTGACATTGTTAAAACACATATGAGGAGATTGACCTCAGAGTGTGCAGCGGAAGCGTGAGAATGAGATATATTTGAGAATTGCGTTGAATAGAAGCTTGAGGTTACCGTGAGAATGATGTGTTAATCATGGCTTCGGGAGGTAAAACTTTGGGTTCAAGTTGTATTGTGAAAAGGGGTCTTGAAGGATCCCAGTACGTGAAAAGAGTTTGAGATATTGAAGGTGAAGTTGTTAATATGCCTGGTTCCAGCTTGTTGCAATTGTGCATTGTGAGTCTCTCACCTGCGGCCGCATGGGGTGATTCCTATGGCGGAGGACCGTGCCTTTGGGGCGGTAGTTTACAGGGGACAGGCCATTTGTGTAGGCCGATGGGCCAGTTGTGGAAGCCGGATAGCTGTATGAGCTATAGGGCTATGTGTATGCACTGCCACGCCAATAGTCCCTGAGTAGCTAACAACAGTTCGGGTAAAGACTGTGTGTCTTCCCGACGGAGAAAGGGGATGAGGGTGGAGTGTAATGTGGAAGCCGAAAGGCTTTGTGTGAGCACCGCTACGCCAATAGTCCCTGAGTAGCTAGCAACGGTTTGGGTTTGACTGTGTGTCTTCCCGGCGGAGAAAGGGGATGAGGGTAGGGTGTGATTATGGATCTACTATTGTGAGCCTGAATGGCTATGTGTGTGCACTGCCACGTCAATAGACCCTGAGTAGCTAACAACGGTTCGGGTAAAGACTGTGTGTCTTCCCGGCGGAGAAAGGGGATGAGAGTGGAGTGTGATTGTGAATTTGTGATATTTGTGAACAAGCTGGGACTGAGGTATAGTTGTCTAGTAGAGCAGAGCTAATTCAGCTGATGGCTAATTTGACTACATGATCGGGGGTTCTCTATTTTGAGGGCACTACCCCGGCATGGCCAACCTGGCTAGCCACCACGTTGGTTGCACCGGTGTTGACCCAAGGCTGAAAGGTGGTGCGTAAAATTAGAATCTGCAATGTACGTTTGATAAGGAAATGGATTTTCTTGTGAGTCCTGGGTGAAATGTGAGTAACCCAGCCACTGTCGCGGGGCATCCCCAGCGGGGGGTAAAACCGGGGTGGGCACCACCGGCACGGGGCATCCCTAGAGGGGGTAAAACCGGGGTAGGTGTGACAATAATTGAGTAACCCAGCCACTGTCGCGGGGCATCCCCAGCGGGGGGTAAAACCGGGGTGGGCACCACCGGCACGGGGCATCCCTAGAGGGGGTAAAACCGGGGTAGGTGTGACAATAATTGAGTAACCCAGCCACCGTCGCGGGGCATCCCCAGCGGGGGTAAAACCGGGGTGGGCACCACCGGCACAGGGCATCCCTAGAGGGGGTAAAACCGGGGTGGGTGTGACAATAAAAGGCGCCTGGATAGAAGAGACTGAGACTCTAGGTGGGCCATTATGGTAGGGTGCTTCGGATAGAAGAAATTGAGATTCCGGAGTGACCAGATGATGTAATATTGTGTTGATACCTAAAAGTCCCGGTTACCACTAGCGGAGTTACTGGTGGGTGTACGGGTGAGGGTAAAGCTGTGAAAGTGGATATAGCGAATGCTGAAATGTTTATGTATACAGCTAAGGCTGTCGTTTGATGTATTGAGGTTGTGGTGTTTACTCCCGGAAGGGGTAACCAGATTGAGTTGAGCAGAGTGGTGGCCTATGCTGCCTAACTGCCAAAATTTTATGATATGGCTCATGATTTAGAGCCTCCGACCTTATGGTTATGTGATGGTGGTTTTGTGGCAATCGTATGTGGAGGCGATTGCATTTGTTGGCAAAAGTATGGTGATTGTGTTTGTGCGGCAATCGTGAAATGGGCCGATTGCACTTTATGGCAACTGGGTTGCATTTATTGTGTAAGATTCTTTCGAGAATCTAAATTGTGATGCACTAATTGTGCGGGTGGTCTAGCAAAGACTTTGCCGAGATAGAGTAATTGTGAAACGGAAGCTGTCGTGAAGAGGCATCCGTAGCTTTTGGATTAAGTGGTATGACAAATTTCGAGGACGAAATTTATTGAACGGGGGGAGAAATGTAACACCCCAAATTTTGAGACTCGAGGCTAGAGAATAAGCCTGAGATTAGTGGATTGCTAAGCCCCGGTTTAGCAAGATCCCAAATTGTGATTAGGGGTTAATGACTACAAAAGTGGATATGGTTAGTGATTAATGAACCCTTTTAGAGAATATAAAGTGGATTGTAGTCGCGTGTGTTATGAGCAACGCCAAAACCCTGTATTTGAGTTCACTTGTGGATTAACATCCAAATTAACTTAGAATAGAGGGAAGAATTGAATGTGATTTATCTTCGCGTAGTAATTGTATTCGAAATGTGAATATGAGACCAAGTTTATAAATGATTTCGAAAGGTAATTGTGAAAACCCCATCATGTGATGGGTTAGTAAATTTTATTTGATTATTATTGGTCTCTATTTCATTTTAATCGTGTATTTCGGATATAATTACTGAGGGGGTTACATTTAAATTTATAAACTTTCGAAATCATTTATAAACTTGGTCTCATATTCACATTTCGAATACAATTACTACGCGAAGATAAATCACTAACCATATCCACTTTTGTAGTCATTAACCCCTAATCACAATTTGGGATCTTGCTAAACCGGGGCTTAGCAATCCACTAATCTCAGGCTTATTCTCTAGCCTCGAGTCTCAAAATTTGGGGTGTTACAGTAGATCTCCGGGTTGGGAGTTTTATTTTGGTCATTTGGTTATCATGTATAAATCATTTGGATAGTTTTGTGTAATCCCCAAGTAAGGGGAAATTTTATGGCTTTGTGCCTTTTTAAACCCTTTATTAATTAATGGAACCCGAATGTGTTGGGAACTTATACTGTACTCTGATATGTATGAATGAAATCAACCTGTATAGGCCATTTATATATTGAAATGTGAATGTGAGACCACTATGAACTGGCTTTGTAAAAGTTTTTATAAACCTTGATTTTGGGAAGTTTAATTTCGAATAAGTCTCAAATCATCTTACGGTCTCTAATTCCACTTAATTACATTTTTACGAACTAATTTCGGCCTATGACGTGAAGGGGGTTATAGAATGAAACACTAAAATCCAATCAAGGAAAGATATTGATATTTGATAAAGCTGATACATATTTTTTTTATTTTATATATTAAAAGATTAGCTATCAAATTAAAGCAAAGATATATGTGATTCTGCGTATCAGACATCCACTCCCCACTGGAAAAAAAAAGAGAAAATGTCAAGATGCTTGCGTCTTATAAGGCCTGCTGGCTTGGAGAACTAATCTCAACCACATCGTTGTCTGTTTGAAATGCAGCACCAAGTGATAGCTAGAGATCATAAAGGAAGATATTTGCCAAAATGGGGGAAAAATCGAGGGATGGGTTGTTTTTGAACCAAGTCGCACACAGATCCGACCCGAATCTGTGCGTAACCCATCGCAAACTACATCTTGCGATTCTCCTCTGCATCGTGATTCAGTAAGAATTGAACCATGCAGGGCCGATTCTGGCCTATTTCGAATCACACAACCGATTTGAATAATTGGAAGCAATGTTCGGAGAGTTCGTACGGTTCGAATCGCGATTTGTACGATTCTAATAACTCTGCATCTATGACAATTAACTGACGAATCTTAACATGGTAAGATTTTTGTTTTATTTCAACACTCCAACAATAATGATTTACAGAAATAATTATATAACAAATAGGAAGTAAGTTGTTGATTTGCTAGAAGAGCTATATATAGTCCATCAGCAAAATCGAGAGATTAATTGATAATATAATGCTTAAAACATAATATGACATTTAAATGAGAATGACATATGCATCAACAAACATAAACATGTGGCCTTATAAAATGGAAGCTTAGAGCTTTGTGGCTTAACCTATAAGGCTCCTTACACATAACATGAACTTTAGTTTTCACAGTTAGAAGGTATAAGAACTGATCATCTTGGATTGTCTTCACCAATATTTTCTTTGCCTATTTGAAAAGGGAAAACAACAATTAGTAAACTTGTACTGATGTATAGTCATTTAGAAAGTTGTCAAGCTTGACATTTTAGATTTGGCATCTCAAACATGTAGAAATAAATTGCAGCATGCAGGAATAACCTTACTACTGGTCTATCTAAACAACATTTCCATATGGATGACCAATTTTACCTCCAAAAGTTATTTCTCATGTTCTTTATAGAGATCTGCAGGTCTTCTCTTAACCTTAGCTTACATGAATGATAGATTTTCTAGTTCGGACTGCATCATTACAAAAAACTCTTAGTATAGAAATGAATCTTTCATAATTTATTAATACTGTATAAACTTCATAATTAGTTTCTACCATGAGCTTTACTCTAGATAAAGGCTTAGAACGTTTATGGGATAAAATATGAATAATTCCCAAGGAATATGGAATTAAAGTATACCTTGATCTGAAACAAATGAAGCAAATATTTAGGAAGAAAACACAATAATCAATAGCAAATGCAGCAGTGGCTTTTGTTTGTTCTTCATTCTATAGCAGCAAATGAAGGCTTCACCAAATGTTGAGCAAATTGTTCAAAAGGCATAATCAATAAGGGAAAGCACTATTGATAGCTTAAAAAAATGTAAAGTGATGAAAAATTGTGCAACAGGAAAGAAGAGAAAAATAACAAAATATGTGTAATAGAGGAAAGGGACAAATAGTAAAATCCTTGTGGAAAGTGCTTCTCCAAGCATTTATTGCACAGCTACCAAAATGTCTTACAATACTCATGATTTAAACTTATTGTAAGTTCTTCTATAATTCATATTGTTCAAGAAACGGCAACCACCTGCAACTTCTGTCTCATTGGCAGAGCACGATAATATATAGTTTTCTTTTTTCAAAATCATGTGTTTTATTAGTTCCATCTTGTATTTGACAACAAAATAGCTCATTGTTATCATTTACCATTTACCATTTCTTTAACTAAAGTAAATGGTCAAAAATATTTTTCACCTTCTATGGAGTCTTGAAACAGTAGATGAAGCATGAAACAACATAAAAGGATTGTCTCAAAATCATACCAGGAATGAAGAAAGCATTTAATCGCTCATGTGACCAGCTTAATCTATATTGACCAACATCATAATTAGTGAACTGCAAATAAATTTTAAAATATTAAACCTAGTTAAACCTAATAGGGAAAAAAGTGAAACAGGGAAATAAAAATCAAATATGCACTTGTACTACACCAGTTCTAGTATGGCCAACTACTTTTAAAAGTGGCACTGCACTCTACCATGTAAGACAACAATTGGGTCTTTCTCATTTTTTTCCTTTTCTTTTTTGTAGAAAAATTACAACTTATGAAGTGTGAATACTTCAACAAAGGAGTTATGCCCTTGTCAAACAATTAGACACTCGTATTACACACACAGAGTTCAGCAGCATCTCTGTGCTTACCATAAGACTCCATGGATAAAGACTATCTTTTCTATAATATACTGTCAACTTTGGGAAAAACATATAATAGGCTCCATGATTTGCAATTTGTTTCCTTTGCTTGCTTTTTAACATAACAATAAAAATATTAATTGTTTTTTAAAAAAAAAGAAGACAAAATGAGAAAAGCTGGGTATCCACCAAGGGCAAGGTAAACAAATACTAAATTAAAAGGGAATGAAAGATAACTCTAAAAGCCCAACCAATTGACTTAACACCAAATCAAATTAAGTTAGATAAGAACTTTGAATCTAAAAAGTATTGATACGCATTATTGTCCCTCAAAATTCAAATTGGCCATAATTTCACATTTTAAGTAAAATAGCAGAGAATTGTAGTTTCTCAAATGCAAGAACACCATATAGAAAATTTTTCTCTATGATAAGTGAAATGGCAGATAATGGTTCAAAAAAAATGATCATACAACTACTGAAATGTAAAATTAGTATCCCTTTTGTTTTCGGTGGCCGATTGAAAATCACCGCCATTAAAACACACTAACTTTAACATTTGCTTAAACACCAGACAAGGAAAAATGACTACCAAAGTTCTAACTAAATTACTAAAATCTACTAAGCATTGCGCAGATTAATAAAAATATTTTTAAAATAATAATAGTAACTTATTCTTCAGGAACTTTTTGAATAAAGACATTAGAAATCACCCAAATAACCAACACAGTAAGCAGAATCATCAAACAAAATGACAAGACAATGAACAAAAATTGAACACAATTAAAATCGATCTAGACATAGGGGGAAACCCAGGTTATTTGGACTTGAAATGTGGAAATAGAAAAGAAAACACGAAGAAAAAGGGTACAGAGAGAAAAGTACTAAACTGATGGTGCAAGAGGCTTGAGAGCTAGTCCGATAATGCAAAGTAAAATGTTGATGAAGAAGAGGGTTCAAAGTAGAAACGCATTAGGGGCTACGATACATTTTGCTATAAGAAATGTCAGAGAAGGCAAGAAAACAAATAAGTTGTGCTGGTATATGCAAGGGGAGGGAAAGGGAAAGAACCTCGATCTCCTCTAAACTTTGAATGAAGACTCTACCAGTGCAAAATGGATTTCCTGTTATAAATAATAGAAAGCAAGATTCATAGTACTAATTTAAATGTAGAAAATCTTGAAGCTACACTAATCAATCTTCCTTTCTTCCATATCAATTGCAAGAAATTTTTTTTCTTGTTCTATATGTATATGATATCAGTCCACATCAACATAAAAGAAACCCTGTTACAAAATAACCATTGCATTTCAACTATATACTTGCAAAAAAAAAAAGTTAAAATAATGTCATATATTATAGCAATCCATTATACTATTTTTTATTGAATTAACAAAAAAATGAATCAATTTTGAGATTTTGTAGCTGAAGTAGTATCATTATATGGTAATTTACATTTTTTATATGTTCTACAAAAGTTTGGTGGTACTTCATCAAACACGTACACAACTGACCAATACAGATGGGAAAGTAGATGATACTTTAAAAGGGTCTAAATATGCGTCTAAATATAATGGTTCCAATATTATATTTCTGCACGTTGAATGCATTATTACTAAATGAAGGGGCTCAAATGCTATGATGAATGATAATGATATAAACTGTTAGAGGGGTTAATGAGAGAGATAGTGAGATAGATTTTATATTCTACACTAATGCCAATGAAAAAAAGGCCAACCTCAATAGGGAAGTAAAACGTTTTGATTTGCTAGACCATTATGTTTTCACGAATTTGATTCTCTCCAAATTGCTTGCACTTCATCTGTCCAAAAACACTAAGTAGAACAAATATGAAAGGGAGCACTGATTATTCTTCAGCTATGGTGTAAAGACACAAAATTCCTTAACAACATAAGGGATGTCAATAAGCTTAAATTCAACGCCAATGAATAAAAGAATAAATCTAGCACCAACTATCAAAGGAAAAGGGGAAATAAAGCTCGATGACAAGTAAGAGAAGAAAGAGGGAGAGAATCCAGAAGAAGAACACAAATTACATACCATAAAAATGGTGAAGGAATTTCTGTGTGAGAACCTTGGAGAACACATAGGCAACCCACGCAAGGAAAATGAGTTCACTTTGAAGAAAAGTCCCAGCTTCCTTGCCGTTGCTTCTTCACAGCCACCGTTGTCACCAACACTCCGAAAGGTATGAAATCAACTTCCCAGGACAAAGAGGATGACATAAAATTATGGGTATAGATGAAGAAAAAAGAAAAGAAAAGGAGTTGAAATGGTGAAGGAATTCCGAACCAGATGTCTCCCCTATACCCTCACCGTCGGAGAAGATGAAAGCATTGTGAAGGAGAGCAGATGACTAAGAGAGTATGTGGGGGAAGAAGAAATTTGATCTGGATGGAGAGAGGGCATTTAAATTTGAAACCCTAGAGTTTGAGAGAAATAGAGAAAGAACGGAAGGAGTGGAGGTAATCTGGCAAGGGCATCGGGAAAGTTTTTGTTGCAAACGAGCATGTGCTTATCGTGAGTTGCATGATGAGATTTTACATATTGATATGTTTTTTTCCATACTTTGTTAATAATACTATTTTCTTTATACACTATTATTTGAACAATAAATAAGTACAGCTACATCGTAATTACTAATTAGAAATGACAAATTCTTCTTCATAAAATTTTATAATTAGTAAAACTCAATAAGATATGCATCAATATTTTTAAATAACTCTTTGTATTATAAACAATATTTGTATAATTCCATGCTCTGGGAGATTATAAATTTGGAGTCAATTCATTTTCATTCCAATAAAAAACAACTCCACCTACCTATGCCAACAACATATCCTTGCTTGCATGTTTACCTTCACATGATACATTAAAATCTCATGATGTAGATTTCTTAGACCCACCTTAAGAAACATTTTATTAATACCATAACTTATAATTAAGTTCTTCACCAAGAACATAAAGTCTTAAAATTAATCATGTTTTATTGATGATGATGATCATAATTCACTCCCTAACATTGTATGGATATTTGATAAAAAATACAAATTGAAATACTTGACATTATAGATGGACAATTGATATTTAATTTTATTTTTTGAACTCATTTTGTTTTGCAAGGTTAAGTTAAATCAATTTATTCCCGCCAAAATGTATTCATATTTAAAAATATTACCCAATCTTTGAAAATGTATCATGGTATTTTAAAAAATGCAAAACAAAAAACTGCAATGATACTATTGTGATTTATTTTTTTACATCATACAATATCTTTACCATCAAAATTATGGACCTTGAAGGCAATTAGGTGGTGCTGCATCTCTAATGCCAGGTATGTGTGATAAACAGAAAGGTAATAACTAATAACTATCATAAGATGACAAAATACTTGTTTTTGACGTAAGCCCAAAATATTACATATCAAGAGGTTTCTTTCAAACCTGGGAATTTTAACTACAAGCTTGAAATGGTTACATAAGTAATAAATCATTTAATTCTCAGTTCTTATGGTAGGTTGTTGTACACAAAGATGGTCCCAAAGGCATACATTTTCGTCGTGCTGGACCTCATCAAAAGGTATATTTCTATGGTGTGGGGTATGTCTTACCAATAATTGATATATAAAAAGGGGGAAAATGAGGGAAAAAATAAATATAAGAATCAAGTCATTTATAACAACTAAGTTAAGCAAATATGGTACAATGAAAGCCACATTCATAACAACTAAAAACCTAAATACAAATGAAGTATCTAGTCATTTATAAATGCTACAGTTAAATTCATTGAGACTTCTTACTGTGAATCTTCTTTGACCAAAATTGCATAAAGCACACAATCTTATAAAAAGGGGTAAAAGCACACAAGTGCTTAGAGATACTATGACAGTCACCGGCAAAATAATAGATGTGTGACTTGTTTACTCATCAAGTACTGAAGCAACCACCATCATAAGGTTGTAAAAATTAAATACCAAAAAATATGTGTGAGGAATCCCTTCAGAATGAAAATTGGAAGCATGTTAAACTTGAAAAGATAAATGAAAATGAAAAATGAAAGAAAAAACCAAAGGCACGGGGAGATTACACTTAGGCTAAATGCCTCCCCACACTTTGGGTTATGGTTTGATTCATATAGCATGCAAGAAAGTATATGATGACCTAAGGTAGACCAATTTCTCCTAAATATTCTTGTGTTTAAAGTAAGTTTGGCCTTAGGCTAAGGCAGGCAAGCTACTTGGTTTGAGGTGGTCTCGTCATGATGGTAAAAGCTTCTAGTATAATCACAGCAAGATTGTATTCTTCACAAATTTTAATTTTGGAAAATGACAGCTTCATTATAGCATTATGACAATGCATACATTTTTGGCAACGACATAGCTTCCCCATTTTGTGAAAGGGGACCTGATCCATACTTTCTTCATGCATACTGCCTACTTTTCTAGTATTAGATACAGACCATTAGAGTAGAAAATGCTAACGTATTGGCTACAACACCATTATGCAGATTCCATTCGAAGGAAATGTCATGTCAATCATCATATTACATCCATTACCCACAGCTATATATCATGAAAGAATGTGATATTGGTGAGCATGATACTACTATTAGACCACAATTAAAGACGAGAAATGAATTGATTATAATTTTATTTTGTATAGAATACATCACATCATATTTACCATACTTCTAAATTTGCCCTGATTTGTATGGACTTTTTGTTTAGTCCATTTAGGATAAGGATTAGGTACTGACAAAGCACATATTGAGAAGCGTTATGAAAAAGAACACATAATAAAGGTACTCATTAAAAAGAACCTCCCTATCTACGCGAGGTTCTGAGAAAGAAAAACTCATATTTCTAATTTTAGTAGGCTACTCAATCCTATCTTAGATGTGCTTTTCCAACTTTAGTAGACTTCTTTTTGCCTACATTGCTTTAACCAAAATTTCCATTTCCATGAAAAAATGTAAACATAAATGTCATTTCTACGAGAAAACATAAAATATCTCATTCTTAGATACAATGAAAACAAATAAATAAGGATGCCATATTATGTTTCCATTGTGCTCCTTTTTATGAATGTTCACTACGTACAATCAATTTCTTACCTGATGCCAAACGTTTTTTACATTTCTCAATAATTTCAACCCACTTCATTTGATTCCTTTATATGCATGTATATACTAAATTAACTTGGTTGGATAGAAAATGTAAATGGAGTTTGCGCACTAAAAATTTGTAAGCAAATACCAAAGAAATTCCAATAGTACCTACAGCAAAAACATACCAAAATATTGAAGATTATCTAAATATGTAGCCACCCATTCTCAAGATCTAGATCCTTATATCAATGATATACAATTGCAAGACTTCAAAAATAAGGAAGATGACGCTATTATTATATATGTGCATGGCTTATTCTGTTTTGAAATTGATAATACAAAATAATGGTTGATAGCATTCATATGAACTGAATATGTAGTTCTTAACTTCATGTGTTTACTATTTTGGTTTTTGTTATAATTTTATTTATAAATATACTCATTTTTTTGGATTTCTCTTTTTTTTTTCATTTTCTGATTTGGATCTAAGTGATCCAAGTTGTTTGTAATGTTTATGTTATTAAAGCTTAATTCTTTTGCTGTAACCATTTGTTAATATCTTAAAACCTATGCCATTATTAGTTTCATTCTTGCCTTTCTGATAAGATTCTTTATGGATTAAATCTTCATTTTCATTGTATCATATTCTCATTTATATTGCGAACATGATGAATATGATTGCCAGCCTTCACTATGGTAGTTTTTATCTCATATAAAGGATAAAAAAATTATTTACGACAATAAACATTTCTTCTCGAATGTTCTTTAATTTTGAATAAATATATGAAGAGACATTTCATGAAATGAAATCTATCACAAATATTTGCAAATTTTAGTCCACATTTTACACCCCATTTTCCTCTTTTAGCTTCAACTCTCAGAATTAGCATGGAAAATAGTGTTTACTTTATATAAAGGCTCATGCAGGTTGCACAATGACCGAAGTTGATAGGTTTGTGTTGAAACATATAGAATAGTTTGCAACGTTGAAAAGTAAGCGTCATCTAAAGCATCATAAAAAAATCCAATGAAATCATCTATAAAATATAATATGGTTAAAGCTAAGAATTGAGTTCTAATATCACAATAACATTAAGGGTCAGTTGCAAAAAGACATTCATTAAAGCTAAATCTAAATTTAAAAAGATATTAATGTATCCCTCCAATTGAATAACTCTAGTCTAAAGGTACTCAAGCTAAAAGAATGAGCAGCACCCAGATATAATTCATAGCACCTTTATGGCAACAATTACATTTTCATCCAAAACTTCCCTAAGGTTTATTCCAATACCAGTCATGAGTTTATTCCTGTCAAGCAAAAGCTCCATTGTACTAAGCATTTTATAATGCAAACTACTTTGTAGCCATCCACCATGGTTTCTTCTAAAAGTACCATATGAAACTAGAAAAGAATCACCATTAAGAGGACAAGGAAGAAGGGGAATTATTTAGTGCCCCATGTAATAAATGAAGCTAAGCATCCAATGCTGGTGTTCCTTGTGATTAAATCAGAACAAAAACTAAAATAAAAAGAAAATCTAAGCTGATGTAATTAAGGAGGAATTATCATGGGCATATTTTTTATGTTGGTTTGGTTGTCAGCTTCCATCAAGTAATAAGAATTAGGTATTTGGAGTGGCAGACTAAAAAACTTAAGTAATATGTCCTATAATCATAAAAAAAATTATTTATGACAGAAAAATAAAGATACATACTTCACTAATCATTACATTTTAGCATGTATGGATTACGCAGATTTTATCAATATAGTTACATCACCACCATGAAATTTCTATCAGGCTTAGAAGAAGCAAATTACTGTTGAGTTACCTGGGTGGAGAGCTCTAGTGACAATAGGGAGCCTGTCGATGTTTGGCACATGTATCCTATTAAACCATTACCTTCAGAATCAATATTAGTATTAAAAAGTGAACTGGCTTTGCAAGATAAAATGGCACGCAGCTAGAAATGGCTTAGATTTAGCCAATAGGAGTTGAGTTTGCTTGTGAGATATAAGAACCATATAAATATGCAAGAACCATAAAATAGTGGTTAGGTTGAAGTAAAGACTAATAAGGATAGACCGAAGAAGCCAGTGGTTTTTACTATTAATCTACATGAAATATCAGATACACTCTTAAGCTTAAGATATATGAGGACGGGAATTTCGTCGGACTCCATAACAACCGTGGATGCCTTGAACACCATATGGTAATGCTCATGGATACATTGACTGCCTCTCTTAATCGTGAAGCCAGATATGTCATAGCATCTACCTCTCTTCAGTCTAAACATGAGTCCACCCCTTACCTCCTAAGAGTAGAGAGCAGCAAGCATCCAAAGTTCCTGGAAAACAAAGTCTTGCTTCATATATATAGAACACCTACCTCACCAATGATAGTAAATGAAGTACCTACTTGATTAATGGCATAAGAACACTCCACCCATTGCTTTGACTCTAGTCTCTGTCAATGAAAGCCAAGGTCCCTATTTCTTATTTTAGTAACCTGTTGAGGAGGCAAGACAGAGCATTGATGTTTAGGTTGAACAAATGATAGAACAGGGTAGAATGGCATGACCAAAATGAATAGAATCTTACTACATAAAAGGAGTCCATCTCTACATGAGAAGGTGAATATTGATGTTTAACAGCAACATACTGAATGGGGAAGAATGCCCCAATATTGGATATGCCTAGATCTATTCTTACGTTCTCTCATACTGAAAATACAATGAAGGAGTATTTTCAGGAGTGATATGATTTCAAATTTTGAATTTGCCGTAGGAAGCCTCCAAGGCATCACTACTAGTTGGCACGCACGCAGGCAATTGTTTTTTGGAGGTGACAATTTTATGGATGAAAATTTTTTGAAATCATCAATTTGATTAAGTGCCAAGAAGGTCGGCTTAGCCAAGGGTTACTTTCATATAGAATCGACTTGCATGGAGCCATTTGTAGGAAGGTGGTAGCTTGTGAGCAGTAAATTTGTGTCTAGAGCCTATGGATACACTGTTGGAGGTGGTGGCTTTGTGGAAGAGTAATATATGATATATTGATACTGAACGCCAAGCTGAAGACGGAGTCGACAACTGTTCATTGGCTTATTGGTTTATTGGCTTATGAACAGTTCTTTCTCCTTTCTAGAAAGGAAAGGAATTTTATTATATATTGATATAGATTTTAGGTTAAAGTATACTCTTAATCCTTTAACTCTTTAACCCTTGATGAGGTATTATTTTGATCTCTTAAGTTTAAAAAGAATATTTTTAATCCTATAATTTTAACACAGCTAATATCATTAATGGAAAACGCTAACTCCCAAATTTGAGTGATAACTGTGTAGTTGATAAAGTAAGTTTACATTTTAATTTTTAAAATACAATATTTTTAATTTCAATTTTAGAAACTTTTGTGAGATAATAAACTTTTGTGAGATTATTTCTCTATTAAACAAAGATATTGATCTTAAATTATTAAAGAAAAGATATTGATCTTCCACCCCAAAAAAAGAAGAAAGAAGAAAGAAGAAGGGAAAATGACACCCAGGTCCCAAGCTACAAAAAAAAAACCATAAAAGTCCCTTTGAAAAGTCAATGGTCAGAAAAGTCTCTAGGGACTTTTCTGACATGAATTCCCAATATCCATTTACACAATTACCCCCACTGAAATAACTACAGAAAAGTCACAATAGGAGAGGAGCGAAGGCACATTTATGTGATTACGGAGAAAGAGAAAAATGCACAGACCATGCGCATTGGAAGTGCAACATCGAAGGGATATAACGTGCTGTTATTGTGGTTGGGAACGTCTTCTTCTTTATTGTCCATCTACAAGTAGCAAGGTACAAAAGCGAACTAGAATTTTTTTTCTCCTATGTGAAACTTGGTTGGATTGAGATTGAGGGATTGATCAAAGGTTGAAGCTTGGGCTCAATAATGGAGTAAGTGGTAGGTGGTAGACAAGAAATGCTAAGAATTTGCTACACATATGATCTTGGCCCATGACAGTTGTAGTTGTTAATACAGAACCTCTGCTGTGCTCTATTCAAGTGGAATGAGAATGTGAAGTATGTGAAAAAAGATATTTACTCATAGCACTTAATATTTTAATGTCATAATATATATGGAAATAATAAGTTATTCAGTTGTGATAGTACAGGTATTAAGTTGCAACAAATGGGTAGAAGATGTTGTTTAAATTTAGATGTGTTGTTGTCATATGGGGCATATGAAATTGTACAAACATTAGAAGGTTGTCCAATAATCTTGTGAAAATAACTCTGTGTTGTGAAGACATACATAATGCCTTATGAACAAGGCCTTTAGATGTTGCAAATGTGCATCAGGAATTTTAGGCATATTGAGTCATTACTAGGTTCAGCTGATGGTAAGACTCTATGACATTGTCAAAAATTTAACCGTCTAGAGGAAGTTGTTAATATGACTTATGATGTTGTAAATAAAGCATAACATGTTGTAAACAATGACAGAAGTGCCAACAAAGTAATGTGTATGTTATTACTTCTTGTACAAGCTATTGTCATGGTGCAACAGCTCAAAATAGTTGTAAGCATAACTATACATGTTGTAAACATAACTGCAGATGTTGTAAATACAACACAATCATGCATGTTATAAACATATTGTAAACATAACTGAATATTGTTAATATGACTTATGATGTTGTAAATAAAAGATAACATATTGTAAATAATGACAGAAGTGCCAGCAAAGTGATGTGTATGTTATTGCTTCTTGCACAAGCTATTACCATGGTGCAACAGCTGAAAATAGTTGTAAACACAACTTAATAAGTTGCAAACCTAACTATATATGTTGTAAACATAACTGCAGATGTTGTAAACACGACATAATCACACATGTTGTAAACATATTGCAAACATAATTGAATATATTGTTAATATGACTTATAATGTTGTAAATTAAGCATAACATGTTGTAAATAATGACAGAAGTGCCAGCAAAGTGATATGTATGTTATTGCTTCTTGCACAAGTTATTGTTATGGTGCAACAACTGAAAATAGTTGTAAACATAACTTAATAAGTTTTAAACCTAACTATATATGTTGTAAATGTAACTGCATATGTTGTAAACACGACACAATCACGCATGTTATAAACATGTTGTAAATGTAACTGAATATGTTGTAAATGCTATTTGAGATTTTGAGAGTTGGTGGGCTAAGCACACATCCAATGACCTTTGTTAAGTATATTGACATGTAGACGAAGTGGTTACACATTGTTAAAATAACTCATCTTGTTGTAAACAAAGCTTTATTAGTTGTAAATAAAGCCATCCGTACAGATAAACTTGCTACGGACCAAGATCTTTTCTTGGTGCAATGACAGAAATAAGTAGAAAATTAATTGCATAAGTTGACAAATTAGTTTAAGAAGTTGTAAAATTAGCGTTCATTATAGTGAATGTTCATTAGAAAACAACGTTCGTCTAAGCACATAGCCACATGTAAATCCACTCAACACTGAAGATGGGAAGAGTTAACTACTCTGTGTAGTGTTTACAATATCTTTAGTCATGTTTACAACATGTTTAGTTATGTTTACAACTTATTAAGTTATGTTTACAACTAATTTCTGCTATTGCACCAGGGCAATAACTTGGTCCATATCAGTAAGTTGCACACTATATTGTTGTTACTTCTGTCATTGTTTACAACGTTTAATGTTTCTTTCACAATATTATTAGTTATTTTAACAACTTCCTCTAGCACCCCTTCATCATCTACAAGATCCACAAATATTGATGTATCAAGGATAACTTTGAACTTCATTTGGATTTCATTGCTTTCATGAGAATCTACAACACAAACTTCGTATTAACAACTTCCACAGCAATATTTACAACTACATATGCATATATTAACAACACATTAACAACACTTTTTTTATCATCATATCAATGTTTTTTATCATCATGCTAGCGAGAATGTACAACATACCTCTATTTGCTTGCCTAAAAACAGAACACAATAGAGGTTATGTATTAACAACTACAACTGTGCCATATTGATAAGTACATTTGCATAAATTTACAACAATTTTTTGGTTTCATTTATGCATTTTCACAGCAAAGAACCATAATTATATTCACCATTCCTACTTAAAACACAGCAGCTTCTCTATTTTCTTGCCCCAAAAACATAGCACTCTAACATAAACTCAACCCACGCAAGGTGAAACCCCAACTTCAATGGTTAAGATCATATGTGTAGCAAATTTTTAGCATTTCTTGTCTACTGTAACCCCCTCACGGTAATCACATCCGGTTTACGAAATTTAAGTGAAATAAAGACCAGTAAGAGGAAATAACAATTTATAGTCCCACATCCAAGAGATGGGGTATTTTGAAAATCAGTTCCAAAACATACTTATTGCTGGTCTCATATTCACGAGCGGATATAATTACTTGAGAAATCAGAGTACATATTAAATATCAAAGCGCGGAAACCAAAATCCCGGCAAACCCCGGGTTCCTTACATATATAACTTGGGTTTACAAGTTCCCAATAATGGGGATTACATGACCAAAATATTCATTTACATCTTTTTCTGTCTACGCTTAGTAATCTCAAAACCAAAATAAGGATAACCAACTACCACTAAGATCTCAGAGTAACCTAACTACTCCTGGTTGTCCACTTTCCTTTCGAGCCACTCGCCCTATCTGAAAAGGTTAGTCATTTGGAAAGAGTGAGATTCTAAAGAATCCCAGTAGTAACAACTTTTTCATACCACATGCAATCACATAATATGTAAACAAATAATCTCATAACAGCAACACAAATCACACTCCACCCTAATCCCCTTTTACCGCCAGGAAGGCACACCGTCCTAACCCGAACCGTTGTTAGCGACTCAGGGACTATTGGCGTGGCAGTGCATACGAATAGCCTCATGGCTCACATATAGCCTTTCGGCCCACATATACACATATATCACACCCTAGCCTCATCCCCTTTTACCGCCGGGAAGGCACACAACCCTTACCCGAACCGTTGCTAGCGACTCAGGGACTATTGGTATAGTGGTGCTTCCACAATTTTCACAAACATGCAGCATACGAAATCCATTTCATCTCAATGACATTGAACACATACAATGTATCACATAGGATATAAAGAAAGAGTCACTACCTGTATCTTTCCTGACTGGCTCCGGCACCATGGCCTCACGAGGGCGACAAATGTCAAATCCTATTCAAATTAGGGACAACCAATCAATCTCTTTTCCATATGTATATTTCAATAATACTCTAAGTTGGTTATCATTTAGAACTCTTTAGGTGGCTAAAATAGGCCTAAACATATGCCTAAAGGGTTGGAAGACACTACCCCAAAGACCCCTTACTCGCAGGCAAAACACTGATTTTCAGCCGGATCACTCGAGCACAGATGCTCTCACTCGAGCATTGGTACGGACAGCACTCGAGCACAAATGCTCTCACTCGAGCATTGGTACGGACAGCACTCGAGCACAAGAGAGTGAGAGACAGCGAGTGAGCACCCGAGAGCACAAAGAAGTTTTCAGGAATCGGCTCACTCGAGCATGTTGAACTTCACTCGAGCACAAGGCCAAATGCCTCACTCGAGCACCTGCGAGTGAAGTCCAGGAAGTGAGGACCCGAGAGCACACAACGCTCTCCAAGACCAGGATCACTCGAGCACAGCCATATGCACTCGAGCATGATCACCTCACACCCACGAGTGAGAAGGCGCACTCAAGCACCTTACCCGCGAGTGACAACCCGAGAGCACCACCCACACCTGAGGCACAAGCTCACTCGAGCATGACCTCCAATGCTCGGGTGAGACGGCTATGCTCGCGAGTGTCAGAGCACACTCTTGCAATCAGCCAACGAGTGAAGACCCGAAAGAAACCCTTCACTCCGGATTCGCACCATCACTCGAGCAAACCCAAGTTCACTCGAGCATATTCTTCCCTCACTCGAGCACAAGGCAATGCACTTGAGCATTATTCATAAAACCCAGGCGAACTCGAAGCAGAACAGGGAAAAACTCATGTATCACTCGAGCATGATCATCCCGTGCTCGAGTGATGTGTATCAGAGACCCAAAAATGCAGCAAAAACCAGAAAACACCAAATGGTCAAAATCATATCCAATGGTTCCTAAACTCCTCCCCAAAGCTTATACATTCTAAGCACTAACTAGGGAGCACAATGGCAACACCAAAAACACTCCAAAAACCATCTTGACCACAATCATTCACTAAGGTCTCTATAATACACAATATCCAAATTTCATTCCCCATAGTTCCCACCTTCCAGATTATATCTAACAACCATATAACTCAACATTAAACCATTTCCAACATCAAATGCAACGAAACTCATATATTCATCATTTGCCATAACTAGGGCAGAATTTCTAGATTTTACCAAACTTAGCCAAAAATCACAAACAATAGATCAAAATGCTCTAAATGCCTACCTCTTCGCTTTGCTCAATCCGAAACCTTGATTCTCTAACTTTCAAATTCGCCCAAATCACAAATCACAACCAATGGACAAGCTACACCCACCAAAATGAAGCTTATCACTCAAAGATCAACATTTATGAATGGTGTTTGAGCAAAGGAAGGCATTTACTTACCCAAATCAAAGCTTTTCTTTCCCCTTTTCCTTGTTTGATCCAGCGAAAATGGGGAGAGAGAGAGAGAAAAGAGAGAAAATGGTGAGATGGTGAAATGATGATGATGGTGTACACTTCCTCTTCTTTCCTTGCCCATGCTAGTCGAATAGGAGAGAGAAAATGAGAGAAAAGTGAGGTTTTGTCCTTTAGTGCCACATCCAAAGGCCTCCACTATGCCATATGTCACTATCTTATTCACTTCCTCAAAGAGCTCACCAAAATCACAACACATAGGATTCCGACCCATTATCAATGAATCTCAACCCTTGATCTTAAATACCACACGTATGTACACCAAATTCATATTACATAAATTTCCAAAAGTGCTTAATTACACTAATTACCATAATTATCATAGTCATTAGCCCTAATCACAAATCGGGATATTACATCTACCACCTACCACTTACTCTATTATTGAGCCCAAGCTCCAACCTTTGACCAACCCCTTAATTTCAATCCAACCAATTTTTACACAGGGAAAAAAAATTCCAGTTCGCTTCTGTACCTCGCTACCCGTAGATGGACGATGAAGAAGAAGACGTTCCTAACCACATTAACAGCACGTTGTATCTCTTCGATGTTGCACCTCCAACGCGTATGGTCTGTGCATTTTTCTCTTTCTCTGTAATCACAGAAATGTGCCTTTGCTCTTCTCCTCCTATGAATTTTCTGTAGTTATTTTAGTGGGGGTAATTGTGTAAATGGATATTGGGAATTCATGTCAGAAAAGTCCCTAGGGACTTTTCTGACCATTGACTTTTCAAAGGGACTTTTATGGTATTTTTTTTGTAGCTTAGGACCTAGGTGTTATTTTCCCTAAATCTCTATCCCTCCCTTCTTGCCCTTTCATTTTTCCTCTCCTTCAAACACCACGAAGGCTCTACGATTTTCGCTCTTGAAGACTCTGCAGGCGAATTCTTCTATTTTTGGTGGTAATATAAATTCAACCCGTGAAACGAAAAAGAGATACAATTTTCGGGTTAAAACAAAGAATACAACTTACACCCGCCCTTTCCCAAAAATCCATCCCGTCTAGTAGACTTACCAGAGTTGAAAAACACACGTAAGATTTTGGAAGAGATTCAATGATCACAATCTCGGTTTCCTTTTTCATCACAAGCTATCAATGTAATGAGAAGTTCTGTGGTAACACACAGCCTCAAATATTCATCAAATTGAGAGTAAAAATGGCAGAGCCTTCACGCGGAACCTCATGCACAGCCACAACCTCAGCCTCGAGAATTTGCAATAGAGTAAAATTGAAAGGCAAGAAGGGAGGAATGGGGATTTCGTTGGGTAAGATCAATATCCTTTTTTTAATAATATAATTTCAATATCTTTGTTTAATAGAGAAATTATCTCACAAAAGTTTCTAAAATTAAAATTTAAACTTGCTTTGTCTAAAGAAATACTTACCTGTTCTAGAAGCACCACCTCATCTGTACTTTGACTAATTCAAATATAACAGTTCATCTTATTTTAATCCTATATGTCAGTTGAGTTATCTGGAGAAATTCAAATTTTATAATTTTAAAAAACAATAACTCGTGGGAAGGAATTACGTTTTTTTTTAATTTTTCTAAATTATAAAGTTTATGTTTTTTAAAATTATAAAATTTGAATTCTTCATGTGACTCATTTAACATATAAGATTAAAATAAAATAAGTTGTTATATTTTAATTAGTCATAGTACAGATGAGGTGATGCTACTGGAATATGTAAGTATTTCTTGCTTTGTCAGCTTCACAATCATCACTCAAATTTGGTAAGTCAGCGTTCTTCGTTAGTGATATTAACGATGTTAAAATTATAGGATTAAAAGTACATTTTTTAAACTTAAGAAACCAAAATAATACCTCATCCAAATTTAAAAGACTAAAAGTATACTTTAGCCTAAATTTTATAAAAAATTAAATTAAATTCACATAAATTTTTTTAATTATTTACTATATTTTTGTAAAAAATACCTTTTTTATTTTATTCT
Source organism: Inga leiocalycina (assembly GCA_963242795.1). NCBI lineage: Eukaryota > Viridiplantae > Streptophyta > Magnoliopsida > Fabales > Fabaceae > Inga > Inga leiocalycina. Next base: position 40,566,432 of record OY725322.1, on the reverse strand, counting down.
TAAACTTGCCTTATATGATAGTTCCAACCATAAGTTGCTATCGCCTTTAAAACTACAAATTAAAAAAATATATAAAAAGAGCATATTGAAAAGCCACACGAAAAGTATCCCCAAGTTTCTCCCTGGGAAAATCCCTATAAAATACCCTTAAAATAGGAAAATCCGTAATGAATACATTGAAATAAAAAAATCCAGATCAGTCACACGTCAGTACGGATGAATAGTGCGGGTGGCGCCAAAAGACGATTTTACCCTTCAGCCCTCATTCTCGCCACTTCAAAAATAACAACACGTGGTTCTTAATTAACAACTTTGGATTCTTGATTAACAACTCCGTATTCTTGTTTCACAACTTCCTCATTTAAGTTTTAAGGCCAATAACAACACCTCTTTTTTTATTAACAACACGCCCTTTTAATTAACAACTCAGGATTCTTGATTAACAACTCCGTATTCTTGATAATAAATAATACAGAGTTGTTAATCAAGAATATGGAGTTGTTAATTAAGAACCGTGTGTTGTTATTTTTGAAGTGGCGAGCATGAGGGCTAAAGGGCAAAATTGTCTTTTGGCGCCGCCCGCACTGTTCATTCGTACTGACGCGTGACTGATATGAATTTTTTGATTTCAATGCACTGATTAGGAATTTCCCTATTTCAATGATATTTTATAGGGATTTTCCCTTTCTCCCTTCAGTTTTTCTTTAAGTACAAGATTATGAGTTATACTAAAAATATAATGAGTGTGTGAGTTATGACCCCAAATAAAAAAAGTTAATATTATCTATGGTACTTAATATAATACTTAGTTAATTTTATAAAAAATTAAATAAGTTACTTTAAAGTATTTATATTTATAATTTTTCTTCAAACTAATTTATTTGACTTATAAGCTTATATATAATTTAATAATATATAATATATATTATAATTAAGTAGTTTATTTAATGGGAGAATGACAGAAAAATACCACTTAAACTTCAAAATATCAAATTAGTCCTTTGACAAAGATTTGCGTTGCCAATCTCATTACTATTCTTGTCAATCCCATTACCCTTCTTGTCAGCAGGATTTTAAAGTTCAAATGGTATTTTTTTGTCATTCTCCCTTATTTAATTTTCTTAATCTTAAAAAAAAAAAGTAAACCGAGTCTCATGTTAAGAATACGAATGAGTAATTTATTAATTTCAGTTGGGAAAAAGCTAGCCCGTTTCATATTCTTGATACTTTTTACCTCACTGCCACAAATCAAGGTATTAAAACTCAGACTAGGTATTGAACCGGTCAAGGTACTAGGTTAAGGGTCAATGAGTCAGATCGGGGCCAAACCAGAGCTAAACCGGGACCAAACCAGTGAGAAATTGAAAATTTTAGACTTATAGTATGAAATTCTAAAGAAAAAATTAAATTTTTTTTTTAAAAAATATGAACCCGGACCAACTGGTCCGGTCCTGGTTCAAGAAGCCTGCCACAAATGCAGAATAATAACGTCCTTGTCAAATAAAAAAAAGAAGAATAGAATAATAACATTCAGAACACGATGACATGACCCATTGGATCTGGGTGGGCTTTTGTTTTTCGAACCCACAGCTTGAGGCCCAATATACAAATCAAAATTACCTATGCCATTTCTTAAAGGGTCAAAGCAGGGGAGGTGATTGTGCCCGAGTCAGGGACAACACCCTTCTATCATTGCATATTGCTCCATCCAATATTTAATCTTTAATGCAGGTTTTAATTGAGAAGTTGACATTGATTTTAAATATAAGAGCTATTTGTATCAAAAAAAATGTAAGATTTATTTCTCGTATTTGTTAATCTTTTTCTAGTTTATTTATATTAATACTCCCTCAATAACAATCCAGTAAGAGAGTGATTGGGAGAATTAAGAAAAATAATTAGAGTGTTTTAGAAAAACATGTTATATTAACTAACTTTCTTAATCCAATCAAATTAGGTAAATAGATAGTACTAGAGTATAATGAAAAGACAATAGTCACTTCAGCAAGTCAGCTCCTTCATTTTATTTGAAAATTTGATACTACATCCAAATTTTTGTCATCTTCCCCTAGTTCCAACCATCTTATCTGAAACTTTAATACTGCATCCAAATTTTTGTCATCTTCCACTAGTTCCAAGCATCTCGTATTAGTTCATATGCAAAATTTGAATTCTCAAATGAGCTATGTCCATCCTCGAAATATCAAAATTTTTCACAAAATCAATTGTGTATCCAGAGGCATATGCTCTTTCTCTTCATCTCTCTACCTCATTAAGCATAGTGTCACTTATTCATGACCTCAAACATCACTTCTTTAATTTTAAAGGACATTTTTTTTCGTACTTTTTTTCCTTGTGATTTTTCTTTCTTTCCTTTTCTTCTTTGTCATTTTATAATTCATTAAAGAAAAAAAGGAAAGTTCATAATTGATCATGGTAGTAATAGCTCCAATGATTGCATGTTCCGCGTGCCACTTGAAAAGTAGTGGTGAGTTTGTTCTTTTAAAAAGACAATTCTTAAATAACGGGTTGTTTTTTTCGAACTGAGCCTGACTCTGATACCATTTGTAGCATCCCAGTGCTCATCACGCCTCACGGATGATATCCAGACCATTGGCACAGAGCCGAGCCTAGTTCTGATACCAATTGTAATATCCTGATATCCGCACCATTGGTACAAACAAGACGCTGGCTCTGTTAACAATCATAACATCTCGAACCTAGCTCTGATAGCAATTGTAACATCCCAACGCCTCGCTCTCAATATTGGATAAGACTAGGGGTGAGCATGTAACCTCCTTCACGATTAAGGCCGAGATTAGTTCGTAAACATGTAATTAATGTAGAATTAGATACCTTAGATGATTTGGGACTTAAACCAAATTAAACTTCCCAAAATCAGGGTCTATAAAAACTTTTCAAAAACTTGTTCACAAGGTCTCGTATCCACATTACAAATACAAAATAACCTGTACAGGTTGATTTCATTCATACATATCAGAGTAAAGAATAAATTCCTGACATACTCGTGTTCTATTAATTTATAAAGGGATTATACAAAGGCACACAGCCCATAATTCATACCCTTTACTCGGGGATTACACAAAACTACATCACAAATCCCAATATATACATATACTTCCCACGAAATATCCAATAATATACAATGATAACCAATAACAAAAAAGGAACTCCTAACACGGAGCTCTACTCGCTCTTCGTCACCCGTTTGCCTTTCGATCCTTTAGCCCTGTCTAAAATGTTTAGATTTGGGAGAGTGAGATTCTAAAGAATCCCCGTGGTGTCAAATCAATCATAGAATGCATGATAATAAGGCATGAAAGCAAATCATTATCCACACAAGCAACTACAACAACAGTTCAATAGTAATGGTTAGTATGACACACGTTATCCCTTACGATTGCTCATGCTGAATTGCACAATCACAATCCATACAATATATTTCACCACAGCTGGGATTCATATAAAGCATTTGATAACGCATGTCATACTGGCAAGATACATATAGCCCACGGCTGGATTCACAAACGCTGCCCTACAGGTCGGATTCACATAGATCCATGTCGATTACGACGGCAGTTCAACGGCCGAACTAGAGATGACCAGCGTCAATCTCTAAACGGCTCATGCTGAAGTGCTCACATTGTAATGGACCATGGCACATACAGTTTACACAGCTCAACGATAAATTATACATACCAAAACATCATACACAATATGAGAGAAGAGTCACTACCTGAGTCCTTCCGTGCATGCTCTGGCACGGTCGCTCTCGAGGAGAGCAAATAGCGTATCCTATAATTATAATCAGTGACGAAGAGTTATTTTCCTATTCTAATTCTTAATAGCTTCTTAACACTTAATTGGTTATCATTATTGCTCTTTTAGCCAAATTACCAATGACCCATATCCAACGAAAATAGGCCAAAATTTCCAGAAATTTCAAACTAAACCATTTAGCATAAAACCTAGATAGATAGATTAGTCTCACTTACCTCTTTCACTTTGCCAAAGAGATTTTCTTGATTCACTAACCTCCAAAATTTCGTGTGGCATAAATCAACACCTAATGACACACTATAAACATCAAAATGAAGCTCTCACTCCAAGGATCAACATTAATGAAGAGAACTTAAGCAATGGATGCCATTTACTTACCCAAATCACAAGCTTTTCCTTCCTCTCTCTTACCTAACTTGGTCACCGGAAATGGAGGAAGAAATGAGAGAGAAGAGTGTTGGGGAAGATGAAGAATGGTGATGACATACTCCCTCCCCTATACTCAGCCGAAAAGAGGGAAGAAGAGAGAGAAAATATTGTTTTCTAATCAAATTTGACTTTTTTCTTCTCCTTCTCTCTACACCCACTTTTGCCACATGTCACAATGCTATTGGTTCTCACCAAATAAGTCACCAATTAATCACCTTAATCCCTCCATTAGCCATTTTACTCACTCTTCTCATTTTCATTTAGTTAGTAATTAATTTCCCCATTAATTACTACTTATGGCCAATATTTCCATTCTTCCAATTTTTCACTAATTATGACATATTAATTAATATTGCGATAAAACACATAATTATTCCAATTAAATTCATAATTATCCACACTAATCATGATTAGCCCATAATAAAAAATTGGGATATTACAAAGCATGTGCCTAATGGCCAGGTGCGCCCACCCTGACCCTACAAAAAATTGCCCAGCTTAACCCTAAAAAAGTGGCCCGAAAAAATTTTGGACAGCTTTGGGCGGGATAATAACCAGACAGAGTTGGGCATCGGGCAAGGGGTGTTGCCCTGCCCATTTAGCTTCTTCACAACATCTTACTCATCTACTCAATGTTTTTTCTTTATTTTTGTTCTAAATCTTAGAGTAATATCTTTAATTTGTGGTATAATAAACATTTAGGGAGATGAACGAAAGATGTCTTATAATATTTTGAATATCCCCTTAACGTGTTTTAAAACTGTGAGGGGTGACAAGAGCCCTAAAGCGGACAATATTGAGTGTAACCCCCTCACGGTAATTACATCCGAATTTCGATGTTTAAGTGAAATAGAGACCAATAAAATCAAATCAACAATTTATAATCCCTCAACTCGGGATGAGGTATTTCAAAATCAATTCAAAACGTGTTAATTCCGGTCTCACAGTCACGTGCGGATATAACTACTTGAGAAATCAAATTACATAAGAAATATAAGAGTGCGGAAACTAAAATCCCGGCAAACCCGGGGTTCATCTACATATATATCATGGGTTGCGAGTTCCCAAAAATGGGGATTACATATCCAAAATATTCATTTACATCTCATATACACTTAGTAATCCCAAAACCAAAACAAGGATAACCAACATCCAAATATAAAATGTCCCTAAGCCCTAACCACTCCTGGTTGGTCGCTTCCCTTTCGAGCCACTCGCCCTGTCTGAAAAGGTTAGTCATATGGAAAGAGTGAGATTCTAAAGAATCTCAGTAGCAACAAGACACTCATACAATATATAAACATAGAGCATGTATGTTCATTATGTACAGCAGCTTCACAATGATCTTAGGCTCGTGCCATATACGACAGCACTCACGGTTGTAATCACAATGCACTACGCCCGCTTTCACGGTGAACACTATGTAGCAGCAACACGAAGCACAAAGCACCACAAAGCATCTCAAAGCACAATATATCACAAAACTCCACAAAGTATCTCAATGCACAGGGTATCACAAGCAGTAGCAGCAGCATCCACACAATGAATGACAGACAAACATACAATACATTTACATAAAGTATAAGAGAGGAGTCGCTACCTGTATCTCTCCTGACAATCTTTGGCACAGTTGGCTCACGAGTTCGGCAGATATCAAATCCTATACCAAATTAGGGACAATTGATCAATCTCTTTTCCAATTACTTAATCCCATAATACACTAAGTTGGTTATCATTTAGGACTCTTAAGAGGCCACAAATGTCTCTAATAAAAGCCCTAAAAGGTTGGGAAACAAAAGGTTAAAGGTCACTTTTCGAAAACACAAAGTGCTGGAACATAGGGTTGGGCCGCGGCTCACCCTTCCTTGGGCTGCGGCCCAAATATGGTCAGAAGGTCTTGGGCTGCGGCCCACCACTCATGGGCCGCGGCCCAAATCAGGTCAGAAAGGCTTGGGCCGCAGCCCAGAAATTTCCTGACTCTGGGCTGACTTCGAAAAACCATAACAAATTCTAGAAAAATCAAAACGAGGTGATTCCAAAGCCAAATGAAAGGTATATGAGTCCTCTTTCAAGGAAAAATATAGCCCATCACTGGAAATCACTACACAAATACAGAATCACCAAAAACTAAACACTACTCCAAAACAGAGTTCTGTTTCAATTCCAAACTTTGGACAACCATATCTCACAGAATTCTAAACGAAATGACACAAAATATATGTCCATTTTGAAGCTTGGGATGTGAACTTTAAGACTGGAATGTTTCACAATTTTTCAATACTATTTGGTCACTCAAAACGCTAGTGTAAGCTGACAGCGAAAACAGAGCTTAACCAAAACAGATTTTCCAACTTTTCCCAAGTGATCCAAATGAATCCCAAAATCAACAACCAAGCTTATTCCCACACAAACTCACTCAAGGAACACAATGGTAACCTCAAAATGACCAAAATCATCACCCAATCACATGCCCTGTTTTGCCCAATGCACCAAAGCTATCACAAAGGTATCAACTTTCACATTTCCAACCTAAATCCATTCTATCAACCCAAAACACATATCAAAGCACTAATTCCATGACAACAACATGCCAACCACACATTGACCCTCATTTTCAAAATTCAAGGCAAAATTTCCAGAAATTTCACACTCAACCAATGGCTATAAAACCTATATAGAAAGGTTTGTCTTACTCACCTCTATAGCTTTCCCAAAGGAGTTCCTTGTTTCCCCCAAGTCCAGAATTTCGTGTGGCCACAAACCACCACCAATGGACAAGCTACAACCATAGAAATGTTGCTCTTAACTCAAGGATCAACTTTGATGAAGGGAGTTTGAGCAATAGAGATCATTTACCTACTCAAAGATCAAGCTTTCCTTTTCTCTTTCCCAAGCTTGTGCGCCAGAAAAATGGAGGAAGAAGAGAGAGAAAATGGTGAGATGGAAGGGATGATGATGAAATGAGACTTTCCCTCCCTTGTACACACACACACACTCTACCGATCAAGAGAGAGAGAAAAGAGAGGAAAAGTAGCATTTTGTCCTCTAGTGCCTCATCTAAAGGCCTCTACTATGCCACATGTCACCATCTCATCCACTTCCACTATGAGCTCACATAGACACAATGTATAGGATTCCGACCCATCAATAATGAATCTCAACCATTGATCTCAAATACCACACACATTTATCTCAAATTTACATCATATTACTTCCAAAATATTTAATTACACAAATTACAATCAAATCTCAATGCCATTAGCCCTTAATCATAAATTGGGATATTACATTGAGAGTGAGGTATTAAGATGTTACAAATGGCATTAGAGGTAGGCTTGGGGTAATGTGCCAATGAGGACGCCGGGCCCAAGGTGGGTGGATATGTTATGTTAACATCGACTGGGGAGGGGAACAAAAGACGTCTTATATAGGGGTGGGCTTGGGCAGGGTTGAGCAAGGCGAGACCCCTGCTTGATGCCCAACCCTACCTGCTAAAAGGCCTAACTATTTTGGGCTAGGCAAGGGTGGGTTGGGCAGGGTGGACATCCTTGCCCAAGTGATAACACCTTGTCTTGTCTACATAAGAAAAAAATAATTCCGTGTAAATTTCATGAACATTCCTATAGTTACCAATACCATATGTCTTAACTTCACCCCAAGTAATATAAACTTCAAATACATTCAATGATTCCACATATTTAGATATTTCAAAATAAATCTACAACTTGAGTTTTGAAATTTAAAAACTACCATATGTCTTATCAAATATCCATAATTTAAAAATTAAACAGCATTCATAATCCATTATAAATAAGGAAACAAAACGATTGTAATTAAAGTTGTGAAGTTTAAGTAGTTTGCATTAATTCAATGTCCCAAAAGTTGATCAAATGATGAAGCATTTGGAAAAAAAATAAAAAGCAACTATAATTTAATACATCACAAAGTAAAGAAGAAAGGAAGAAATAACTTTTGGAAAGGGCAAAAATACCAATAAATAATTAACCCTATATTTTTTATGGAGTTGCCAGTAATGATATTGCCATATTTGTTTTTCTTTTTACAAGGGAAACCTCACCACTTGGTATCCGGTGCCTTTTTTGAACTTTGGCCTTCTTTGACATGAGTGAAGTTATTTGAGCAACCGATTAGTCCCAACTTGAAGAGAGAGAGAGTACGTTATTTAACGGGTTATCTCCTTTACCAATTAGTGCGCTTGACGAAATTTGAATTTTGTATTCTCATCCTTACGGAGGGTGGACCACTTACTATATCGACCAATCACTTGTTGGTTGGTATAAAGTATTGAGAAGGAAACCTTTTGGAAGATACTAGGATGAAACCAAGAAACTTAACTTATATGGGTGTTTACTTAGAAGCCTTTAAGAAGGAATAATATAGCGTTAATCCAAAACATAGTCTCTCAAGTTTACTTCATTTTGGTTTCGGACTTGAGAGACCAAAACCTATTGTTTAAAAGTTAATAGACTAAAAACAAAATGGGGACAAATTTGAGAGGCATTGTTCTTAAGATGTTTAACTTGAATGTGATCAAAGGTTCCCTCTTTTGTATTTGAGGTATTTCATTATTTGAGCTAATTGATGTCCCTAACAACTATTCCATTCGGTTTTTAATATAAAACATATTTACCTAATTTGATTAAGTTAAGGAAGTTAGTTGATATTACATGTATTTTTTAAAATACCTTAGTCATCTTCCTTAATTCCCTCATTTAATCTCCTCATTGATTATTGTTGAGGAAGCATTAATAGGGGTAAATTAGGAAATGATTGATAAATATAAAAACTATATCTTATATTCAAGACCAAGATCAACTCCTAAAATATGTCTTATATTAAGGACTAGAGGGAGTAATACTTTTTTTTATGAGATTTAGTTGTGAAATCCTAAATTTCGTTCTAGGAGTCAGCGACGACATTAGGAAGGACTCATGATTAAATATTAGTTTCAATTGAATAAGAAATAGTATTCTTACAACTTGAGCCTAGATAAAGGAAATTGGGGATTTTCGTAAATTCGAGGATTTGGTAAATAATTAGCAATTCTAATTAATTAGGAGTTAGGAATTGAAAGAATTTGAATTGGGAAATAAGGAAAGGACTCTATAGGTTTATTATATGTATTTTGGAGTTCTAGAGTAGCTTTATAAAAGCCTTTGAATGGTTGGCGGCAGCATCCAAATTGTCATTCAATTCAGTGAATCTTTCAAGTATTCTTTAGTGATATGTCGATCTTATTAGTGGCATCACCTGCAAATAAGAAAGTTAACTCGAGTCGTGCCTGAGAACACTATTTTTAAGAGTTATTCCACAATTACTTGTATATAAGAAGCGGTACTCCCTAGGATTAAACGAACCCTTTCTGTAAAAACAAGGCAAAACTATAGAAAATAATATAATTTAGCTTGTAAAAAATATGCAAGAGAATGAGAGGTGAGACTCAAGGGCTAGCTTTAGAGCCTCTTACTTTTTCTTGATACATAAAGTAGCCAAGTTGACTTGGATAGGAATTACAATAAAATACACTAAACATCAAAAGTAGTATAGAAGAATCTTCCTACATAATAGGAAGATACCCTGAATGGGGGATTGGTAAGATAGCCAGACGTTGAACTAAGGTCTGAGCATCCTTGGCTAGGTAATCAGCACACCTGATCATATCCCGCGGTATAGCGAAGTTTGATATCCCATTCGGTGTAAAGCAAATCCCTAACTGCATTAATCTCCAATCGCAGTGGATGGTGAAGGCCACTGTCCCCCATAACCAGATGATACGCCTCAAGAGAATCTGTGTAATAAACAACTCTCTGAAATCCATATTGCCTGCATAGTTGGAGACCTTGGCATAAGGCCATAAGCTCAACAGTAGTAGGTGGAGTGAATCCTAGTCTGCGTTGAAAGCCAAAGACCCAGTTGCCTCTATGATCTCGAACAAGCCCTCCATATGCTGCATTACGGTGAGCATCAACTGATCTATCTGTATCTAGGTGAACATATCCCTCTGGTGGCAATGTCTAGGAGGGGTTGTCTCTATCAGTATAGCAGAAGAGTTGGTGTTTCAAGTTATCTAAAGTGTTGGATTCCATGATTTGGTAAAGTCCACCATGAATAATATCATTAGGTTGAGCACGAACTCCCTCCATGACACCCTTACATTTGTTCTTCCATAAAAGCCAACAGACGATGCTGAAGATTCGGATCCATGGCCAGCGATGATAATAAGGCTTTCCCAATAAGAGTGACAAATTATCCTTGAGCCATACCTGCAAATCAGAGCGAAAAAAACTAAAACGATAATTAGGAGCAATAAAATATAATCACACTGCTCTCGCAATCTCATAGTCATGAAGGATGTGTATAATAGATTCTGTACACTCACACTGAAAAGGACACTCCTCACTGACTGGTAAACCTATCCTAGCTCTGAGTGAATTGGTAAGCAGTCTCTCATGAATAATTTTCCAAAAAAAACATGTTCACTTTCTCCGAAGCAGGTAACTTCCATTCTTTCTTCCATAGAGCCGAACCATTCCGATCCTGCTAAGTAGAAATGAAGTTATAAGCAGCCCGAACACTAAATTTGCCATCCGAAGTATTTCTCCAGCAGAAAGGATCATCTCTAGGTTCACGGGGAGGGGGGATCTGAAGTATGATATTGACTACCCAATTTGGGAGGAAATCCCTCCATTTTGAAATGTTCCATATCCCATTAGGTAAAACAAAATCCCTAATTTTGGCACCCGGATTTAAGCAATGAAAATTATGATCAACAAACTGGATTAGGGGTTCATCAAGCGGGGTCCATAAATCCCACCATACATTAGCTGTAGTCCCACTACGCAAGATTCTACCAATTCCACTATAAAAGGTGTCCCAAACAGTAGCAATGCTACGCCACACATGAGAGGAATTAGCTTTTTTGCAAACCATGGGATAGGCACTACCCCCACATCCATACTTTCTTTTTAAATAGCGAACCCAAAGGGCTTTAGGTTGGGTTAAGATACCCGCAAAGTTTCATGATGAAAGCAAAGTTTTGTCTTTGTAGATCTTTAATACCTAAGCCTCCCACTTCTTTAGGCTGTTTGATTTGATCCCAGGAGATAAGATGCATTTTACGTCCCTGTTGATCTTAGTTCCATAAGAAGCTGCGATGATCTTCTCTAATTCCTCCAGGATGCCTTTGGATGATAGCTAGGTAGTGCTGACAAGACAGCTTTAATTAACATTGTCCTCCCTGCCATGGTTAGATATCTCCCTTTCCAACCTGTCAACCTCTTTTTTGCTGGCTATATGATGGGGAAGTACATGGCCTTAGTGCTCCTACGATGGAAAAGTGGCACCCCAAGGTATTTACCGAGATCACCTGTGATCCCCACCCCCAGTGATTGACTTAGTTTAAGAGCCCTATTAAAATGGACATTGCAGAAGAAGAATGCTTTATATTTGGTCAAGTTGATTCGATGTCCTGAGACTTGACAGAAGGCTCGCATTGTGTCCCGCATGAGATCAATCTAGTCCCCAGTAGCCTTACCAAACAAGAGAAGGTTATCTGCAAAGAAGAGATGAGATATTGGAGGGGTATGGCTGTTGAATCTAAGGCCCTTCCAATGACCTTCTCTGACCTCCTTATTGATCAATTGACCTAAGCACTTCATACAAAACACAATTAAATAGGGACTTAGAGGGTCACCCTGGCAAACTCCTCGTGTAGGGTTGAAACCCTGGGATTTTGTGCCATTCCAAAGGATCTTCATAGACACCAAGGAAGTATAAGCCATGATAAGCTTAATTATCTCTTCCCGTATCCCAACACAGAGAAGAGTGGATTGCAAAAACTTCCAATCAAGACGATCATAAGCTTTCTCCATGTCAACCTTGATGGCAACCACTCCTCTTTTCCATCTCCTACTCGGCATAATGTGAATAGCCTCTTATGTAATGATAATGTTATCACAGCTCTGGCGTCTTGTAATGAAACCACATTGTTGAGGTTGTATCAAATATTGCATTGCCCTTTTCATTCTTTCTGCAATAATTTTAGTAATAATCTAAAGACGACATTACACATAGAAATAGGGCGGAAGTCCTTTAAAGTGATAGGGTTATCAACTTTAGGAATGAGAACAATATTAGTGTGGTTGATATCCCTAACCATTTCAGGTTGTTGCCAAATCTCACGGATAAGTGCACACACCTTATCCCCAATGTGAGTCCACTGGGTGTGGAAGAAATGTGCCTGAAGACCATCTGGGCCAGGAGCTTTTAGAGCCCCTATCAGAAAAGCAGCATTTTTTATTTCAATATCCTCCACTGCTTTGTGAATCATGACATCATCCATGGGCTGTAACGACAGAAAATTGGCATACCAATGTGTGGAGTCAGGAACCTGAAGCTCCTTAATGTAGAGATTTTTGAAAAAGTTGGCAGCCATATCTCTTAACTTATCCGAGTCAGTAACCCAATTTCCCTCACATCTTGAAGGGCTTCAATGCGCTGTTTTTTGCGTTTAATCATCACTGAAGTGTGAAAGAATTTTGTGTTCTTATCTCCCCAAGCAAGCCACTTACAATGAGATTTTTGGTACCAAAGAAGTTCCTCCTAGGCATATAATTTGCTATAATCTTGCCAAAGTTATTTTTCAAGTTTGAAGAGGCCAGTAGAGGTATTATTCTGTCTAGCTCTATTAATCCCCTCTAATCGGTGAAGAAGGTGACATTTTATCCTAAGCATACTGCCCAGGACATTAGAATTCCATTTAGATGCCTCATCTTCAAAGATCAATCTGCCCTGAGTCCAAGTCTTATTATCCGAGGATTTACAAACTACTTTAGAGAAGCTATCTTCCGATGCTTAGACAGGGTGATAGCTAAAATGATGTTTGGGATTTTAAATAGTAGAATTGGCACCATTTGAGACCAACACAAGCCTATAATCAGATTTGTACCAGAGTTGGTGAAAGACCTTGCCTCATGGGTGATTGAGCTCCCATTCAAGATTGCCAAACACCCAATCCAGCCTTTCTTTAACCCCTTATTTCTCCTATGTGAAGCGCTCGCCAGTAATGGGTATCTCCAGTAAATTTGAACTCCTGATACAATTTGAAAATTGTGTCATAGCTTGAAAAGAAGGTGCCGTACCTCCTTCCTTATCTGCTGGAGTCAAAAAAGTATTAAAGTCCCCAATAACCATCTACGCCTCCTTAACATCATGGGCAATTTCTTGCAAAGAACTCCTCAAATGCTCTCTTCTACTAACCCTGGTTCCCCGTAAACAAAAGTAACAAAAAAAGAATCATTTGCACGCTTGTCCAACACCTTACAGTGAACCATTTGGGTAGTAGAGAATAGATAATCAATCTAAGTGTTAGTTTCATCCCATAAAATCCAAATGCCTCCGGCAAAACCAGTGGCCTCCAACCTAATCCAATTATTAAATCCTAATTTACGGGTAACAGTATCCGCCCTAGGACCACTGATATGAGTTTCAAGCAAGGACAAAATATCAATATTATGAGTATGGACTAAATCTTTAATGATGCGGGGAAAATTCCTATTCCCTATACCCCTACAATTCCAAGAGGCAATTAGCATGATAAAAATATTAATATTAATAATACTAGAGAAAGAAAAAAGTGATACTTACTGATCACCAAGAATCCTGTCAACTCATGTGAGTTGTTCCACCAAGACATGTTGTTTTCCTACATCAAGTGTGGCCTCCATAAAGTCATATCTAATGTCATCATCTAATGCAGTGGATAATGGAGGCATAAGGACAATATTTGACTCCACACGCATACTTTGTTCACATTTTTCCTTAGTAAAGTCATCATTTGAGCTAACATCCTTTTGGTTAGGGCCTTCTAATAATAAAAGAGGTTGTGTGTCTGGACCAGGATGTTGTTTTGGTGCTAAAATGGAAGAGGTTTGAACTTGGGTTAAGGAACCACCCACCACCAAGTGTTCTCTCTAGCCCATATGACTCTTAGAAGACCTATCCTTTTTTTTCCCTATGTCCTGGCCCAACACGTTTTTTTCTTTATAAACTTGAGCCTTTACCATTTGTCCAGGCCCATTAACCAAAGAAGGCCCAATCTTTTTCTTTTCCCTTCTATGTCCTTTAGTCACACTTGCCTCTCTCTTCTCCACCGTGGACTTACTCCCTCCTTCCCTTGGAGTGTGCTGAATATCTGAATCCCTGCTGTGGCCCTACATCATCATCATCCTCAGAGTCGAGTGGCGCCTCTGCTTTATGCCATCCCATTACCATACCATCTGTAAATCCTATATCGGTGAAAACCTAGAAGCGCGTGACTTCGTTGCCGCCGCTGGTGTTCGTCGAGTCCTTCATTAGCCTTGAACCACCCTTCTTCTCTGTCATGTTCCCCATCTGGTTCTTCCTATGTGACATCTGAGAGCGTCACACACTCCCTACAAGCATCCAATCTTCAAATGGCTTATCGGTGGTAGGCTTGTGCTGCGGTGGTGCCATGTTCCGGTGCAGTGGTGGCTTGGGTTGTGCTGATGTTAGCCTGGACGAGGGATTCAAGGCCTCCGAATCATGATATACCCAGGGCATTGCTCCTTGTGATGGCCATAACGACCACAAGAGAAGCAAATGAGGCCTAATCCTTCGTACTCTACCTAGTAGATTGAATGAGCAGCAATCACTCTTGATACGAGCTTCTTCTAGAGATCAAGCTCCACACAAATCCTGGCATATTTGCCTTGCTCAATTCTGGCAGAATCTGAGGTAGTGACAGATGGGGTAAGTAAATCCACTTTCATTGTTCTTCCAATATAGTTTCCCAATCTAGTAATGAACTCTCTATTATAACACTGCATTGGGATATTTGGTATTCTAATCCAAGTAATAATTCTGCCGCGTGGATTATTATAAGGGTCAAAGTTGGGGGACCATTTCTGCACCAAGATTGTGTGCTGTTGCACCACCCATGGGCCCCCATATAATACTTTCTAATACAAATGCCCCCACCCCTCTTTTTGTAAAAAACGAATAAGGAAGTAATTATTGGGCAGGTCTACAAGATCAAACCGGGAAGTTTGCCATATTCTACTAAGATGTGCCTTTAGTGTATAAACATTGAACTTCTTGCCTAATACCTTGATAATCAATGCAGCATTCCATGGACGGCACTAGTCATTGTACTCCTCTGTTGTAACAGGGACAACCAGGTGAATCTGCATGAGTGCCCTCACTTCCTCAGATAGCTCCGGCAAGTCCCATTCCATATTGAGAGTGTCAGACAATAGATCTTCCTCTTCCTCACAATCTCCTCCATTAGCTATACTATTAAAACCCACGAGTGAATCCTTGTAGGACACAACACTTGCTGGAGGTCGCTGGTTATGGGCCTCTGCCTGAACCATAGAGACGTCATTCACTGGAGAAAGCTCCTCAGACTTACTAGTATCCATGGTGATTTGAGAAGAGTTATTTTTTGGTTTCTTAGTGCTACTCTGGCTAGGACATCAGAAGACCGGTCTGGTGGAAGTTTCTGGTGGCTCTGTTCATCCATTATGGGTGAAAGGAAGGTGGCACGCTATTCAAGAGAGAGCAACCAAACAACTTCTACTATGGCCTAGCTCTAGAGCCTTTTACTGATGCACCTTATATAGGCTCATATATTCGAACGTTGAGCAAGCTATTGCTGGCCATGAAAGATCTAAACGTTGATAGCCTTGAAACCTTTTAGTGAAATTGGTTTTGCATGTCATAAAATAAAGACTCCTTAAGGCCATAAATATGTAATGTTAAAAGCACGTAAAGTAGATTAAAGAATTTGTTTACAACCAACAAGAAAGTTATTAAAAATGACTCATAAAATCGGTAATGTTAAAAACAATTAAAGTAGATTAAAGAATCTGTTTTTGTTTTTGGACTGAAGATTAAAGAATCTGTTTACAACCTCAACAATAAAGGTATTAAAAATGACTCATAAAATCAGTTTAAATACCCAACGTTCAATTCCCATAATTAAGGCTAAATTTATAGCATATCCTAGCCTCCTTTATTCCAAACTATATTTGAATTTTCACAAGCCTCACTAAAACGGGTGTGGGTTCTCTCAGAATCTTTTTTTCTTCTTCTTTTTTTCTCAGAATTTCACCTCTACCCTCATGTTTAAAAGAATGGATGGCCCAAATTTCATATTTTGTAAAGCTATTATTTTAAACATAAATAAGTAAATTTAGACTATTAAAATATGATCTACACAATTCATAATTGCAATACAAACAAAATTAATTAAAAAATTAATTTATAAAACACTATAATCATAGTTTTAAAAAATATTAAATATGAATCATCCATTTTTTTGATCTAATGATAGAAATGAGATTCTGAGAAGAAAATGAGAAAAAGGAATCTGAGAGGATCATCTTCCCTTAATTTTGGGGTGAATTTTGATTCCAAATGTAAGGGGTTTTTTTTTTTTCCTTTTATCTTTTATATTTATAATTTTTCTCTAAACTAATTTGTTTAATTTTTTTTAATCGAAACTAATTTATCTAACTTATAAATTAATATAATATTATAATCTAATGTTAAACAAAAATATTTTAGAAAGATCATATCACATTTATTATAATTAAACAATATAGTATTTAGTTTGATTAATCTTTTAATTTAGATAAATATATTTTATATTAAAAATTGTATAAGTAGTTTTATATTTGTGTTTACTTATGGTAAAAACTAAAAACAATTTAATCCCTGATTGCACTCCCGGGTTGGATTGATCAATACCCACTTCGTTTTATACTTCTTTTTATGAAAAGGAAACGTTTTTTTTTATGTTTTTTAACTTTACGGGTACGCTTTGGGTTTTTCATCACCTTTTTTGGGTGCGTACAAGCCCACAATTCCAACACAAAATCAACCTGGAAAAACACACACATATTATCATCCGTCCAAGAGATAGTGCGTAGCGGGGGAATCCGGACATCAAGTGTATGCCTATCTGGATAACTACACGTTGATGTAATCTTCATATCTTCACTTCAATCCTGATATCTGTCTAATTTTCTTCTAGTGGCACCATTTTCCATCTTCTTTACCGGGCACAGACTCTCTATTTCTCTGCTCATTTATCGCATTCATCTCCTGCGAGGTTCAACCTCTGATGGCATCGATCACGGCTACGTGGTCTCCGAGCTCTCCCCAGCTCCGATTAGCTTTAAAATGTAGGATTTGGAGGAAATTCCCGGTGATTTTACAGTCACGAGTGGGGAAGTGGGACCGTCGGTTTCGTGTGCTGTGTGTTGCTCAAGACGGAGGAGGAAATGGGAAAGGATTGGAGAGGACTCCTATAGAGGGTTCGTGGGTCGGGGCGGATTCGAAGATTGACGGCTTCTCTGGGTGGTCCAATTCAGAAGGTGAAGAACAGCCTGCCAATTCTCACAATAAGGCGTCGTACGAAGGTGAGGGTAGTTTTGGTACTCTAGTTGATTTGATCTTTCTATACTTTTTTTATGGCAGTTGAAAATTTGTGGGAAAAGGTTTGGACTATTTCATTGGGTACATTGTCTACTTTACTAGCGAGCAGCTCAAGGTGAAGATTTGAAGTAAAACTTGTTAAATGTCTTCCAATACCGAAGAGATTGTGTTGAGCGGAGTTCTATTATGACTTCTGTTTCTGAATCTCTATCCTCTCTGCGTGTTACATTTATTACCTTATTAACTGTTCTTGCACTATTTTTTTCAGAACGGGCCGTTGACTAGTTTTTATAAAATCACATGTTTTACTTTTCTGCATTTGAAATGCATACTCGCTATGTTTACAAAATCACATGTTTTTCTGAAGAAATGCCCTTGCTCGGATCCCTTTGTTATGAGACCAATTTGCATTCTGACTGAAGCTTATTCTGAATTGGCAGGCTCTGGCTTCTTGGAATAGATCTTAATTAAAAAAATGAAGAAATTATGCATGTAGTTGGTTGGAAATCCAATGTACAAGACATGATTTACTACGCCTATGACATTTTGCTATGCTTAATCTGTCATCTATTTCAATAGACTACTTATCACTTCTGAAGTAGTTTGCTTTCAGGAGTTGTGGGAGCAGGAGTTGCTGGAGTTCTTCTTCTTACAGGGCTGACCTTTGCAGCCTTTTCTGTTAGTAAGCAAAATGTTTCCAGTAAGTAGTCTTTATTTGCTTTTTTCATATGAACAAGTGTGTGACATTAGCTTTTAGAAATGTTGGAATTGATGCTGATGTTATTTTTAGTTATTTCAATTTTAATTATTTCATTATTCCCTAATGTCCCTAATTATAATGTCCTTAGAATCGCCTCCCTTTTTTGTCTGTAAATACTCCTGCAATTGCTTCATTCTATATACATCTGAAGTGAGAATCTCAGACCTTTTGTCATAGCATGTGAGCTTGGTTAGAGAGAGACATAAGCCTTGATTGTTTTCGGGGTTGGAGCTTTGCCTACATACTTAGCATAGCTCCTAGGGGTGGGCATGAGCAGGGCTGGGCAAGGCGAGACCCCTGCCCGATGCCTTGCCCAAAGAATGAACGGGCTGCATTTTGCAGCCCGGTGCCCGGCCCTGCCCGCTAAAAGCCCTAACCATTTTGGGCTAGGCAAGGGTGGGCTGGGCAAGGTGGGCTTCCCTGCCCAAGTGATAATGCCTTATCTTGTCCACTTATGAATAATTTCTTATGAATTTTATAAACATCCCTGTAGTTACTAATCCATATATGTCTTAACTTCACTCTAAGTAATATAAACTTCAAATACATTCAATGATTTCACATCTTAGGATATTTCAAAATAAGTCTACAGCTTGAGTCTTGAAATTTAAAAAATACCATATGTCTTAACAAATATCCATACTTTAAAAATTAAACAACATCCATAATTCATTATAAATAAGAAAACAAAATGATTGTAATTAAAGCCGTGAAGTCAAAGTAGTTTGCATCAATTCAATGTCCCAAAAGTTGATCAAATGATGAAGCATCTGGAAAGAAAATAAAAGGCAACTATAATTTAATACAGCACAAAGTAAAGAAGAAAGGAAGAAATCTACTTGTAAATAGTGTTTAGTGGTTAAAGCAAAAAAGAGAGGATCAGAAGAGTATTATACAATAGACAATATATATTTTAAATAAAAATATATATATGAAATAATATTTAATTAATATGAAATTTTATATTTTAAATAAATGAAAATAATTTTCACGGTAGGGCCAAATGGGCAGGGCAGCACTCCTTGCCCGATGCTCGGCCCTGCCCGGTTATTAGTCCGCCCAAAGTTGCCCAAGATTTTTTAGGGTTGGGCTGGGCAATTTTTTGCAGGGCCAGGGTGGACGCACCGGGCTACTGGGCACCATGTTCACCCCTAATTAGCTCCTGCTCCTCCTCTTCCAGTCAGCCTTTTCATGTGATCAATGCTACTTTAAGCATCACTATTCTTTTCTATACCTTTTTGCATCCTACTATCCTTCATTGCTATTGAAGCAAGCTTTTTTATATCCCATAACTTTAAGAACCTCTACAAAACTTGCCAACTGGCTTACCTATGTTGATCAAACAACCCTTGTACTTCACAAGTGCTGTCGCTGTCTGCCATGGAACAACCAGAAGTGGTCACTACCCTTCATTTGGTCTATCCCAGTCTTTCACCTTTCTTAGAGGGCCTTGTTTGTGGTTTTTGATACTGTAATCCTCTGTGCTTCTTTTTTTGGTCGGTGACATCCTTTCTTCTTCACTTTTTGTCACCTTCCAAAGCTGCATCAATGAAATAAATTTTGGGTCTGTTGGATGCAACATGAACAAGCTACCAACTTGTGCCATTATCTCAACCACAAAACATCAGATGTTATTGGCCTTTCTGACAAATGCTCAGAGATAAATTTGTCCTATTGTTGTAATATTTATGGCCTTCTTTGCCTTTTTTTTCCCGAGGTCATGACCTTGATTCTCACAACCTTTCTCTTGTTTGTGGCCTTAATCAATATTGTGACACTACCTTTTCACTATTAATGGTCTTAATTGCCTGTTGTGTGTTTTTTCACGACCTTCATTTTCATTGGATATATTCTCTCTGTGTTGCAACGAGGACAACTTTTTGCCATTTATGGCTTTCACTAGCTGCGTCCATTGTGACTAGGCTTTTTTTCCTACTGCCTATAGCCTTCATTGATTCTAGGATGCAACATTTTGTTCTTTTCACCATTTTTGGCATTCAGTGTTATGTTTCTTTTGCTGACCAACTTACAACGTGCTTCCAAAAGGATTACTAGCGTTGTCTTTTAGAAATCAATCATCAAGCTTCACATGGGGGATATTCATCTTCGGCTTGTGGGAGAGTGTTAGACTGTTAAAACTGTATATGTTGTAATAATCAGTTCTTTCTATTTTAGATATGTCATTAATCATCATTCTCTAATAACCCTGAGCATAATTTGTCCCTAGAGATCCTTGTATCTACAAATAGCCATGTAATTGCCCCATCCTAAATACACCTGCAGTGAGAATTTCAGATTGTTTTGTAATTACTTACTTTAGATCATGCCATTACATGATCAAATTTACGTTCTACATATTAAACATACTAGTTTCTGTATGGCCGTTTGTAGGAGCCAAGCATAAACAAATGGAACCTCTGACAGTACAGCAAGAGGTGGTTCTGACTTCTGATGATCATGATAATAAAGTTATGGATCATGTGAATGCAGACAACAAGGCAGAAGATGAATATGGCAACACAAAAGATCAAATAGATGTCTCCAGGGATGGTACAGCTCCTGAGTTTGATCAGATTCCCAGCGACAATGGAATTGCTGATGATTTTGATTCAGGTTCCCAATTATTACATGATCAAGAAAAGTCTATCAATGATATTGATGCCACTACAGATGCATCCACTCAAGAAGTGTTGCCACAAGAGCCAGATTTTGACAATGACTTTGCTATTCCCAATTCCAATCCTGGGCCAGTTAACCTTTCTGAATCAGAAAATGCTGTTCACTCTTCTAATCATTTTGGACTTCATGATGTTGATAGCAACCATGCTGAAGATTCTGCAGTATCAACTTCTGAACTTGTAGAGAATCCCCTCAATGTCAGACCAGGGAACAATTATGATGCTGATCCAATACCCCTCAATACTGAGCAGAGGGATGAACTGACTAGCTCAAGTGGCAGTGGAAGCACCACAATTCTAAATAGTTCTAGTTCCATTGCCGATCTACCCAATAATAGTGACATTGTTAACATTGCAGTCGATACACATACAAATTCCATTCCAGATCCTGAATTCTTTCCTCAAAATGATATAGAGAACCTGAACAAAATGCCACAGGTCTCAGCTGATAAAAATGAGTCTTACCTGCAAGAGCAGATTTCTGACAAGGATCAGGATAGAGGCAGTCATATTGAGATAAATAAAATTCAATCTGAATCTCCTAATTCTGGAGTCTTTTTCTCTTCTCCCGGTATTCCTGCTCCATCAATAGTTTCAGCCACTGTACCTGTGCCACCTGGAAAGGTTCTGGTTCCTGCAGCTGTTGATCTAGTTCACGGGCAAGCACTTGCAGCTTTGCAAGCATTAAAGGTATATCCTTGCCCTCATTTTTTCTGAAAGGATAGCAGCTCTAATAATTTTTCTGAAGCAAAAGGAATGCTGCCAAGAATTTTAAAATGACCATTTTTTTCTGAAGCAAATGGATAGTAACTCTATCCGTCACTTTTTAACAGATTCATTTTAATTATATTACTATTTACTTTAATTATTTTTTATTCACATGATATCTATATATGATAATTAGATATTTAAATCAGTGCGGTTCTTCAGCTTGCTCTTAACATGTCCAACTTGAGAAAATTGGTTTATTGACTGGTACAAAAGCTCTTAGACCAAGTGGCCAGGAGTATAATAATTTTCTAATTAAATTAAATTTCAGCGTAAGGAATTGGCAGGCCTGCACCTAATCTATGCTTGAAGCCAAAGGATATTCACATATGGGGTTAAGTTTAAGATGTAGATCAAAGGGTCAAAACTAATTTTGGGATTCTCCCAACAGCTTAAGCTTTTGGGTGAAATGATTCCTTGACATTGTTAGGGTAATCATACTAAGATGATACAGTTTTATGTTTGCTTGCTTAAAACTGACTAAATTTACAGGTCATTGAACCTGATGTTCAACCCAATGAATTATGCACACGTCGTGAATATGCTCGGTGGCTGGTTTCTGCTAGCAGTGTTCTTTCAAGGTAATTTTTTTTTGTTTCTTGATGCTACAACTTTAACACGTGAATAGCAAGAAATGGACTTGGCTCATTATTTCTCGGTGTGTGCGTATTGTGGCTATAAATGGGAATTTTTTGTTATGTTTAGGAGCACAATTTCAAAAGTCTATCCTGCTATGTATATAGAGAATGTTACTGAGCTTGCTTTTGATGATATCACTCCTGAAGACCCTGATTTTTCTTCCATACAAGGTGAGAGTTGATTACTATAACTTGGTGTTTGAACAGCATAACTTATCACTAGAACTGACCTTCTTCTACTATATCATGTCTAAACATTATGATGTTTCAGGCCTGGCAGAAGCTGGACTGATAGAAAGCAGGCTTTCAAGATCTGATACACAGTTGTTTGCAGATGAAGGCCAGAGCCAATTTTGCTTCTCGCCTGAAAGGTAGGCTTTAGTAAACTTGGATGTCTGATTTGTGGCTATCTTTTTCCTTTGGAGCAATGCAATTATCTAAAGACGTCCTTATATTTTTTCTCAAATTTTAACCGTTATTCACAATGTCTTCCAATATTGTTATACATGGTGTCTTCTCTTCTTTTGCAGATGTGTTTTTAATTTTTATGTTTATATCTAACCTTATTGTTTTGTGTTTCCCTTGTTCTTTTGTGAAGCCCACTATCACGCCAGGATCTTGTTAGCTGGAAAAGGGCACTAGAGAAGAGACAACTTCCTGAAGCTGACAGAAAGGTAATGCTATTTTGTTGCTTGGTCTGACATATGAGCTATTCTCTTATTCTAGTTATCATGTAACTGATGAGTTGGTATGCATCAATTCCATGGACTGATGGGCAGACACTGCACCAACTTTCTGGGTTTTTAGACACTGACAAGATACACATTGATGCATGCCCTGCGCTTGTAGCTGACATATCTGCTGGGGAGCAAGGAATAATAGCTCTTGCATTTGGTGTGTCCTTTTATCCTTCAGTTGAGTCTTTTTTAAAATTTTCCACCAAATGGTTCATTGTTTTGGTTATTTTATTGGAGAGTATTTTTTCTTTCTTTTTAGGCAGTTTCTTATCAGCTTTTGGTTTTCCCTTGTTTCTTTTTTACTTTTCTGTTTTTTTTTTTGGTTGGAACAAATTCAAGGTTATACACGACTGTTCCAGCCAGAGAAACCAGTAACAAAAGCCCAAGCAGCTGTTGCCCTTGCAACAGGCGATGCTTCTGACATTGTTGGTGAAGAGCTTGCACGAATTGAAGCAGAATCTATGGCTGAAAAGGCTGTTGCCGCACATAGTGCTTTAGTCGCTCAAGTTGAGAAGGATATCAATGCAAGTTTTGAAAAGGAGCTTTCCATTGAGAGGGAGAAGATTAATGCTGTTGAAGGAATGGCTGAAGAGGCAACACTAGAGTTGGAAAGGTTAAGAGCTGAGAGGGAAGAAGAAAATATGGCGTTGATGAAGGAGCGCTCAGCCATTGAATCAGAAATGGAGGTTTACACAAGGCTAAGACATGAGGTTGAGGATCAATTACAGAGCCTTATGACTGACAAGGTAGAAATAACTTATGAGAAAGAAAGGGTTGTCAAGCTTCGGGAGCAAGCAGAAGTTGAAAACAAGGAGATTGCCTGCTTACAATATGAGCTAGAGGTGGAACGGAAAGCCTTGTCCATGGCCAGGTAAACTTGTGGGTCTCTAGGGGCAATTAAATCATGTTTGGTCAGCAGCATTCAATGGTTCAATTTTGGTTTGACTTCATACAAATTTTAAATGCAAACATAATGTAAGAAGAGCTGGCCAAGAGTTTGCTTCCATTTGCTCCTTGAAGTTGAAAGTTGAAACTGATATTTAGTTATTTGTTTATGCATGCATGGTTATTTCATGCTTCTTTGGATGATGCCCTTTAAATGTTCTGCAAATTTACTCCATATTTTTCCTGTCACATTTTTTAACAGCCGAAATGTCTAGAGATCGAAGTTATTTGTAAATGCTTTTTGTTTCATATAATATGAACTCTTATTTCCATGTTTCATTGTAATATGTTTCTTCAAATCTGAGTGATTTTTCAAGAAAAAACGAGTTGCAGATGCTAATTGATGTTGAATGTCAAAATCAGTCTGATTAATGCTTAACATTTTTTCTCTCTCTCACTGTGCTTGTCAAGACTATAAACTGATTTGGCATGCAAAATAGAGCAATTCTAGGACTTGGCATATTTTGTAATTCTGGTTCATGGTAACCTAAGTATGAAGACATCATTATGCCTCATTTTGATAGAAGTATGGTAATCTTGTGTCTAGGACTTGGGCGGAGGATGAGGCCAAACGAGTAAGAGAACATGCTAGAGCCTTGGAAGAGGCTCGAGAACGTTGGGAGAGGCACGGCATCAAAGTGGTTGTTGATGATGACCTACGCCAGGAGGCTGCAGCCGAAGTCACATGGCTCAATGCAGGAAAGCGGGTTACAGTTGAAGAAACAGTTGACAGGGCTGAGAACTTACTGGACAAACTTAAAAAAATGGCAGCAGATGTGGGAGGGAAATCCAGAGATGTAATTGACAGGATTGTCCACGTGATTTCTCTTTTTATATCAAACTTGAAGCAATGGGCATCCAAAACTGGAAAACAGGCTGAAGAATTAGGAGAAGTTGCTGCAGCTAAGGCAGCAAAGTCAGCTCACGAGTTGCGGCAAAGTGCTGCTGAATTCGGATCTTCTGTCAGAGAAGGGGCAAAGCGAGTTGCCGGAGATTGGAGGGAGGGGGTTGAGAAACTCACCCAAAAGTTCAAGACATAATCTTCCTTTTTGGCATACAAAAATAGAGTTAGCCACAAGCCAGTGAAGTACCTTCTACCTACTGAGTCTATGGGGGAAAATTGGCAGTTTGAACTGTCGGTGGAAACTTCTCAAATTCTTGTGATGTTTTGTATAATTGAGGGTAGTGGGAAATTAAGTGTAACAATAATCTCTTGTAATTTTAACACTGTATTGGTTCTGCTCTGCTGCTCATATCATTGGGGGATTTTCTGTACCAAATCTTTACCATGTAAAGAAAACTAGTCCAAAGTTGCAAAATAATAAACCCCAGACCATATCTTACTAATGAAGGCCAACTTCATGTATTTACTGTTCAGCAGTGATGCGTGCTTCTGTCGCTGAAGCAATCAATTAAACTAGGTCCTAATTAATTATGTAGTATAGGGTCAATCTAGATCATTCTCCCAAGGAGCAAGCTATGAGTTTTCTTTAGGATTGATTTTCAAGTGATAAAAGATGCAATGGACTGGACCTAAACTAAAATGCAAAACACTATTACCTAAATGCAATTAGACAACTAAATGGACTAATGCAATTGACTCTAAAAACTATATGAGAATGAGACTAATATATATGAATTTCAATGCAATTTTTAGGAGTTTTTTATGAAAGAGGAATTAAAATACTAAGCAAAAAGAATAATCAAAAGCAAGACAATCAACAAAGGTTTACTTCAATTATGATGATGAAGGGGACAACTTAGGATTCACATGGATTTAGCTTTCCTAGCCATTCAATTTATTAGACCAAAGGAAGGTTGATGAAAAATTGAAATTAATAAACTCAATCACCTAATTAAAACATGGGAAACCCTCAAGCTCAATAACACCTAATCCACTAGAAAATTCATAATGGAAAAAGTGGTGGTTAATTAAATCCATTAAAAACCAATCACAATTGTTTAACATAGTTTTCAAAATTATGTTCACAATTGCCTAATTAAACAATTCGACAATTAATCACCTAATTAAACAATCAAAAGATTAAACCTAAATTGACAATTAAATTAATAATGAAAACTCAATTAATAATCTAATTGACAATCAAAGGGTTTGCAAACAAAAATCCCAACAATCAATTAAGAACAGATCAAATCCAAAATATCAATTCAATCCAAATCAATAATAAGTCTACAATCTAAAACAAGATTGTTCTCAATTAGTACAACCCAAAATCATTTAAAACTAAACAATCTTAAGTCTCGAATCAAAAAGATAAAAAGAAAGACACTCCCTTATAATCTTCAAGTATAAGTTCTTAGGCTTTAACTTCTTCCATACTCCTCCCAAATTACCTCCCCAACAAGCTTAAGCTACCATGATATTAGTTCTCCCTCCAAGCTTCCGGCACGTCACAGCCATGAGAATAGGAGAATGGATTGGTTGATGATTGATCAATGACGTGGGACCCGTGTGGAAAAATAATAGTACTTGAGTGAATCAAGCTCTCATGGTGTGCGTCTGTGCGAATGGAAAAAAGGGAATGGAATGTGAGATATTTTAATTAATATAATATAATTATTAGTTATTAATTAGGTTAATTAAAATATCCTGAGTGTGGCTCGTTAGTCAGATCTAGGCCCAACTACAGGATTAGGATAAGAGCGGATTGGCTATTTATTTTATTTCTGATGGTGAAATAATTAATTAAGGTTTATAGCCGTCTGAATTAGCGTACGAGTGAAAACACTAGCTGCTCTGAGATTCCCTGACTGGCGACGGCTCTCACACCAGTTGCCATCATTGTGCCTTACGGTCAGTCAGAAGAGTTACCTGTCAATCTTTTCTTCTGACTCCTTCTGTTTTGCAGTCTCAATTCCCAGTGTTTGTGAACTCTTTCTGATTAGAGAAAAGCTATGGCGAGAGGTATTTATTAAGTTTTCCGCTGTAACTTGTAGAATATGTTGTGCTATGATTATCGTGATGTAATTGACAATAAGCATGATTTATTCTAACATGTGGTATCAAAGCCTCACTCTATGATCCTCTGCCTGTTTTTCTTTGATCGGGGATGTTTCAAATATGGAATTTAATTGAATCTTACCATAGTAATTTCTACACGACTTCCATATCTGGATTGGAGATCACAATTTGTTTTCGGGATCACTGTTTTTGAAGGATTCGATTTCCATTTTCCTTGAAAATGTTGAATAAACCTAAATCATAGAATTCATGATTTATCGATGGCTTTGATTTTATTCTTCAGTTCTGAGTTTGGCCTTTTGTGAAATTCTTATCTTCGGTTTTTTCTATGAGAGTCGTCGAAGGAATTAGAAATATCTGATTTGCGTTTGAATTTGCTCTTCTGTTTTGATTTTGCTCTCTGTTACTGCCATTATCGCCGAGAGAGTCATCAGACCTGCGTTTTTTTGGGTTTCGAATCTAAGAAAAAATTTTGATCCAAATCTTGTGTTTAATCGCTGTTTTATGGGATATATCTATGTTTCGTTGCATTTGTTGGATTTTCTGGCAAGATCCGCTATTAAAAACTGCCGTGAGAGTGCCGTTTTGAGCCCTCCGATCGTCGGAAAGCACCGCCTGAAATCACGGGTCGTGGCGGCCCAACCGGGTCAAAATCGGGTTAGCGAGTCGGGTAGGGTTCAGGGAAACGGGTGGGGGAGATGATTGGAACGGCGCCGTTTTGACTTGCTCAAAACGTCACCATTTCGTGTCATTCAGAAGAGCCTCCCTCCACACGCAAAAACAACGTCTTTTTGGCCCTAAGTGAAACGTTGTGTTTCACTTGTCCAGGAGGGTGGGTCGAACGCATTTTGGGCCAGATCTTGCTTTCTAGGCCGACTGAGCTTACATTTTTTTTCCTCCTTGCAATTTCTCACTCATATGCAATTGGGCCTGAACGACTGGGCTTTGTATTTTTTGTTGTTGCGATTAGTGGATTCGCATATTGGGCCGAACAAAAAAAAACCAATTTTTTTCTGTTTAATTGAACAGTGACAGTTTTTGTTGATTTTTGGGCCTTATAATTTTTTTTTCTGGACCATGAATGTTGAAGTTTCTAGAAACAAATATTGGGCCTATTCATTTTTTGTTCTTCTGGGCTATGGTTTTTAAATTCCAGAAAACGTTTTTGGGCCTTTCTTAAACCATTATTTCACTGTTTAATTAAATATATATATCTGTTTTATGTATTTTTGTAATTAATGACTTTAAGTTGTTTAAATTAGTGATAGTGGTTAATTTTGGTATTTTCACATACTGAAAAATTTGTAAAATTATTTTCATGAGTTAATTAATTGTCTAACATTCTAAAAATAGCTTTAGACAATTATTTAACATTTCAAAAATTTTGCAAAAATTGAAATTTGAGTTGAAAGGTGCCAAAATTAATTATCTAAACAATTTTGAATACATAAAACATTGGGAGGGATTTAATTAATTATTTACTGTATTTATTGAATTAATTAATCTCTCCATTATGATGTGCATATTTTGATTTAAATGCACTTAAATGATATTTGTGACTAGCATGCTACTTTTTCAAGGAATAGCCACAACATCCTTTAGTTTTGCATGCAACTTGATCACATATGGAACTTGTAAAATATCTAATTGTAATTAAATATAGAATTGTAATTGATCTTTACCCACAGGTAGACGGTTATGATTATATATTTAATTAGGGTGGGATAGTTTGGTCTTATATTTTCTAAGTTGCCTACAGGTAATAGGAAATGTAAATTATACACTCTAGGCCCATCAATTTGAGATAAATGCATGCAATGCTAGGTTCTTTGCCCACAGGTAGAATTTAGTGATACGCATTTATATATATTGCATGTTTCTATTAGTGCATAACATGCATACAAAAGGCACAGAATTCGTGATTGTCTCAAATATTTATCTTGTAAGCTAATTTAAGTTTTTAAATTGCAGCACCTACTACTTTCCCTAATCTTTTTGCTGACACTACTGGCAAAATTGTGCTAGATGGTACTAATTACCCTGAGTGGAGAGAGGACATAACCTTGCAGATTGATATGCTGCACATGCATTTTGTAATGGAGAAACCTAGACCTCCCAAACCAACTGACAAGTCACTAAAGAAGAAATTGACTATCAGGATCGTTGGGAGCACTACAATCGCATGTGCATGTCATATATTAAGACCAGGATCCAAAGAAGCATTAGGGGAGCAATTCCCAAATGTGAAACTGCAAGAAGTTTCTGGAAGCTGTGGACAAACAGTTTAAGCCAACTGACAAACAGATGGGTGGTTCCATCATGTCAGAGTTGTGTGCCATGAAGCTGACAGGTACTAATGGAGTCAGACAACATATCATGAGGATGAGAGACTTGTCCTCTCAACTGAGGGCCTTTGACATGGAACCAACAGAGCAGTTCCTAGTGCATTTGGTACTGAACTCCCTTCCTTCTCATTATGATGCCTTTAAGGTCTCCTATAACACATATAGGGAAAAATGGACAATTGATGAACTGCTGTCCATATGTGTTTAGGAGGAAACTAGGCTTCAAATGAGTGGCAGGGAGGCACCTAGGGCAGCTCATTTGGCTGAAAGTTCCAACAGGAATGGTGATAGGGGCAACAAGGACAAGCAGAAAAAGAAGAAAAAGATTCCTGTTGTGCCATCCTTTAAGAAAGCTGAAGCTATTTGCTTCTTCTGCAAGAAGAAAGGGCGCATGAAGGATGAGTGCCTGAAGAGGAAGGCATGGTTAGAGCGTAAAGGTATGTATATTTCAAGTTTAGCTTTAGAAGCTCATCATATTAGCTCTAGTAATGATACTTGGTGGATCGATACGGGTTCAATGATCCATATTTCTATTACCATGTAGGGGTTTCTAAACACTAGGCCTCCACTTCCCAATGAAGCACGAGTCCTTTCAGGAAGTGGGAAAGGAGATCCGGTCGAAGCAATTGGAACTTTTAGAATTGTTTTCCCAAATAAAACCGTACTGGATCTTTTGAATTGTTTTTACATTCCTAGTTATATGAGAAACTTGATTTCTATGTCAAAACTCATTCCTTTGAATTATGATATTTATTTGCAAAAGGACTTGATGTATTTTAGTAAGGACTATTTTCCAATTGCAAGGGTTATTATGATTGATGATTTGTTTAAAATAATTCCTGAACCGCCTGAAGTTTTTTCTGTTTCGCATGATATTAGACAAAGTATCATTGATGGGAATTCTATTAGCTTGTGGCATAGGAGATTAGGACATATCTCCATTGACAGGATCAAAAGGTTAACTAAAGATGGAATCCTTCTATCTTTAAACCATTCAGAATTTGATACCTGTGTGGACTGCATAAGGGGAAACCAGACCAATAAGTCACAAAAGGGAGCTAAAAGAAGTTCTGATTTACTTGAAATTATACATACCGATATTTGTTGTCCTGACTTATCCGCAAACAGTAAAAAATACTTTATTACTTTTGTTGACGATTACTCGTGATATACTTATATCTACTTGCTTGATAATAAAAGCGAGGCACTAGATGCCTTTAAGGAATATAAAGCTGAAGTAGAAAAACAAGTTGGGAAACCAATAAAGATCGTGAGATCCGATAGAGGTGGTGAGTACTACGGTAGGTACACTAGTGAAGGACAAGCACCAGGTCCCTTTGCTGATTTTCTTCAAGAGCATGGTATAGTTGCTCAATATACCATGCCTGGCTCACCAGATATGAATGGTGTAGCAGAAAGAAGAAATAAGACCTTACTAAACATGGTTAGGAGCATGATGAATGGCTCCAAACTACCAACATCCTTATGGAAGAAGGCACTTAAGATAGTTGTGTACTTATTAAACAGGGTTCCAACAAAGGCAGTGCCAAAAACACCCCTTGAAATCTGGAAAGGATGGAAACCCAGCTTAAGACACCTTAGGGTATGGGGCTGTCCTGCAGAAGTAAGAGTGTACAATCCACAAGAAAAGAAACTAGATCTTAAAACCATTAGAGCTTACTTTGTAGGCTATCTATGTATGACTAAGGGTTATAGGTTCTATTGTCCTTCACCTTCTGCACGTTTTATAGAATCTAGGAATGCTATTTTTCTTGAGAATGATGTGATTAGTGGGAGTGATCAAACAAACAATGATCATATGGAAGTAACCCTTGATTTACGTCTTCAGATTTATCCACCTCCCACATATGGAGAACCAAGACAAGTTGTGGTAGAGGATGTCCCGAATGAACAATCTGAACCAACCCAAGAGGTTGAATTAAGAAGATTAACTAGAAAAAGAAGGCCAGCATTGCCTAGTGACTACGTGGTGTACTCTGTTCATACTAATTGCGATATTAGCATTGAAGATGATCCATTAACATTTACTCAAGCTATTAAGAGTGAGAACTCTAAGTTGTGGCATGATGCTATGACTGAAGAAATGAATTCCATGGCAAACAATGATGTATGGGATCTTATGGAGTTACCAAGTGGGTATAAAGCCATTGGCTGTAAATGGGTTTACAAAACTAAAAGAGACTTACAAGGTAACATTGATCGATACAAGGCTAGGTTGGTTGCCAAGGGCTTCACACAAGTAGAAGGTGTCGACTACAGGCAAACCTTTTCTCCTGTATCAACGAAAGACTCTTTCCGCATAATCATGGCATTAGTTGCACATTTTGATCTAGAGTTGCACTAAATGGATGTTAAGACTGCATTCCTCAATGGGGTCCTTGAGGAAGAAGTCTACATGAAACAACCTGAGGGATTTGTTGTAAAGGATAAGGAACATCTGGTATACAAGTTGAAGAAATCAATCTATGGCTTGAAGCAAGCCTCACGACAGTGGTACTTGAAGTTCCATGAAGTAATAACATCATTTGGATTCTATGAGAACATCATGGATGAATGCATATACCACAAGGTTAGTAGGAGCAAGATCATATTTCTGGTTTTATATGTCGATGACATACTACTTGCAACCAGTGATCTAGGACTATTACATGAGGTGAAACAGTTTTTGTACAAGAACTTTGATATGAAGGATATGGGTGAGGCATCTTATGTCATTGGCATCAAGATCCATAGGGATAGAACTCAAGGCATTTTAGGCTTGTCTCAACAAACCTATATCAACAAAGTTCTTGAACGATTCAGGATGCAAAACTGTTCAGCTAACGTAGCTCTTCTTGAGAAAGGGGACAAGTTTAGTCTAGGTCAATGTCCTCAAAATGAGCTTTAAAGAAAGAAAATGGAAAGGGTCCTATATGCATCAGCAGTGGGAAGCTTGATGTATGCATAGGTTTGCACAAGACCTGATATAGCTTTCGCTGTTGGCATGTTGGGAAGGTACCAAAGCGATCCAGGGGAAGCACATTGGACAGCTGCAAAGAAAGTGTTTAGGTACCTACAAGGTACTAAACACTATATGCTCACATACAGAAGAACAGATGACCTGGAAGTGGTTGGTTACTCAGACTCTGATCTATTAGGATGTTTAGACACAAACAAGTCTACTACTGGTTACATCTTCCTACTAGCAGATGGAGCTATATCATGGAAAAGTACAAAACAAACACTTACAGCTCCCTCTACTTGTGATGCTGAGTACATAGCGTGTTTTGAGGCAAGTTCACAAGCGATCTGGATAAGTAATTTCATTGCTGGTCTTAAGATTGTGGACTCAATCTCTAGGCCAATCAGGATGTACTGTGATAACACAGCCGCAGTAGCCATTGCAAATAACAAAAGGAATGGAAGTCGAAGCCGGTGGGTCGAACTGAAATTCCTAAGTTTAAAAGAGAGAATTGCATATGGTGAAATTTTGGTTGATCATATCAATACAAAGGACATGCTAGCTGATCCTTTGACTAAGGGAATGAAACCGAATGCGTTTGTGTTACACATTCCTCAAATGGGGGGGTTAAGCCTTCATTTATGTAGAAGAGGTATGCAATGAAATTGACTTTATGGTTTATTATCTCTATCATTATTTGTATATATTCTGTTGATGAGACTAATAAACACTAAGTTTGGAACCGAATAAACATTGGCATTTATTCATAAGGTTATACCCATTAAGTAAGGGTGTTGCATGTAATACATGGAAGATAATACTCGGCTTAAGAGGACTTATCGCCATGATTCTTGCAGCATAGCCTTAGTTTAATTAGGAAAGGGCGACTGACATTTAGATACGGGCCAAGTAGGAGAATGTGAGATATTTTAATTAATATAATATAATTATTAGTTATTAATTAGGTTAATTAAAATATCTTGAGTGTGGTCCATTAGTCAGATCTAGGCCCAACTATAGGATTAGGGTAAGAGCGGACTGGCTATTTATTTTATTTATGATGGTGAAATAATTAATTAAGGTTTACAGCCATCTGAATTGAGCATACGAGTGAAAACCCTAGCTGCTCTTTGAGGTTCCCTGACTGACGACGGCTCTCACATCAGTTGCCATCACTGTGCCTTACGGTCAGTCAGAAGAGTTACCTGTCTATCTTTTCTTCTGACTCTTTCTGTTTTGCAGTCTCAATTCCCAGTGTTCGTGAACTCCTTATGATCAGAGAAAAGCTATGGCGAGAGGTATTTATTAAGTCTTCCACTGTAACTTGTAGAATATGTTGTTCTATGATTATCATGATGTAATTGACAATAAGCATGATTTATTCTAACATGGAATTGATGGTGAATGGAGAAGAACCTCCAGCAATTCCAGCGTCTGCGTGCATCTCAGCCTCCAGTGTCAGTCCGTGTCTCCCTTAGTGGCAGCTACTAGGTTAATTTTTAAGAGAGGAGGGGAGAGGTTTTGGATACCAACTTGAGCTCATTAAAATTTAAGAAGCTCAGATAAAATTCAATCATTGGATATTCTTTTAGCTTCCAAGAAAAATTCTGCACCGTAGGATCTTCTAATAAGCTTTTCCTTACTTTGCAAGAATTAAATAAAATCGTGAGCTATCATATATTTGAAAATATTCTCTAATCACAAGATAACAATTAAAATATTATCAATTTAAGCTCAATAATATCATAAGTAATTCAGATTTATATTATTTTCTAAAATTGGCTAATAATCCAAATATTATATAATAAATCCAATTTAGCGTAAAATAATCTCCAAAATAAATGAATAAGATGGGATAAAATATATAAAATTTTGGATTTATCAACTCTCCCACACTTATCATTTGCACTTATGGGCAAAACAAATCAAGACCAAGGGAGTATAACAAGACAAACAAAACAAAACTTCAAAAGTGAATGTTCCAATCACAAGTAAAAAGTAAACAAAAGCATTTCAACACCTCTCTTATTCAAATGATCTTCTCATAACTCAAGAAAACAAACTTCATTACAATTTGTTTGATAAAGGAGAATCTAAGCTAGAAATCCCTCACCTAGGATATGTGTATATCACTCATCACTCAAAAGTGTATAGGCTTGTGTTTACACTCAAATCCACCCTATTCAGTACTCTTTCCATAGGCTTGACAAGGATCTAAGTTCTCCACCACTAGCAAAGCAAATGCAAACATAAATCCAAAGGACTTTTAGTCGGTTGTAATGGGGCTAAGGTTAAGAAAGAAAGAGTATAGTGTTTGGAGAAACAAAGTTGAATATCCCAGAAGATGAAGAGAATGATGCAATAGGATGAAACGGGATGAAAGAAACCAAATCACACTTGAACTGGGTCATTACCTTTCTTTTCTCTCTCTCTCTCTCTTTTTCTCCTTTTTTTTCCTTTTTTTTTGCAATTCTCTTGGGCTGTTATATATATGTTCTTTTGACTCGAACTTGTGTATTGGTGATACAAAGGCCCGGTTACTCAAACGTTTATAACTTAATAGCACCAAGATGCTACTAGCACGCTCAGCTCTTACTGGCCGTTTGATGCGAAGATCAACATTGGTGATGAGGACCCCCGGTTACTACGGACAGCTCAAACTAGTGGAACGGAATCTTATTGCTCTTTTTTTTTCAATTTAATATACCATACTTTCACAATGACCCAATTCCTAATTTTATACATGTTCTTCCATCCAAAATATATATAATGCAATGCTCTTCAACTCCTAAAACATTCAAAAGGGTAGGAATTTTTTTTTGAGTTATGGGGAAAAAAAGAGATATATAAAATATAGGCTCAAAGGGGCTAAACAAAGGATATATGTATGAAAATGGTAGGTTTTTTTTTGCTTATCTGGCTAAAATGAAATGAATGTCTTTATCATTTTTATGAATACACATGCATTAAATGTGGCCTCAAATAAGATTCAAGTCAAGTTCTAGATCAAGTAAAGAGAAAGAGGATACACACTTAAAAAATGCATTAGGCTCAAAATCTCACTAGGTCTATATGATTAATAGCCTAAATTCACTTAAGTCAAATTCATTGCCACTAGGTTCACCAACTCAAAACATGATTAATCACTTTTCAAATCAAGAATGCATCATACTAAAGTTACTTAAAACTTGCAATTTTCACATTCAAAATAGTTGATCCCTCTCCTACACTCAAACAATGCATTGTCCTTAATGCAAAACAGTCATAGCAAAGCACAAAGATAAGTAATATGCAGCACTACTCAACTCAATAATATGACAATGGAAAATAAAAGAGTGAAATACAACCAGGGTCTACGTGGTGTCTCGCAGTATAGTAACCTCCACTGCTTGAGTGGAGAATCCATCATAGAACGGCTTCAAGCGGTGTCTATTAACAGTGAAGCATTTTCCATTCGGCTCCCTTTTGATCTTCACAGCCCCATATGGAAAAACATCAATGACAATAAAAGGCCCCTCCCATATAGAGTAGAGCTTTCCAGGCATGTGTTTCAATCCGGAGACATAGAGCAAAACTTTTTGGCCTACTTGAAATTCTCTCTTCATAATGAGTTTGTCATGGACTATTTTAGTTCTTTCCTTATAAATCCTAGCATTTTCATAAGCTTCCCTTCTTAACTCTTCAAGCTCTTGCAGTTGCAACTTCCTTTCAATACCGGCATTAGCAAGATCGAGGTTGTAGCTTTTTATTGCCCAGTATGCCTTGTGCTCCACCTTTATTGGCAAATGACATGTTTTTCCATAGACAATCCTGTATGGAGACATGCCAATGAGACTTTTATATGCTGTGAGATATGCCCAAAGAGTATCATCGATCCTTTTACTCCAATCCTTCTGGTTAGGTTACATTGTCTTTTCTAAAATGAGCTTGATTTCTCTATTAAAGAGTTCTGCTTGACCATTTGTTTGGGGGTGGTATGGAGTGGCCACCTTGTGCATCACACCATACTTGCTAAGCAAGTTCTGCAAACTTTGATTGCAAAAATAAGTACCTTGATCACTAATGATTGCTCTGGGAATGCCAAACCTGCAAAGAATGTGAGATCAAACAAAGGAAACCACTACAGAAGAATCATTAGTACGAGTGGGGATAGCCTTAACCCACATAGACACATAATCCACAGCCATTAAGATGTACAGATAACCAAATAAAGTGGGAAAAGGTCCCATGAAATCAATTCCTCAAACATCAAAGACTTCACAGAACAATAAGGGTTGTTGGGGCATCTCATGCTTCCTAGAAATATTACCCACAAATTGACACCTGGAACACTTCTTACAAAATTCATGGGCATCACGAAATAGACTAGGCCAGAACAATCCACTTTCCAAAAATTTCCTTGAAGTACGCTTAGCACTAAAATGTCCCCCACAAGCAAGAGTATGGCAAAAAGATAAGACATACTCAAATTCATCATCAGGAATGCATCACCTAATAATTTGATCACTACAAATATGCCATAATTAAGGATCATCCCATATGTAGAATTTAACATCTCTCTTAAACTTATTCAATTGATGTTTGTTCATGTCAGCTGGTAAACATATGCAACTAGATAATTTGCAATATTAGCATACCAAGGGATAAAAACAACAACCTCACAGAGCCTTTGATCAGGAAAATCATCTAAGGGTAAAGATGTTACTGGAGGTGATTCAATCCTACTCAAGTGATCATCTACCATATTCTCTGCACTACTCTTGTCACGAATCTCCACATCAAACTCTTGTATCAGCATCACCCACCTAATGAGGCGGGGTTTGGAGTCCGGTTCCTTGAATAAGTATTTGATAGCTGAGTGATCTATAAAGACAATCACCTTGGAGTGAAGGATGTAAGATCGAAACTTCTCTAACCCAAAGATGATTGCAAATAGCTCTTTCTCTATGGTAGTGTAGTTAGCTTGAGCAACATCTAATGTTTGAGAGGCATAGGCTATAATATGTTGTCTCTTTTCTACTTTCTGAGCAAGAATAGCACCTAATACATAATATGAATCATCACACAAGAGCTCAAATGGAAGGATCCAATTAGGTGGCTGAATAATGGGGGGTGTAGTGAGTCTCTTCTTTAACTCATCCCATGCATATCTGCAAGCATCATCAAAAACAAAACCCATATCTTTCTGCAATAAAAGAGACAATGGCAGTGCTATCTTACTAAAATCTTGGATGAATCTTCTATAAAATCTAGCATGCCCAAGAAAAGAACGTACATCTTTCACACAAGAAGGATATGAAAGAGATAAAATAATATCAACTTTAGCTTTATCAACCTCAATACCATCATGTGAAACAACATGGCCCAAGACAATTCCTTTCTTAACCATGAAATGACATTTTTCAAAATTCAACATAAGATTATATTGAATGATCTTTCCAAAACCTTGTCTAAACTAGCTAAGCATGCATCAAAAGAATCACCGTAAATAGTGAAATTATCCATGAAAACTTCCATGCAATGCTAAAAAAAATCATAGAATATGGAAACTATGCAACGCTGAAAAGTGCCTGGTGCATTACATAAGCCAAATAACATACATCTATATGCAAAGATTCCAAATGGACATATGAATGTGGTTTTATCTTGATCTTCAGGTGCAATAGAAATATGAAAATATCTAGAAAAACCATCCAAAAAATAGTAATGTGATTTACTAGCCAGTCTTTCTAACATCTGATCTATAAAGGGAAGGGGGTAGTGATCCTTTCTAGTCATAGAATTCAATTTTCTATAGTCAATACATACTCTCCAACTATTTTGAACTCTAGTTAGAACTAGCTCACCTTCGTCATTATGAACAACTGTAATACCAGTTTTCTCAGGTACTACCTGAACTGGACTTACCCACTGACTATCAGAAATATGGTAGATTATACCTGCAGAAAGAAGT
Organism: Inga leiocalycina; assembly: GCA_963242795.1. Lineage (NCBI taxonomy): Eukaryota > Viridiplantae > Streptophyta > Magnoliopsida > Fabales > Fabaceae > Inga > Inga leiocalycina. Next base: position 40,527,951 of record OY725322.1, on the reverse strand, counting down.
TTAGAGACCTATTTCTTTACCATATCAAGGATCAATGGATTGAGTTGTCTCTGTGGCTGTTGTACAACTTTGGCACCATCTTCTAACAGGATCCAATGCATGCACACATTTGGGCTAATTCTAGGGATATCAACAAGAGTCCATCCAATAGCTTTCATCTGTCTCTTAAGTATTTCTAAGAGGCATCTTTCCTCATCACCAACTATGTCACTAGCTATAATCACAGGAAGTATCTCATCCTTCCCTAAATAGACATACTTCAATGAGTCAGGAAGCGGCTTTAACTCTAAGGATAGAGCTTGCTCAATTGAAGGTATGAGCAGCTTCAAGTCAATATCAGTCAAACTGGAAACCTGCACAATAGATTCATAGACAGGAGGGCACACTTTCCCATCTTGGGGAGTATTAGTAGAAACTGTAAGAACAGAAGAATCAACCAACACATCATAATCAACAACAATAGTGCCCTCAGTAGCACTCATATCAGAGATAGAATTAGAATAAAAAATCTCACTATTAAAAACATAGTCAATCAATAATTTAGATTCAGGTAGTAAAGATAAATTAATTCTATTCATGGCATCAATCACACTAAGTAACTAAGAAAGTCCATCGGAATCAATAGAAGTAGTAAATGTGTGATCACTATAATTACTAATGCTACAATTAGGCACAGAAGGATTATGTCTAGAATGTCTCATAATCTTAATAGCATCAGTGAAAATATTAATATCAGCAACATCAAGATCAACACATGTATCACAACTACCAATTTTAACACATAAACAAGAGATAGTATAAACTAAACAGGTAATATCATCGGATCTATTAAGCATGCTATCTCTAAGATCTACAACAAAATCATCCACAATAGCATCAATAACATTAACATCTATCTTAGCACAATTATCAGGGGGATGTCTCATAGATTCAAGCACATTAAATCTAATAGTTTCACCAGTAAATTCCAGAGTAAGGCTACTAGCATGCACATCTATCATAGCTTTAGCAGTTTTAAGGAAAGGCCTACCTAAAATCAAAGATGAATGCCCTTTTTTCCTAAACCTACCATCATCCATATCAAGAACATAGAAGTCTGTAGGAAATATGAAATCTTTTATCTTAATCAAGATGTCCTCCAAAACGCCTTCTGGGACTGTGTAACATCTATCAGCAAGGGATGTAATGAGATTTATGGGTTTAGGCTCTACACCCTTGAGTTGATTGAAGAATGATTTTGGCATAACGTTGATAGCTGCTCCCAAATCTGCTAAGGCATCTGAGAAGTCAATGTCACTAATGGTACAAGGTATGAGAAAGCTACCAGGATCCTTGCACTTTACTGGCATTGGCATTTGATAAAGAGAGGAGACGACTACCCCTAAGTCAACCTTGCCTTAATGCTTAAATTTTCTCTTTGTAGTACATAACTCCTTTAAGAACTTCACATATTTAGGCACTTTTACGACTAAGTCAACTAGTGGAACATTAATCACTACTTTCTTGAAAATATCATAAACTTCATTAAACATCTCAGCTTCCTTCTTTCTCCTTTTAGCCTTAGCTACTGCGGTAGGAAATGGTAGGGCTGGCTTAATCACTTGCTTTCCTTCATCATCCTTTTCTTGTTCTTCATGAGGCACCACTTGTGTTTTTGATAAAGTAGACTGATCCTGTTATGTGGAAGTGGAAGTAAGAGTGGAAGGAGAGTCATCAACAACTTCTATGTCTTTTGAAGTATTGGTGGGAATAGGATCTGTAGAAGGGATTATCTTTCCACGTCAGAGAGATATAGCATTAATTCCATGAATATTAGGATTTTGCTGAGGTTCAACATTTGGATTGGTTACCACTTGAGATGGAAGCCTTCCTGAACCTTAACTCTGTACATTACTGAGTGCATTAGACAGTTGACCCATTTGAGTATGAAGAGCTTGAATTTCCTGTCTATGTTGTTGTTGTTGTTGCATCAGGATTTTCATCATAACATCCATCTTGCTTTCTAACTTTGAACCTTCATCTTGGACTGGCATTGATTGTCTAACTTGTTGAAACATCTTGCCACTAGATTCTCACTTTGATTGAATTATGCTTGCTGAGCTTGGCCATTTCCATATCGAAGATTTGGATGATCACGCCATCTAGGATTATATGTATTAGAGTAAGGATCATATTTTTGGCCATCTTGAGTCAAAGGCTGAGAAGGGTATATCGCATTACAAGATTCAACTCCATCATTCATGTAGGAGCAAGAGTCGATTCCATGAGTAGCTAGAGAGCAAATAGAAAAGAGTGGCCTTACTAGAGCAGAAGAGTTAGCCTATGCAGTAAAAGAAGTAGAGGGCCCCATAGGATTGGCCATATTAGAAGAATTTTGCATATGAGATAGCCATTTTTTGTAAAGCAGATGCAGGTCTATCAATTTTGCTGTCTAAGCGAGACTCAGAATTAGAAGAAAGTCATCCTATTTCATTAACTTTGACCTGTTGTCTAATGCCAAATTGTTAGCTATTCTCAGCTTTCCTTTCAATTAATTCCCAAGCATGATCCACAGTCAAGTGTAGAAGTGCACTAGCAGCAGCTGAATTGAATACATCTTTCTCTAGAGGTAAGAGACTTTCATGGAAGTATTAGATCAGTAATGTATCCGGAATTTGATGGTGGGTAGCTAGAACATAGCATTTTGAAACGCTCCAGATATTCATATAAGGATTCTCCAACCATTTGTCTACATCTACATATGTCCTTCCTGATAGATGAAGTGCGAGAAGCTGGGAAATACTTTTCCAAGAACAGTTTCTTCAATTGGTTCCATGAAGTAATAAATCCAAGAGGTAATCGAAGCAACCAATTTTTAGCATATCCTTCTAAAGATAATGGGAAGGCATGTATCTTAATCTGATCTTCAGTCACACCAACAGGTTTCATAGCAGTGCAAACCATGTGAAACATCTTCAAGTGACTGTACGCTTCCTCACTTAAAAGGCCATTAAATTTTAGAAGTGTATCATCCATATTTCAATTCAAAATTTACATTAGTATCAGGATAATTGATGCACCAATTTTGAAATTACAAATCAGGTGAAACCAATTCTCCAATAGTCATAACAGGATCAACAATATAAGTATTCGCATTCGCATTCGCAACATTTACATTGCGTTTGCATTTGTATTCTCATTAGCATTGACAACAATATTATTACCATCCATGTTGACTTTAGAATCAGAAGAATCAACAATATGCTTAATAGATTTTAGAAGAGGATCGGGTCATGCAATAAACAACTACCTAATAAGTTGCCTAAAAATTCAAACCTTAAGCCTAATCGTTGCCCCCGGCAATGACACCAAAATTGATGCGTGCTTCTGTCACTGAAGCAATCAATCAAACTAGGTCCTAATTAATTATACAGTTTAGGGTCAACCTAGGTCATTCTCCCAAGGAGCAAGCTATGGGTTTTCTTTAGGATTGATTTTCAATTGATAAAAGATGCAATGGACTGGACCTAAACTAGAATGCGAAATACTATTACCTAAATGCAATTAGACAACTAAATGGACAAATGCAATTGACTCTAAAAACTATGAGAATGAGACTAATCTATATGAATTTGAATACAATTTTTGGGGGGGTTTTTTATGAAAGAGGAATTAAAATACTAAGCTAAAAGAATAATCAAAAGCAAGACAATCAACAAAGGTTTACTTCAATTATGATGATGAAGGGGACAACTTAGGATTCATATGGATTTTGCTTTCCTAGCCATTCAATTTATTAGACCCAAGGGAGGTTGATGAAAAATTGAAATTAATAAACTCAATCACCTAATTAAAACATGGGAAACCCTCAAGCTCAATAACACCTAATCCACTAGAAAACTCATAATGGAAAAAGTGGTGGTTAATTAAATCCATTAAAAACCAATACAATTGTTTAAGATAGTTTTCAAATTATGTTCACAATTTCCTAATTAAACAATTCGACAATTAATCACCTAATCAAACAATCAAGAGATTAAACCTAAATTGACAATTAAATTAATAATGAAAACTCAATTAATAATCTAATTGACAATCAAAGGTTTTGCAAACAAAAATCCCAACAATCAATTAAGAACAAATCAAATCCAAAATATCAATTCAATCCAAATGAATAATAAGTCTACAATCTAAAACAAGATTGTTCTCAATTAGTACAACCCAAAATCATTTACAACTAAACAATCTCCAGTCTTGAATCAAAAAGATAAAAAGAAAGACACTCCCTTGTAGTCTTCAAGTGTAAGCTCCTAGGCTCTAACTTCTTCCATACTCCTCCCAAATTGCCTCCCTAACAAGCTTAAGCTGCCATGATATTAGTTCTCCCTCCAAGCTTCCAGCACGTCACAACCATGAGAATAGGAGAATGGATTGGTTGATGATTGATCAATGGCGTGGGACCCATATGGAAAAATAATAGTACTTGAGTGAATCAAGCTCTCATGGTGTGCGTCTGTGCGAATGGAAAAAATGGAATGGAATTGATGGTGAATGGAGAAGAACCTCCAGCAATTCCAGCGTCTGCGTGCGTCTCAGCCTCCAGCGTCAGTCCGTGTCTCCCTTAGTGGCAGCTGTTAGGTTAATTTTTAAGAGAGGAGGGAAGAGGTTTTGGGTAGCAACTTGAGCCCATTAAAATTTAAGTAGCCTAGATAAAATTCAATCATTGGATATTCTTTTAGCTTCCAAGAAAAATTCTGCACCGTAGGATCTTCTAATCAGCTTTTCCTTACTCTGCAAGAATTAAATAAAATCGTGATCTATCATATATTTGAAAATATTCTCTAATCAGAAGATAACAATTAAAATATTATCAATTTAAGCTCAATAATATCATAATTAATTTAGATTTATATTATTTTCTAAAATTGGCTAATAATCCAAATATTATATAATAAATCCAATTTAGCCTAAAATAGTCTCCAAAATGAATGAATAAGATGGGATAAAATATATAAAATTTGGGATTTGTTTGATAGAAATATGCTACTTGACATGCGGTGGACCAAGGAATAAAGGAATGAATGATAGGTCAAATCTTAAATGAGGTGGTGAATGCTTGTCGCCTTTATGTAATAAACTATCCAAATTGAACACAACATGTAACTTGTAACCCCCTTACTTGAAAGCCATGAATATGGTTTGAAAACATGTCATAAAGTAAATGGGGGACCAACAGATAATTTAAAACTTATTAGAGGTCCTGATTTCAAGATAGGATTTAGTCCTATGATAAAGTGGGTTTTTGAAAACTTTTCAAAACATAATTAACATGGTCTCGTTTCTGCTTTACCAAACATGTTTGGCTTGCTTGGTTTGGTTCTATTCATTAATATCAGAGTGCTCAACAAAATTTCCTGATGAACTTTCGGGTTATATTCAATAACTAGTATGGTCTACAGGGCATATTCGCCCATCTTAGTTTCCCTTACTGGGGATTACATACAAATATATAAATCTATGATAGGTACATCCACCTTTACTATATTGCACTTATACTTACAACATATATATTCATCCAAAAGTTTGATAACCAACACAAAAGCCTATTCTACTAGCCGTGAGCATTAGCCGCCCTTGTTTACCTGCTTCTCCTTTGATCCGCTTTCCCTGGCTGTAGGTTGATCATTGGAAAAAGTGAGATTCATATGAATCTCAGTAGTAACATTTCATTTATATGATATATAATTTCACAAAGAATGTAAGCAATCATCACATAACAATATTCATAGCAGCATTCACATTCATGACATTCGTCACAACTCGTGACATTCATGACAGCTGTCATAGCTGTATGCACATTCGTGACAACTCATGACACTCATGACAGCTTTCGTAACTATATACACATTCATGACATTTGTCACAATACGTGACATTCACGATAGCTTTCATAGCTGTATTCACATTCGTGACGTTCACAAAAACTTTCACAGCAACATACACAGCAGTATTCACATTCGATGATATGCACATATGTAATGACCTAATTTGAGATTAAGGGCTAATGACTTTGAAATTGATTGTAATTAGTGTAATTAGACACTTTTGAATAAATGTGATGCAAATTGATATAAATGTTCATAGTGATGATTTATTAATCATAGTGAAAACCAGGGGCAAAATGGTAAAATTGGAAATTTACCATTCTAATTGGTCAGTTACCAAAGAAGAAACTCATTGGTGATTAGAGATCAAGGGTTGAGATCTATTGGCTATGGGTCGAAATCCTATGTTATGCGCTTATGTGAGCTCATGGTGGGAGTGAGCAAGATGATGACAAGTGTCATTTTGTGGACCAAAGGATTAGGCACATAAGACAAACAATCACTTTTCTCTCTCTTCTCTCTCCTATTCGGTAGGGAAGTATGGGCTAAGGGAAAATACAATCATCAGCATCTTCTTCCTCACATCTCCTCATCTCTCTCTCTTCCTCCATTTTTCCGGCGACCAAAGAAGAAAAGAAAGAAAAAAGGTGAGATTTTGATGCCTTTGTTAATCTCTAATGCCTTAAACCTCTTCTCTAATGTTATGCACCTTATTAAGAGCTCCATCTTGGTGGTTTTAGAATTTTGAAATGTGGTGATTTGGGTGTTGGAGCAAATTTGAAAGTTGGAGAATCAAAGTTTGGTTTTAGCAAAGTTGAAGATGTAAAGATTTGATGTTTTTTGGTATATTTATTGTGATTTTTGGATAAGTTTGAGAAATTTTGGAATTTTCCTTGGTTTTGCCTAAATTTTGAATGCATGAATTTCATAGCGGATGATGTTGGAGTTAGTTCATTGGGAAGTGATTTAAGTGTTGGATGTGGTTTTGAATTTTGGAAGTGTGTTGATTGAAATTGGGGGTTGTGTGTGTCACAGAGACCCAAGAGTTAAATTATGGTTAGAATGAAATTTTGTGTGATTTGAGGTTACCAATGTGTTCCTTAGGCAATTTTAAGTGGGAATGAGCTTTGTGTGAAGTTTGGGAACCATTGGGATTAATTTTGGCAAAGTTGGGATTTTCTATCAGTAGCTGCGTTTTGGGTAATCTGATAGTATCCCTAAAGTGAGGGAGGTCTCACTCGAGTGCTGCAGTGTAATTATCCTTTCTCCTTTATGTTTTGTCTAGGTTTTCATGAAGAAAGCTTGAGTGCACTTCTTAACCCACGAGTGATGTTGGTGATCACTCGAGTGAGCATGGGTTCGCTCGAGTGATGGAGTGAGTTTATGTTAGGGTTGCTTTCGAGTCCTCACTCGCTGGCCAATTTTCAAGAGTGTGTTTTGACACTTGCAAGTGTGATCTTCTCACCTAAGTGCTAAGGGTTGTGCTCGAGTGAGCTTTTTCCTCTAAAGTTTTCTATGCTCTCGGGTAAGCACTTTTTGTATTGCATTTTCGGGGACTCAAGTGAGTTTGGAGTCATCACCCGAGTATGGATCCCCATGCTTGAGTGTTGTGAGTACCTTCTGGCCTTGGTTATTGCTCACTGTCAAACACTCACGAGTGAGAGTTATTCTCACTCGAGTGCAAGTCTCTCACCACTCGAGTGAGGTCATCTTCACTAGAGTGAGTCAGCCAAAAATCAGTATTCTGCTTCTGAAAAAGGGGTCTTCAGGGTAGTTTCTTCCAACCCTTTTAGTATGTGTTTAGACCTCTAGTGGTCATCATAAAGAGTTCAAATGATAACCAACTTAGAGTATTATAGAAATAAGCATTTGGAAAAGAGTTTGATCGGTTGTCCCTAATTTGGTTTATAGGATTTGACATCTGCCGTACTCGTGAGTCCACTAAGCCATGGAACGTCAGGAAAGAATAAGGTAGTGACTCCTCTCTTATACTTTGTGTAAATGTATTGTATGTATGCCTATCATGCATTGTGTTGCTGCTGCTTTGTGATGCCTTGTGCCTTGTGATGCTTTATGGAGTTTTGTGATACTTTACGCCTCATGATGCTGTTGCATAGTGATTACAATGAAAGTTGGCATTGAGATTACAGTGAAAGCTGGCATAGTGATTACAGTGAAAGTTGGCATTAAGATTAGAGCGAAAGATGGCATAGTGATTACAGTGAAAGCTGGCATAGTGATTATCGCGAAAGCAGGCATAGTGCATTGTGATTACAGCCGTGAGTGCTGCAGGATGTGGCATGAGCCATGACTCATTGTGTTGTTGTTGAATGATGAACTTACATGCTTTGTGTTTATATACTGTGTGAGTGATTTGTTACTACTGGGATTCTTTAGAATCTCATTCTTTCTAATGACTAACATTTCAGACAGGGCGAGTGGCTCAAAAGGGAAGCGGACAACTCAGAGTGGTTAGGATCTCTTAGGGATATGTTAATTTTGAAATGTTGGTTATCTGTTTTGGATCTGGGATTACTGTATGTATATGTGATGTAAATATGATTTTTGGATATGTAATCCCTATTTTGGGAAACTTTAAACCCATTTTATATATACATGTAGTTGGGGTTGCCGGGATTTTAGTTACGCACTCTGATATTTATTATGTGATATAATTGCACAGGTAATTGCATCCGAAGGTGAATGTGGGACTATATGAACTATGTTTTTGAACTGTTTTCTGGATACCCCATCTTGAAGATGAGGGATAATAAGTGTTCTTTTGTCTTATTGGTCTCTATTTCACTTGAATTTCACAATTTGGATATAATTACGATGAGGGGGTTACAACATACATATAAAGCATTATACATGATATAAGGGAAAGAGTCACTACCTTGTTCTTTCCGCTCTTGTTCGGGCACATGTTTCTTACGCTCAGAGTGTAATATCCCAAATTTTAATTAAGGGTTAATGACTTCAAAAGTGGATGTGATGAAAATTTGGTTGTTTTAGTGATTCCAATGGCTTCCTTGTGAAAATTTGTGTGGGGAGAGTGTTTGTTGTGAGATTGGAACTATTGGGAACAATTGTGCAAAAGTTGTGCAAAAGTTGGAACAATAGGGCAGTAGGTTTTTATAGATGTTTTGAATAGGCAAATGGTCTCTAAAAATTCTGAAACTTTCCAATCTTAAAGTTCACATGAAAAGATTCAAAATGTACACATAATTTGTGTCATTTTGATTTGTGAGCTAAGAATTATGATTTTCCAAAGTTTGGGATTGAAACTGGAATCTGTTTTGGAACAGTATGGACTTTTGTACAATTCTGTATTATGGTGGTTATGAACTGCATTAATCCATATTTTTCCAATAAATAGGACTTAAATAGCTTTTCATTGGCTTTGAAATCACCCCATTTTGATTTTTCTAGAATTAGTTATGATTTTTCAAAGTTAGGGTAGAAAATCTGCCAAAATTCAGACAAAATCCGAAAATGAAGACAAATTGTTATGGCAACATTGTAATTATGAAATAAATGTAATGAATCCCAAATTGTATTTAAAAAGGGGCCTTATGCGTTTTGTATGGGCTAACCAAATGGAGGAAGGGTAGGTTCAATTTCTATTGAACTTTATGACAACATTTACATGTAGATAAAGTTTGTGACACAAAAGTCAAATTTTTGGATAATAAATAAATAAGTAGAGGAGGTGATTTGTGGTAATTGAAGAGCATATTTTTGGTCAATTGAGGAGTGTATTTCGGCCAAGGAAATGAGGAGAGAGAAAGGTGATGGTGAAAGGAAAATATGCATGTGTTACAATAGCAATTTAATATCATAAACAAAAAGGGATAGAGAGGATATTTTGAAAGAACTTTTCTCTTTCTCTTTGTTTCATATTTGGCCAACTGAAACCACAGAGAGAGAGAGAGAGAGAGTTAAGAGCAAGAAATAGAAGGAGGGAGTGAGCTCAAGCAAAAATCTAAGGTAAGTGGTTGAAATCTTGGTGTTTAAGCCTTCTAGTCCTTCTCTAACCTCTATATCTTCATGAATACCATATGTAGCAAGCAAGATCAAGAGGTAAGGAGGAGAGGGAACCATGGTTTAGAGAGAGAAAATTAAGGAAGATCAAGGTGAGTATAAGAACTTGTTATCTCTTGGTGCTTGTTACTTGTTGTTAGTGGTTGATTAGATTTATGGCTTTATTTTGATGATTTTGTAATTTTGGGAATGACAAACCCTAAGGGGAGGTGCTGTCCAAATTTAGTCTAATCACGTTTAGAATGTGATTAAATAGTTAAATAAGTGATTATAGGTGTAAAGAATGTGGTTTATGGCTTGAAATCTAGAAAACATGAATTTTTCCTTAATTTTTCAGATTTGAGTAGGGGCAATTTTGTCCAGAAAGAGTTGGAATTTCATCAATTTGATGATTCCATTGTGTTTAGAATGGAAAATTGTGTAGGGTTCATGTTGATCATGTTGTGAGAAAATCCCTAAAAAGTGAAATAACAAAATTACCCCTAAAACCCTAACTAGGGGCTACCAAGGGCAGTTTTGTCTTTTAGTAGTGAATTTAGTAATTCTGAGTCTGAAATTGGATTCCTTGGGTGAAAATATGTAAGAATAGCTCATGTCAAAATTTCAGAAAAAGTACAGTTGAACCGAGTACGGTGGGACCGGGCCGGGTCCCTAGGGGCATTTTGGTAATTTTTATGATAGACTCATATAACAATCAGAAACACTATGGAAGTGTCTAAACTAGTACATTTGAAGTTTTAGGACCAAGTTGAAAACTCGAGGGTTTGGCACGCGAATTGAAGCACACAGTTCGAGGTGGAAAGGGTCTAAGGTAGGGAACTTACCTCTCTTGCATGTATTTGATATTTGTGCTAGTGTATTGATGCATGTTATTACTTTGCTTGATTATGTGAAACATATATGAATGATTGAAGCTCTATTTATGTTTATACTATGGCCATAGCTTTGTTGCACGAAACATTGAGCACGTGGATGTCATTGTTTAGCATGAGTTTATGTAATGCAAGCATGTCATATATTAAGCACTTATCTTGCATGCATATTGGTACTATTTTTCTATTGAGATTCTCTCGAATCTCACCCTCCCCTACCAACAATTTAGATAGGAGGAGATAGAAGATACGCTGAGAATAAAGAAAAGAAATGTATGAAGGGATTATGGTGATGGAACGAAGACGGGAAGATGTCTCCATTTCACTAGGAAGGGTTTAGACACCCTGGTAGCCCTGTGCAGCTACATTGATAGTAATTATTATGTACGAATCCCTATGGGGAATTTTTGTAATCAAGCACTTTTTATTAGTATATTTATGCTATTTTTGTATTGCCCACCGAACCGCATATAATTCTCCGCGAATACTTTGGTAAAGGTGAAATTAAAATAAGGGGGTGACATAGAGCAGATGTCAAATCCTATAAATCAGAATTAAGGATGATGAGTTATTACCTATTTCAATTCTTAAATAACTTCAAAACACTTGGGGTTGGTTATCGTTTGAGTCCCTTTGGTGGCTATGAAAAGCTCAAACAAAAGCCTAAAAGGATTGAAAAAAGCTAGACCCGTTACCTCCGTTCAAAAATGTAAAGTGATGAAATTGGGGGTTGGTTGCAGCAAAAAACAGGTCAGAAGCTTTTGGGCCATGGCCAAGCAAATTTCTATTTCTTGGCTGAACTTCCAAAAATCATAACTAAATATACAAAAATCAAAATGGAGTGATTCTAAGTCCTACTTGAAGCTTTTTAAGTCCTCTACACAAGAAAAATATGAACCACTACTATATACGAGCACAAAAATACAGAATCCAACGAAGTTCCATTCTATTGCAGAATAAACTCCATTTTCACCCTCAAACTATGGAAATGCATAACTTCTAGTACATAAATTGGAATGACACCCATTTTATATAATTTTAAAGCTTGAAACACCCTCTATTCAACTAGAAAGTTTCAGAATTTTTAGACACCATTTACTCATTCAAAAATGCCATGCAAACTAGCTGCCCTATACAGAGTTTTTATTGACAAAACTTCCAATTTTTCAACATATAACTCCAATGGTCCAAAACACACCACAAGACACCATTAATATCATCAAAACATCATAAATTCTCTAAAACCCTATTATATACAAAAATAGGGCAAAATTACACAAGCTAAAGTTATCAACCAATTATCACAATATATACATCAAATGGTTGCTTTTGCTCACCTCTACCACTTTCTCTAGTTTGTTCTTTGATTCTCCAACCTCTAGTTTTTCTTGAGTACACAAAACACCTTGTCTCGAAAATCTAAAATCATACAAATGAAGTTCTCATCAAGAGGAACAAGATTAGGGAAGAGGTTTTGAGCAATAGAGGTCATATACAAGGTCAAAACTCAAGAAATAGAGCTCACCTTCACAAAATCTTCTTTCTCTTTCCTCCTCATTGCCTTGGATGACTTTGAGCTTAAGAGAGGGAGAGTGAGAGATGATGAATAATTAGATTTTCAGCTTGCCCCATGCTCCTAACCTACTTGAGAGGAGAGAGGGAAGAGAAGGAGTGTTGAACATTTAACTTTTTAACTTTCCCTTGCCTAAATCAAGTGGTGCCATGTGTCATAATCCTATGACTTTCCAAGAAGCATGTAACCATGTAGTTACTCTAACTAATTCCATTAGCCATTTAGTCACACATTTTACTCTTTTAGTTAATAGTCAATTTCTTCTTCGATAGCTAATTAATTGGCCGATAAATTTCTTTCTTCCCGTTTTGCCTCTGACTATGGCAATTTCAACTAGATTGCCACTTGACACATTATTTGATCCCTTTATCACATGCCATGAACCCTCCCCTTTATGTTTAATTCAACTGAGGCCTTATCCCCATAATGGAGCTTAAATATTGGGTTTGGGCACTTTCTACTACTAGTTCGAGTCATAACTCACTTTATTCCCTGAGAGTATTCATCCAACATTCATTATACTCTCATTTAGAGTCATGAACCCTTATACACATTTTAGGGCATTACATAACTCACAACTTTATATTTAAGAAAGTATTAAAGAATTCAAAATAAAAGAAGAAAAGAAAAAAAACTCTTACTGAAGGTACTCGATGTCAGTTGGAGGCCCCAACAACACACAAGGTGTGTTTGGTTGAAGGCAGTGTGAGGGATGTCAATGAAAAGGAACAAAAGTTAAAAATTTTAACGATTTTTTTAGAGAAAGAAGAGCTAATAATAAATGATTATACACTTGCCAATTTTTAGTTTTTTTTTGTGTTTTTTTGAAGAAAAAGTTTAAGGGAAAATTCCAGACAAAAAACCATTTGAACTTCAAAATCCCAAATTAGTGATTTGACAAGAACTTGCATTGTCAATTCCATTATTCTTTTTGTCAATCCCATTACGCTTCTTGTCAACGATATTTTGATGTTCAAATGGTATTTTTTTGGAATTCTCCAAAGTTATATTTCAATTTATAACTTTAATGACGGCCATTAAGTATGTATATATATATATATATATCTTATTATCGGAAGATGTATTATACAATAAAAATGCATCTTAGTATAATTATTATTAATACAATCTTTGATTCTCTAAATTTATCTTCATTTTGGTTTTGATACTTCAAGTTTCAAATCATAGGTTTTGGTCCCTCAAGAACTAAAATGATTCAGGCTTTTATTAAATTATAACGATCAATGTTTTAAGCAAAATAAAATGTTAGGGACTAAATTTAAAATTCAAGAATTAAATCCAAAAGAGGTGGAAAATTTGAGAGAACAAAATTATATTAACACTTACCATTATTATGTTAGTTTATTTAAAAAATAAAATATTATTATGATAATAAGAGGAGCAAACCTAAAAAAATATTTCTGCTATATATACCTTTTCCCCTTCACTCTCAAGCTGCAGCTCCTTCACAATCTTCTCCAAGTCCTTGAGGTATTTTTCTTTTTGTCTCCTTTTCTTCACTTTTTCGGCCTCTAACTAATACGCATATGGTCACTCTTGGTAACAGTTTGGGCTAATATAATGTTTGGTCCCAATAATTTGGTTTCATTTTGGTTTTAATCCCTGAAGCTTTAAACTTACTCCATCTAACAATGGTAGTCATTGTAGTTGAAAAGGACTTAGGAGTCAAATTAATGGTGTTAACTTTGCACACATGTCACTAGAAGCATTTAAGTTGGTTATGTGGCATCCTATTGGGCTAACTCACTTGGAAATTTTATTTAAAAAAATAAAAAAAATAGTCTTCAACCTAGAATCCATGCACACATCTCACACCAACCAAAATACACACACAGTGACTGAACAAAGAATAAGAGAAAGGGAGACCCACTTGAGCCAGTGAAGTCTAATGTGATCGTCGCTAACTCCAATGAATGTCAAATACACTTGTTGCCATCGTCTCCTCCATTGGTGTTAACTATAGCACTGTCAGAGATAACATTCTATCTTCATAAAATAGTGGCAAATTTCCTCACTTCGACAAGTCTCCACTAGTGGTGGCGGCGGTAAAGCTTCTTCTCCAACCTCTATTTCCTCAGATCTAGCTCTCTGATAAAGATTCAAATCCCATCACCTTGATGGCCATTGCGATTTTTTTTGCTTGTCCTCCATGGTTACTAGCAATCGCCTTTGATCTCATCTTCTCCCTTCTGTAGAAATGATCCAGTGTCTCATCATTGCTTCATCCTCCTCTACTTTTAGTTCTATTTTGGGTGCTTATGGTTTTTCTTCCCCTTCAACTATTTCTTCCAAAATTTCTCCAGATCTTTGGCAAGATTCACATTTGGGTTTCTCTAGATTTGATTCTCTTATTCTTCTCTATTGGTGTTGTGATATTATGTGCATAGTTGTAGGGCCTAATGGGTTTGAGCCCAAATGTATTGTGTACTGTGTTGTGGTCATTTAGTAGTTGTAATAGGTTGGTGTATTTCGTTTATGTATAAAGAGTAGGATAAGGGAATGTACAGTTGTTAGTTGGATATATATATTTCATTAATAACACAAGGTGATAGTAGCCAATTGCTACTGCATTATTTTGAGAAAAACTTCTAGCCAACATAGTGTCAAAGCTTCAAGTATGAGGAAAAGTCAACCCATTCCTTATCTCTCTTACATGGTTTGAAATTCAAGATCATCCAAGAATATGACTACACATTGAATCAGCAGCTTAAGAACAACTTTGAACAACCGATATCCGACGCTGGAACATGATCTGGTTGCAAGAATTACCCAAGATCCACACCCGAATAACAAAGCAAGTCGATCTACATCACGCACCTCAGCATCATGTTGTGTGTACTCGCAGTCACAGAAAAAGCATACTCAAAATTTTTGATAAACATATCCCTATTGCCATCTGATAGGGTTTCCTCTCCTCTCAGAACATCACCTGATTTTCTTGATGAAGTGTTCCCTGATCTATCATTGAAGGTGCGACTCCAATGCGGCGTACAAAGTCTATCTACCATCGTCTACCCATTAGGCTCTTTGTTCATCCTTTGATTAGTACAGCCATGGTTAAGAAGACTACTGCAACTACTAGCGATTCCCAATCCGGTGAGCCAATTCTGTTCTAGCATCCTCTTTTTCTTCATCCATCAGACACTTACACAACTTCTATCATTCTGCACACCCTCACTGAAAGTGAAAATTACACCATTTGGAGTCATGCCATACACATTGCATTGTTAGGTAAGAAAAAATTGGTTTTATCGATGGTTACTGTACAAAAGACCCTAATAAATGCATTTTTAGAGTCAATGGGAAAGGTGCAATGCTATAGTTCTCTCCTGGCTACTGAACTCTGTTAAAGAACTGGTGAATAGTCATATCTTTTACCATAATGCTCACTCTATTTGGCTTGACCTTCAAGAACGATATGATAAGGTCACTGGCTCAAGAGTCTTCAACTTACATCGCAAACTTAATCTCCTGTGCCAAGGGCTTCTCACGGTTTCATAGTATTATTCCAAATTAAAGGAACTAAGGGAAGAGCAATATGCCTTGCTCATAATTCTATCGTGTCAATGTCCTACCTCTAAGGTATATTCTGAACATCTTTAACAACAAAAATTACTGCAATTCCTTCTTGGCCTCAACGATTCTTATAGGATAACTAAGTTTCAGATCCTTCTTATGCAACCTCTATGCTCTGTTAATCTATAATTTGCAATGGTATGCGAAGATAAAGCACAATAATCTATTTCCAATTCATCTTCCATTGCTACTAAAGTTATGGCCATAATTATCAGAGAGAGGGTGTGGTAGAGGCCGGGGGAGGCACCTCCTGAGTATAGTCCTATGGAAAGAAGGGATATGTCAAAGATATTTCTAGGAGATTGTTGGATATCTATTGGTTACAAAGGTCCTAAGGTTCTTAAGATACTAGAAGCGTCAACTAATCAACTCAAAATAGATATAGGGGCATCAACTATATTGGGAGATTAGATCATCTCACCCACATTCACACAAGATCAATATGATCGCCTCCTCAACCTGCTAAAAAAGGACTCAGAAGGTTCTGTGCATGCTCTTATCGGTATTGGGACAGGTTTGCATAATTCTTCCCTTCTTCTAGGCACTACTAGTAGATGGGTGTTTGATTCTTATTCAACCACACACATCACTGGAGACCTATCTTTTTTGACACATCGAATTAATGATAGTCCTATTACAGCAATTAAGATACCTAATGGCAATCGTGTATTGATTACTTACATTAGAAATGTTAAATTATCCAATGATATATACCTTACCAATGTTTTATATGCCTCACAACTTAAATTCAATCTTATTTCTGTGCCAAGACTTACATGTGAGCAACAGTGCATGGTTGTGTTTTTCCCTAACCATTGTTTAGTGCAGGACCTTCAGGATGGGAAGAAGAAGGCGATTGGTAAGCTAGAAGATGATTAGTACATGATAAGTTTTCCTAAATGTGTTGCTGCCATTAATAGTTTTGATCTTGATGTAAAGAATCCTGATGATTTATGGCTACTACATAATAGGCTAGGATATGGCCCTCTCCCTGTGTTGTGACATTTGAACATTGTCAAGGATAAATCTATTACTTTGAATGAGACAAGTGAAATTTGTGTTCAATTAAAGCAAACTAAGTTGCCTTTTGCCTCTAGTTGTATCAAGTCTCATTCTTGTTTCGAATTAGTACATATGGATGTAGGGGGTCCATATCGGCACCTACACGCCAAGGAGACCATTATTTCCTGACTATTGTGGATGATTACTCTAGAAGTACTTGGATATATTTTATGAAATCGAAATCTGAAACTTTTGGTTGCATTAAAAATTATGTTGCTTATATTGCTAGTCAATTTTCTGTTCAAATTAAGAAAATTGGGGGTGATAATGGTATCGAGTTCTTTAATAATGATCTTAAAGTATATTTTGGGGGGAAAAGGGCATTATCCATAAAACTAGTTGCCCTTACACTCTGGAACAAAACAAAATTGTAGAGAGAAAGCATCAAACATTGATGTAGATAGCACGGAGCCTTACGCTTCAATCTGGGGTTCCAATAAAATATTGGGGATAGTGTATGCATATGGCAGACTTTCTAGTCAATAGAGTCCCTTCTAAGGTCTTGAACTATAAAACACCCTATGAGAAAGTATATGGAGAGGAGCCAAATTTTGACACCCTTAAGGTTTTTGTTCTAACCTATAAGGTTTATCCTATTGGATTTACATATTAAGAACCTTATTGTGAGTAGACATGTCACATTTCTTGAAAAAGGCTTTCCCCATAGGTAGCCCTCTCCTATTAGAACTCTTTGTAGGTAGCCCTTTCCTATCAGAACTCTCCGTAGGTAGCCCTTTCCAATCTGAATCCTCTGTAGATAGCTCTTTCAAGTTGGTTGTTTCAGGATAAAGATATCATTGTAATAAGAACTCAGAAGCCATTCACACATTCCATCTTCTATCTCGACCTTGAGACCGTATCTCTTAACTATTCATTGGTTCTATCAAGAACCGTTCTCAGGTCAATGGCACATTTCAATTTTGTAACATCAGGGTGACATTCCACCCCCAACAATCAATATTCCTCTAGCTGTGCACAACTAGTCGTGCCTGCACATATGATTCCACCATTCAAATTCTTGGGCAACCATATTGGTTCACCATATCCACATCACAAATAATATATACACATGGCCCTTAAACTCATAAATCCACAAATAGAAGGGACCTTTATGTGTATACGACAAACAACAAAGTCATTCTTTATGACTTAAGGTAGCAACTACTACCACTATCCTAGCAAATCATATCTTTGCTAGGAACTATAGCTCTGATACCAAAATGCCACGCACTTATTTTAATTTCATATTTACCAGAGTATTTATGGAAAATGATATGTGGTTCGGTGGGCAACACAGGAATAACATGAATATACTGATAATAAGTGCATGATTACGTAAATTCCCTATAGGGGTTCACACATGATCATTACCATCAATGTAGCCACACAGGGCTACTTGGGTATCTAAACCCGTCCCAGTGAAATAAAGACATCTTCTCATCTTCGTTCTACCACTACAATCCCCTCATGTGGTTTTCTACATTGTTCTCAGCATATCTTTTGTTTTCTCTTGTCTAAATTGTTGGTAGGGGAGGGTGAGATTCGACAGAATCTCAGTAGGAAACAGATACCATAATGCATGCATGATAGATGCTATGTGTATGATATGTTAGCTTTATCTAGATGCATGCCTCATAATGACATTTCTGCATACTCATTGTTTCATGTAACAAAACTGTGGCCACAGCAAAACAAAAACAGAGCTTTATTTATTCAAATATGCTCTACACAATCAAGTAAAGCTTTCACATACATCACTACACAAGCAAAGATATCAAATACAAGCAAGTAAGGTAAGTCCCCTACCTCCAATCTTTTCTCTTCGATTTGCGCGCCAGCAACTCGGGCCCTCAACTGGGTCCTACAATTCCAAATGTACCATTGAGACACTTCCATAGTGTTTCTAGGATTTAGATGAGACTATATTGAAAAATTACTAAATGCCCCCAGGGACCTAGCCCGGCCACGCCGTACCCGGTCCAGCTATACTTTTTTTGAAATTCTATCCTGGGCTATCCTGACATATTTTTGTCCAAGGAATCCATTTTTGGACTAAGAATTATCAAATTTATTGTCAAGTTACAAATTTACCCTTGGCAGCCCCACTTTAAGGGTTTTAAGGGCGTTTTCGTAATTATGCTTTTTCAGCCTTTTCCGAAAAAGTGACCAACTGTAACCCTACCTAATTTTTGCTCCTGAACTCAATGGAACCATCAAATCATTAAAAATCCAACTCTAACGCCTCCAAACTAGCCTTGGCCGAAATTCTCAGTTTCCCAGGAAAAATTGGAGTTTTCGGTTTCGGCTGCATAAACACGTTCCTTTATACTCCTAACCACTTTATTGACTATTCCATTAGGTTACAACTACCATTTAGTACCAATTTGGGCAACATAACAACCCCACACACCCATTTTCCATTTTTGAAAC